>JANPWX010000699.1:3331429-3856222 GCA_024734555.1 Trochalopteron elliotii | reverse complement strand
TGTGTGTCATATTCACAGCCTATGAACCAGAGAGAAAATACCTCCCCTTGTGCTACATTCCATTCATGGATGGTAGCAAAGTTTTAACATACATGGGGTATTGCAATATATCAGGTATATTAGTTTCCATAGAACTACCATGTATCAACATATTTCCCAAAGTCCAGGGCCTTTTTCTTCCTGGAAAATTTGTGAAGTGCACCAAAAGAAGTGTTTAGCAATGTTTCTGGGATTTTTTATGTCTTGGCAATCTGGCTAGAGCAATAGCTGTAAATGATTATAACTCCCAGAAGATCAGCCACTGCTAAGACACAGGTCAGCTGCATCTTTTTTCAGCATGTCAATCAAAACTTAAAAGCAAGAGAAATGAAGGCTTAATAGCTCCCTAGGAAACAAAATTTCAAAGGTATGTGAGCTCTCTGCTATTTTTGATTAGCCTTTCTCTTTCTTATGAGCCTCATAAATAGTTTTCTTGCATAAAGAGACTGCTTTGATTAATGGGTCAGAGCAATTTAAGATCCATATAGGTGTACTTGCATTGTTTGATTGAATTGTATTTTCTTGCTTAGTTTTTCTATTGTATACCTAGAATATGAGAATTTACTTTCTATTTTCTCCTTCATTTCCACCTCAGTGTTGTCTGTCTTTCTCACACCCCATCCAGGTTTTTGGTAGGTTTTGTGGAACATTTGCCTATCTTCTTTGTAAGGTAGCTCTTTTGTTATACATGCAGAGTTATAAAAAATAATGCAAATATTGCAGAGTATTTAGCATGTAAATAAATAAGGAATATTCATTCTTCATATTGTTTTCCAAACATTAGAAATGTAGAACCTACACCATACAGTTTTTTATCTATTTCAGTAGTACAGAGAAACACTCAAAACAAGTTTGGACAGAAGTGGAGAAATATTCCACTGAAACTAGAGGTGGAATTGATATATGGTGGAATTTGTCCTTTGCAGCATGTCTGCAGAGGTTCTGTAAGGCACAGTGAAATGTAGACATTTCATGAATCTCTTAAGAGATTGCATATGTAGCAGGGCAGTGCTGGGTAAGATAACCAAATATCATTTAGGTCTGATGCTCAGTTATGTATCTTGGCACAGAGTACTGTGCATGCAACAAAATTGTCATCTCTCACAACAAATCTTCAGGAGACATCGTGATAAAAGGCTAGACTGGACTATCTCTTAAAAATAGACTTAGTATTCCCTTTCTTATGCTTCTTTATCTCTGATACTCAGTGGCAAAAGAATTGGATGATGGAAGAGAGAAGGCATTCCTGTCTGGTACTGGTTCCAAGCCTGAAATAAAATTGTCATGTAATAGCTGCTCTAAATTCTGTATAGGGAGTTCAGCCTGTTTGATGGAGGTTGCTATGTAAGATAAAAAGGATTTGAGAAAACCAAAAAGATTTGAGTTGCTGTACCATTTATAACAATGGTTTCTGAGAATAGAAGTCTCATATAAATATGTATGTGTGTGTGTATATATATACATATGATTTTTAATTTATTTTTTCTAATTCATTATGTGCACCAGTGTTAATTTGTGCATTCAGTTTAGTGATTTTGAGGCATCTGGCATCCTACTTAGCAGAAAAGCATTGCAAGGATGTAAAAATTAGATTGTCCTTTACGTTTTTCTTTAATCCATATGAATCTGAGAATCAGTGTTTTAATATGCATTGACTAGAGCCAGGAACAATGCAAAGAATTGTAATCTGTCCTCACTGATGATGTGGTGGCTCCATGTGGCATTCTGTACTGAAGAGGAATTTTGCCCTATGAAGAAATGCAGAGGATAAGGTGACACCACTTACAGAAATAATTCAAAATGTTTCAGCCACACATGCACTTAATAAAGGAAACATCATCTCTAGACTTGTCCTTATGGGTTTACTTTTTATCTAAGTAAAAAACATTACATTGATTAGAAAGAGCTGTAAACAGTGCAGCTTTTTGTATTGCCTTGAATCAGGCATGTGTTTAAAGCAGAATTAATTTTGTATCAGAGCAAATAATTCTGTAGGCAAGCCTCAGTGCTTAGAGATATGTTTTTGGCTCACCAGCTGCCTTCCCAGACTGCTTTTATCTGGTGCAGACAAGCCTTTCTATGGCACTTCTATCATATGTGTGTGCAGAGAACAGATACTGGCTTCTTATTCTGAACACTGGCTAAAAGCAATGTTCCCTGGCATTGCTCTCAAATATTCCAAGAGTCAACATCATCTTCGTTTTCTGATAACCTTTTGTGTGCCTGATCATGATGCTTGACGTTAGACCCAACAGAGAGCCTTAATGCTTTCTCCCTGTGGGAAAAGACTACAAAGAACGATAAGAAGCTTTCATGGTTAGAGCTTTTTTAAGGCCATTGTGAAACTGTTGCTATGGGTAAGTTATTAGAGCCATACTGGGCTGCCACATCACCTAGAAGATTCATAGGATCATATCAAGTATGGAAGTTATACCCCTGTTATTGCTGACCTGCCTATCTTCAATGTGAAGCTGAATAATTTTTTAGAATGCTAGCAGTGAGCCTTATCATCCTCGAGGACAGTGAGGCAGAGCATGCTTTTCACAAGATGTGCCCATTGCCAATCTCAAGGGAGCCATAGAGTCTTGATACTCTCCCACCATTTCTCTCAGCCATGCTGCCATCCCTGGGAGCACTGATGGGCAAGAGCAAAGGCTGATTTGTATCTGGGATTTGCTTTAGCTGTACACTGAGATTTACAGATGGCACTTGCTTTTGGTCCTGGAATACACACTTTTGTGTTCGAAGCAGGTACATGGCTATCGTCTCCAGTTTGTTCTCCCTCCCTGTCCCCAAATTCCACATCTATTATAACTACACATAAACTAGAAGCTCCATTTTAATAGTGAGGTATTCGCATTGAAAATTGCTGTTGTGTCCTTCTAAAATTTGCATGGCATTTCCTATCAGCATATCCAGAAAATAATTTCTCTATCTATATTTCCAGAAATTCTTTAATATAAACATGACTCTATTAAGCATAAACCATTATCAGTGCAGCTGATAATTCCCAGGATGCAATTCAGTAGACTTACCCTGTACACAAACAAGAAAATTTAAAAAGTGCAAATTACAGTCATAGTTTCATACCTGGACCTGTCTCGAAATTGCTTTAATGATATGCCAAAAATTTAGAATGTCCATGTGGTGGGCGCAAGAGGATTTTGGAAAAGGAAGTAATCTGTTGGGTCTCTAATGTAGCCCTTGACCCCACTGTTGGCAATGATGACAACCATAGGGCAGTGTTTTGGTGTGAAGCCTCCCAGGTAGCCAGGTAGTACCTTATGTGGTCCTAGAGTTTTAATGCATCTGAAGGCCAATGACAATGGGAAGAAACCTAGGAAAAAACCTCATTGTCTAAATTTTTGCTATGGCTGTACAGCAACTTTTTCTTTGTAGAATTTGTGGAACCATTAGAATTGGCTAAAACAGTAGTTGCTTACAACTCACCCTTCCTGAACATTCTCCTTGACCAAGTTGATTTGCAACATGCAAAGATATTTGTGTTAACTTCCACCAAATATTTAGTGAATGTGCCACTTACAGGAAAATATTATGATTATTACTACTACTATTACTACTACTGCTACTACATGGAAGAGGCCTGCAGGGAACTTGAGAATTTTGGTTGCTTTCTTAAAATCCTATCGGTGTAAACTTTTGGAGAACTACCTGTGTTGATAATAACGGCAGTATAGAACAGATAATTCTTGTTAATTCTCAGAATATATTCTGGGATTGTGCCCCACTAGTCTATCAGTAACCTGTAGCTCACAGTGAAGTAGAAGTTATTTAGAAGACACATTTCACCTGACTTAAGTCCACTTGAATTTAGGCAAGTATTTGAGGTACTTAAACCGAGAAGCTTCATCACCCTGAATGCTTTCTACAGTTTCTTGAGAGGGGGAAGTCACTAACCTCCCCCCCGGCCCCCTTCACAAATAGTTCCACATAGTATTTTCCTCATCGTGTTGTTTAGCAAGAAAGTCTAAGGATGTTCCTGGCTTGAATAGCTTGCTCCACTTCCTTTAGGTCTGTGTTTGCAGTGTTAAATGCATGTGGAAGACTATTTTACTATAAGTATCTGTAAATTATTAGAAATGGTTATTGAATGACTTTTTTGTGTCTGTTAAGAGAATAAAATTGTAAAAAAGCTTTAATTCACCTTGACTTTTGTATTTATGATCTAGTAAAAATCTATTATTTAGTGTGTGATCATCATGCTGTCTAGGACTCTGGATATTTTATTCTGTGATTGTGTGTATGTTAAATATCAGTGTAAAATAGTGAATAATAAGCTTGGTTGCACTGTAAAAAAAAAAAAAATTGCAAGCCAAGAGCATTTAATTACAGCTGTTTATGTTGAAAAGTCTGAAGACCATAGAACAATGTGCTGAATGGAACGAGCAAGAATTGCCACCCTGTGCTTTGCATGTTAAAAGTAATGAGGGCAGTCCAAACAAAATTATTTGCATTCTGTCCAACTTCGGCTTGAAAACACCATGCAGTTCCACGGAATACCTTAATTGCCTAGCATAACATAATTGCCATGCATGGGAAGTACATTCGGACATGAATGTGCTTACATTCACATGTCTGACCATGAAATGAACCAGAGAGACTGCTGGGTTTTAACAGCGTGATTTTGACCTATCTTGGCTTTACAATTGTTATAAGCATGAATCCAGATGTTGATCCCTGCAGTGGTATCTTGTGTTTCATCTTCTTGCATCCTGGCATTATGGTTTTGTGCATTTTGTGGATCTGTGAAACTGTCAAATGGGGGAAATCACAGGTGGGGGTGGGAGCAGACTGCGCCTGAGAGTGATATATGGCTCTATCCTGCTGTGCTTCACATTCTGTGGAAATGGGGTGAGAAAACCTATGTGTGCTTGGGAAGGTTATAGTATACTATTGAATCTGATCTGCTTCTTAATCCAATAAAATCCTAAATTTATGGAATATTTTAACAACATAGTTTTAATGACTACTTCCTGTTTTATGGGCAGTTAACACCATAGTCTTGTTTTTTATTTCACTGACTTTCCTCAGGATGCTCTAAATAATGAATAGAAAAATGGTCTCTAAACATTTGAGTTTCCTTTGGTGAGTGTGTTTGTAATACACTGCTTATCTGCAGAAGGAGGTGATTCTCAAAAGTTAGAATACCAAGGAAAATTCATTTGATTCCAGGGTAAGATGTATCAGGCTAAAGTAGTGTTTGGGTAACAAGCTATCTGAGTATGTATTCTCTCATAGAATAGCTTAGTGTGCCATTGTTTATATTCCTGTGGTTTCCCAAGGCAAATGCATCTTCTGTTTGTTTCTAGTTATTTTCGTAAAGGACTTGTCCTTATTGCTTGATTAGTCCTTTATTGATATCATGTTCCATTGTATGTGAAGATAAATATGGATAAGAATAGGTGCCTCACACTATTGAGATGGCATTGAGAATAACTACAATTTTATTTCTTGTTGGAACACTCTTTAGTCTGGGGAAGAAATTATCTCCCAGGGTACTTTGCTATCAGTGCTTCTTTGTATCAATATTGATCTCTTGTTTTTTGTCTCGGTGTTGGGTTTCTCTCACCCTTGTGCCTTTCTCCTATTTGTAACTGGATCACAATAAGAAAGCTTAGGGGTGGGACTTGGCATTTTAAGGAGGATTTTTTTGGTCAATTTTTAATTTACTGTTTTCAGTATTTTAGTGAAATAGTCTTTGCTTTTTCTCTTTCCTATAACTTTTCCTTTACATTGGTAGCTGGAATTCACTAGCTGTTCTCAGTGAATATGCTGTGTGCCCACAGGGATGTAGAGGGGAATGAATGGGATCATATATTACTTCATCCTGCCAAGTACTAAATGAAACCCCAGTACCACTTAACAAAACCAAACAAAATTACAACAAAAATAAACAATACCAAAAACCAAAATCAAAACCAACCAACCTCCCCAAAAAAAGCCCACTCCAAGCCAAAACCGCCAAGACAAAAACCACACAAAATCCACATATACACCTAATGAAGGCAGATAATCAGTTATAAAGAGTGACAGAAAATTGTAAATCAATCTTGATTTTTTTTTTTTTTTTTAGTCTCTACAGGTTCACAGTCAGGATGTAACCTCCTGTAAAATGGAAACCTGTGAAGAAAGATACAGATAACAGTTGGAGTTAAAAGTGATAGATGAGTATTTCTCTTCTGAAACATCAGCTTTTAAAAACGCTATGGTGATTTGGAAAGCCTCAAGAGTGAACTGCAAAGTTTTCCTCAGCTCAATCAATGCATTTCTTAATTATTCCTCCAAGTCACTGATGTTCAGAGATGGTGTGTGATGGAAAAAAGCACCATGTTTCTGTGTTTGTAGCTCCTGTTTTTTGGATTAGTTTGCTGCATTGCTGAACCGATTTCATTTTGAAGGGCAAGGAGTGAATGTGATGGATTTATCTTCAGAGATGAACAAACATGGAAGAAATCCAGTAAGTCATAAACTAGAAGATCAAAAGAAGGTAGGATTATTTTTAATTACTTAATTTTATTTGAATTACTTGCAAACTCTTTGATTTTCAGTAAACTGGAAATGAATGTGCTTTTGAGGATAAAGTAGGCTGTTATGCTCACACGATGTTGCAGTACAGAAAACTCCCTGAATTTCTCTAGCAAACTGTCTGTCAAAACCTGTACTTACTGACCTGCTGATCTGAAGAAAAAGTCTGACATCAGCCTGAGACAGGGTGAGATCTTTGTTTTTTACTGTGGATGTGTGGGTAGACCCTTTTCATTCTGTTCTACATATAGTTCTGGATAATGCATTGTTCAATTTTTATCCTTCAGTATCTAAGGCAGTTTAAGCATGTAAATCCATGCTTCCACGGTGTGGGAAGTTCTTTCAGAAATCCCACTTCTGCAACAGACTGTCCTAAAAATTTTACCTTCCAAGTTAATGTCCTTTACTTCCTCATACTATGGTCTAGAAATATGTCTAATGCTTATTTCATAAACCTCAATTTGATGTCTCCAGCTTTTTGGGGATAATAGAAGGACCCATGCTTTATTGGTCTTCTGGTATTACATTAATGGATTTTTCCTGGAAAAAGCTTTTTGCTTGCTTTGTTTTGTGGGTTTTCTTAATCTCTAGTTTATTAAAAGTTCAAAACACTCTAATTTTCTTTTTGCCTGGGTTCTAAGGTAAGGCCTGCACTGATTGGCAGCCAGCGGAGTGAATTATGTTCCAATGTAGCATCTGAGGCTGTGCTTGCTTCCTGCAATGCCTTGAAGTGAGATCTACTGGGCTCTTTGAATTATTGCATAGTTTCAGTGGGACTGTCCAAATAATATATTGAAGTGCAGGTTATGTGCTTCATTATTACACAGACTTGCAATATATGCTTCTAGTTTGGGTCTTTTTATTTTTTCTAATTTTTGGTATGAATGTTTCTGTCTGATATTTTAAATAATTTTGATCTTTTTTGGGAAAAAATAGGAGTTGGTATAATTTATGGAAAATGTAAAAGTTTTAAGTTTTATAAAATGAAATACTTGGTTTTAGTGTCTCCGAGATTGTGTCTCTGAGATTTGTATTTGTTAATCTAAGTCATTCAGTCATAGGCAATAACCCTCTAAAATGCAGAGAATTGTATGAAATGTGCTATAATAACACACATTATGAAATTATTACAGAAAATATATTCAGCCTCTGAGCATTTTTTGTGTAATGGAGAAGAGAGAGAGGTATATGATAAAAGGTAATTAGTTTACAACATGGGACTTTCTCCACTTCATAATTCCTACCCTTCTGTGGCACAAAAGAAAAGCTGAGAAACATTAGCCTTAATCTCATCATCTGGCAAACTGATTTCTGAACCATTATTACGTGACCTGGAACGCAGTATGTTTGAGTCTCCTTTTCCTCCAACCCTCCTCTTATTTCAAAAGAATTTTTTCCCTTCATGTCTAATACCTGCAGATTCACTCTTAGACACTGGCTCTTTGGATTGCCTAGGAGGAGGAGGTTTGTTTCAAAGAGGATCTGTTGTACCTCAAGGTCAAATTTTTTTTTTGAGCCAGTCTGTAGATATTTTATTCATCTGTAGAACTATGCAATGACCACCAAAGGCTCTGCAGTTGATAGTAGGCTCTGCTTTTGTGCTGTGGTTGATGCTGAAGAAGTAAATGTGATGATAATAAACAGAAGTCTTGTTAGTTTTAATTTCATTTAGGGATCTTTGCTAGTAATTGAATATCATTGGTATGCTAATATCATTGTAGAAGGCTAATATTTTAAAAAAAGAAGGATTTATAGGTGGTGGTGAAACATAAGAAGTAATAGTAATTTGGCTATCTCTTTCTGCTGCATTGTCTCTACATCAAATTTTTACATAATTTTACATTTTACTGCTTTAGGAGATATTGGCTGACTTACTGGCTGACATGTGTGCCTTAGTTGCATACTACCTGGATCAGACCAAGCAAGAGTCAAGCTGAATTTCTTGGATACCTTATGTCCTTTTAATAAATAAAAAATACTATATTCTGAAAAGATTTAACTGTTGTGTTGCTGCAGAATACATTGTTAATGTTTTCTGCATAAGCCATTTAGAAAAAAGGTCAATTTGAGAAAAAAGCTCCATATAACACTCTTCAGGTACTTTTAAAAGTGCAGACTGTGCTTTGGGATGTAACTTTTCTAATAATTTCATAGCTATGCTATATACATAATAGCATAGTGTTATTCTTCTGTGGTCTGGATTTTGTCCTAAACAACTATATTTAAATAATTCTTCATATTGCTAGTCTGTATGATGCTCAAATATACTCCTTATTTCAAAACTCATCAAACTCTTATCACCTGCATTTTAAATGTCTGCATACTTGTCTTGTAGCTCCAGGACTGTCAAGTTCCTTATCCTTCCTGTAGCTTCAAATGACATTTTTATTTCTTTCTGGCAGTAGCTTGCTTATATTTGTGGTACTGGCATGTTTCACTGGGCTGATGCTCACAGTAAAAGATGAAGCTTAGTCATGAAGTTAGAGCTTTTGGTAGCTGTGTGCAAGCAGTAGTCTGATTTTTGTGGCTGAAGGGGAAAGGAGGGAGGCAGGCTAATAGTGCAGAGAGGAAAAGCATTTTAGGAAGATTATCGTAATTAATTAATTTGACCTCTTACAGACAACAGGTGTAGGCCTTCCCTCTACAAATTCTTTTGGATGCAAATGGGGAATGAGCTGAAACAGATAGTTCTGGGATGTCCATCGTTTCTATCTGCCCAAGGACCATGTGTCCAAAAGAAACCTGTTCTTCCTCCAGGCTTGATGTGTCAGCCATACAGCTTCGTCTACATAGACATTTCAGGTTAAATGCTGTGCTTCTGCGCCTGTTTGCCCTTTTCACAGTGTATGAAATTCCTTATTAAATCAGTATAATAAAACTCAAGGCTTTAGGACTGAAATTTCAATGAGTAACAGATCCATATATTGCTGTTTACAGTATGGTGTGCAAGTCCATGATTTTAGCACATGGCATAGAGAGCCACAAACTAGCCTTTTGAATAACAGAATTCTCTAGGCAACTTATTTAAAATTACCACTTTAAAACCTGAAAGGTGCTGTCTTACCTATCTGTATTTCATCATTCAGAAGGGTTCTTCTGTTTTCAAAATCGACATTGCAAATTTGTAATCTGCTGCCACATACATGGTTTATGCTAGTCAATCTTTAAAATGCATGTTCAAAATTTTCCGACTACAGTCATTTAATTTTAATGTTTTCCTTACAAAAAAGTCCCATTCTGGCCATTTCTTTGACTGACTATGCAGGTTACTGCATATGGTATCTTCAAAAAACACCTGCTTGCTGCAGTCAGGCAAATCCAAGCCTTAGAGTGATGCTGCTGCTGTGGCCCTGCTGAAGTGTGGAGACGGGTTGGGAGCTGTCTGTGATTTCCTGTGGGTGTGCAGATGCTGGTGAGGCAGCACACAAGTAAACAACATAGGTTGCTGTACCCTCAAGTATCGTTTATGTACTTGATCATGTGCAAATCTGTAAAATTGTTTCAGAAATACAGGAATGTACAAAATGTTTCCCAATAACAATAATATTCACTCAGTGCCTTAAAGGTTTGGCGTGTCTGCTTTGTCTGCCAAGTAATTTAGTGCTTTCTGTTCCACAGTGTCTGGGGTGTTTCAGACAAGCCCTCTGAGTCCCTATCCTAACTAACACCAAAAGATGTGTGCCTGGATTTGAAATCCATTATGCAGAATACAGTAGGAATTATATTTTTGCAGAATTTCCTATTTCCAAAATAGGAGACTTTGCACCTCTACACATCTTTTCCATGTCTTGGAATTCTGCACACCCAGAATGGTCACAGGGATAGTTTTTCATCACATTTCCTTTAAAACTCTCATGACAAAAGGCCTTGATTCTTCTGTTTAGAGGCAGATCCAAACCAAATGAAAATAGAGGAAATTTTTTAGCACTGCACCACCTCCCCCAAATATATGCTTTGAAGCTAAATATGAGAAAGTATAAGAATCTCTGTTGTTTTCAGAACAAATGACATTGTTTTGTTGTCTTTCCTTTGGTAGGCAGGTGAGCTGCTGTACCCGGAGGGGCTTTCAAATAGACACCAAGGCTCTATTACTAGACAATCATTAAATGTAACAAATTAGGAGGAATAGCAAGCAAGCCTTGTCTAGTGTTAGACGTTCTGCTGATCTCCCTGGTAGCCGTTTGGAGTTAAATTAAAAGTCCAATAATCAGTCAGGTTTTGCTTCATAGGGTAAAATAATAGTTTATGGTTGAAAGCATCTGGCAGTCTTGATGTGCAATTCTTTAAAACAACAAATCAAGAGAGAAGGTTTAGAAGGAACTTACATAATAGGAACAATCAGCATGTAGATCACACTGTACCTCCATCCCCTGTCTCCTTTGTCCTAGTCAATATTCAGTGCATGGGACAGCACTTTAGGAAAATCAGATGATGTCCTCATGAGGCAGTTGGGCCAGAAGCATAGTTTGTTCTCATGAACACTCTACTACTGCTGTGTATGTCCTCCCCATTTTCACAAATCAGTTTTCATTTTTATGACTAAATCTGTAGTCATCTGACAACTGTTTTGAAAAATAATGGCATCAAATCTTCGGCAGGCCAGAGTTGTTGCTATTCTTGTTTAATAGTGCATTTTCATTTGACGATCTAGGATCTGAATGATGCTTGTTACGTGAACAGAAAGGTTGATTTCTCTCATTCTGTTTTTATTTCTCTCTCTGAGGCTCCTCTGAGTTTTCTATTCCTTCTCCTGATGCACCCCAGTCCCTCCTATGCATATACATGTGTATTCCGTGCAGTTCTTTTCCATCTGCTCATCTGTCTGATGGCAGGGGGGATGCTTTGCAAACAACTGGAGGTCTGCAGATCTGCTGAAGAATCAGAGATTCATTATGCTCAATGTTCGCTGTTATCCCATATTCCACAACAACTGGCAGGGATTTTGTGGAGTATTTTTCAGGACATAAAGATATTTTAACCAAAAATAGAGCGGCAAGGGAATGGTGAGGGGTCATCAGGGCTGAGGAAGATATTTGTTCTTCTTTTGCTTTTTTACTTTGATATCCTAGAATTAGGCACTGATAAGAAGAGCCAACAGAGCTGATAAGAAGAAATAGGCTGTAGGGGTAAAACTACAGTTGCTTTTCTATAACAGCTTGTCATATATTACCTCTGTCATTCCTTCCCTTAAGCTTTGTCCCTCCATACTCCATGTGTTTTCTGTTTCAAAAGTTTTGCTGGAACGACTTGAATTATCTCCCTGTCTATCAAACCTCCCTGGGGCCCCACCACCTGACTCTTCTCACTTTCTGAAATTGTTCTGTGCACGCTGCTAGAGAATTTAGAATTTAAAAAAAAAAGGCCCACAACCTTCACAATCTTAATAAATGGAGTTAAACATCATTTTGTGGAATATGAATCCTTTATTTAATAATTTATAAAGTAAACTCATGTCCTCTGCTGCATACTAACTGGGATTTTTCTTCCTTTTGGAGAACCATGATGTAAATAAGATAGTACATATTTCTCTTTCATACTTTTTCATCGCCCTCCCCAAGCCACTATTTGCAAAAAAGACTTGATTACAGAGAAGCATTTTGTCCCTGCTGCACCAAAACAGCTAAGAAATTAAATACTGATTTAATGAATTCATTTCTTAAAATGATACTGGCTGGCTGACTTTTTAAATGTTTTGTTAGTATGCCTTGGTTTCCTTTTCAGTTGCTATCAGTTTTATCTTATAATTGTTGCTGTTAATGTATGCCTGATAAGTGAATAAAACTTGGTTTTATTCAGGAATACCAAGTAAAAGTTGTATAGTGTTGTCAGTGCCTGGTTGGAAGGCGATCAGCTGCTTTGCAGCTGTTACTGCTGGCAGATTTTTGTGTCATCAGATAGCTGAGATGAATACTACTCTCTATGTATGTGTACAGCATGGCTTGGGATATACGCTGCAGAGGTGAGTGAGAGAAGGTGGCGGCTTCTCACTTGGGTTGATTACTTTCCTCCCTCTCTCCACTGAAAAAACAAACAGACTGATTGGCCTTGGTCTTCACTTAGTGCTAAAGACAGTTTCCAGTTTCTGCCAGTTACATTGCAAAGGTAGATTTAAGTGTTTTATCTCAAATGGTCTTCTCTGATTTGGAATAAGATACAATGGCTAAGGAGCAGAAAACAGTGAAATTAATGAAATTAGTATCTCATGATTATCCAAAATTCTCTAGGACACCTTAGTTACAAATGAGCTGCAATGTTTGAATATGTCAAGTATAAAAGAAAATAAAAAAACGAAAGAACTTTATACTATAAATCCTGTTTTTTGATTGCTGTTGCTCCTACTTTTTTAAAACAAATGATCTAGTAAGATCCTTTTAAAACAAGTATCTTATTAGCCTCAGTACAAGGAATATTTTAGGCAATAATAAATAGCTAAGCAAGTAAATGAAGCTTTCTTTTTTTTCTCGTTGTCTCTCTACAATGGTACTGCAAAGCAAGGAAATCACTGTAATTGTTATTTAATATTTTCCTGCTCTTAGCAGTGTTATTTTTCAAACTGCTCTCAATAATATTTGTTTGTCTGCTTTTGCCCTGAAATCATTGTCTGGGAAAATCTTATGAACCTCAAGGATGACATGCTGAACTAATCTGCAACTTTGTCCTATCTCTTATCTTCTGAGAAGGAGCATAAGCTTGAGAAGCAGTTGCATACAAGACTGTAACAGTGGAGAATCTGAACTTGGCCTTCTAGCTGATCCCTTTTCTTGCACTGTGACATTGTTTTGGGATTTTTATCACCCAGCTTCATGAAAATCATACCTTCAAAAGGTGCTTTGAGGCTTCTGCTGCTTGAATCTCATCTTTGTGATGGGTCCCATAATGAGTGCATTAGCACTCAGCTGTCCTGCTTGATAATTTTGAAAGTATTTTCCTAAATTTTATTGATTATCCTTTATCAAACCATGCATTTAGAGGAAATGCCATTTTCTTGTTCCCCTTCCCTTGAACTTAGACTTCCTATGGAATTATTCACTATGTTAAACAGGCTTCATATAATAAAGATTAATAAAAGAATAGCCAGGATTCCTCCCAAAATTTTGGAAGAAGTATAAATCACCTGAACCTCCTGCTTATTCCAGTTCTGGACTAGATTTGAATCTCTGTAAAACACAAATCACTAGAATAAGGTTGACGTGGATGCAACTAAAGCTTTTTTTCACTTTGATCATTTTTCTACTCTATGTGAAAAGAACTGCTGTGTTTACGATATAGTTGGGAAAACCTGCTGCTGTTGTTGTTGTTATTATTTTTACCATATTTGCATTGCGCTAGTTTCTTGAAATCACTCTGTAATGTTACCTTGAAATTTAAATGGATCCTAAATTCAGGTCAAGGACTCTGCAGCTTCCTAATTATCCCTGCAGTCTTGCAGTATGAGTAAAGCATTGTAAGTGTTGTTGAATCTGTATGTCACACAAGGAAGTCCTACTATTTGCTTCTCTAATTCCCCTGGAAGGCTAATTTTTGAAATTGGAAGAAGCATCTGCTGCTGCTGCTATATCAGAAGTAAACAAATTGAAGGGCTATACTGCAGTGTGCCTTTGTGGGAGGGATATAAAGACCTTTTTAAGATTGCATTTTATGAACATTAAAGCAAGAATTTTCTTGTGAAACTGCATTGTGTGTCTGCTTATAGAGCAGAGTTAGTAACCTTTTAAACTCATTCTAGATAGGCCTAGCCTAAAGCAATGTATGACAGGACAACCTTGCCTGGTACTGTGGCTTTTAGCTTCTGAATAAAATCATCTGGTGGAGCATTGAATGATTGCCAACAGCAATTAGTAGTCCCAAATTAAACCAGTTGTTGTTTTCTTAGATATAATATGTAAATACACACTCTGAATAGAGAAAATGAGAAAGGGTTGTATGAATGCAGAAATGATGCAGAGGAAATTTAAAGCCCAGCTTCTACAAATGAGTTTTTTTTCTAGGATTTTTTGCATCCTTACTGAAAGAAATACATGTGAAAACCCTCCCAAACCTCAAAACTTATAGAATTAGGGACAATGTATATTATGAAGGTTGCATTAGTTTGTCACATTAATTTCATAGCACACACAGCCCTCAAATATGAATCTCTGGAGTCTGGGCATTGTACCAGAATGGAAGACTATGCTGTGTTACACCTTAACCTGAAGTACAGGGTGCATTTATGCTGTGGTCCAGCAAAAGAACACTGCTGGGAAGATGCTTCATTTTTATCTTTTTAATGGCTAGGTATTGATGTTGGCTGTTCTCCAGTGCTCAAGTACAAAAGAATGCAAAGGCAGGGAAGTACTCTGGAAATGGTTATAATTTTCTTCCTTCCCTTCACAGCTAGTTACTGGCAAGCACATATATATCCATTTTGATTTAAATATATGTATATGTACAAAGTAACATAGTTATGCTCTGTTTCCTGCAGGTAAATGAGAAAAGCTTCTTTGCTTGAAGAGAATAAAAAGCTGATAGAACTACTGAGTTTAATACCAATGTTTTCTCTAGTTTCACATCTAGGTTTTGTGGGTTTTGTTGTTGGGGTTTTTTTTGTTTGGTTGGTTTTTTGTTTGTTTGTTCTTTGGTTTGTTTTTTATTGTTGTTGTTGTATGTTTTTTTTTGTTGGGTTGTTTTTTTAAATAGTTGAGTGAGCCTTAGAATATTCTTTTTGTAACATGTTAAGGTGTAATAAAATTGTATCTCAGTAGGCACTGATGTATGCAAAATCCCTATGCTTTTTTGATATTAAAGGTCCTTGATGTCTTCTAGAATTGTCAGTATTGGGCAAGAAATGTTTCTTAATGTCACTTTTACCTAAGTGACCGAATGTAGATTTTACCAAGGTGAGGGACCCCTCCAGAATATGAGGATATATCAAAAGTTTGTAGCAAAGATGCTGTTGTACCAGTTTAATCTTTATTATTTTTGATAGAAAAATAAGCTTCTTGTTGAAATGCAAGTCTGCAGGCTTGGGCTTTTGGTTATTATTAGTTGGGCTTTTGGTATTATTTCTTTTGCCTGCTGCTCCTTGGCTTTTGTTGTTACTGTTGTTTTCTCCTTTCTCTGTCAGGAGCATTCTCATTACTTGTCATCTTTCCTCTATCCTTGTTTGTTGCCCTCTATCTGTTTTGTTTTCATTTTCCTTCTCCTGTGCTCAATTTATCTCAGCTTATCACCTTTTTCAGTGTATGTGCATATACAAACATGCAGATAACTGTGTGAATGTGCATGCATGAACATGCATACCTGTATGTATATTTTTGCATACAAGTATTTTGAGTTAGTCTTCTTTATAAATGTGTAATACGGACAACAATGCATAGGAAAATCTCTAGTGTAATTCAGTCTGAAAATGTTTTTCTCTCTCCCTAGTCCATTTGTTTCTTGTTTATTTCTGGAAAATAGTATCCTTAGTGCAAGGTTTTTGTCACACTGTGCGCCTGTGAGCACATTTGTGCAGTGCTTAGGACAGGAATCACAGCTGAGGGCTCTGGAGTATTTTAAAACAATTGCAGTAGTAAGTATATGATTTTTTTTTTCAAATTGCTTTTTTTTGTGGTGGTGGTGGTGAGGAATTTGTGTGTTTACTTGCTTCCTCTGATAGATCCTGTCAGTGTTCTCCACCTCAGTCAGAAGTGTGGTTGTCGCTCTTAGCCCTTGATATAAAAGGTGCAGCCTTAAAATGCTATTGGTCCCTGAGCCATCTGACTGACATGGATTAAAGTTCCTTCTTTGTCTGAATCACTACATGGATGCCACTAGGAAGTTGCATGGTAAGTCCATGACAGTGAGTAGTTATTAATAAGTATGGTGGAGGCATTGTACCAAGAAAAGAGGACTGGGGGAAGCTGCCAAAGATATTTTTTTGTTGTTGTTCTAAATTGTCTGATGTGAACACTGTGTCCATAATGTGTAATTTGGAAGGGATAATTTTCAGCAGGTGCTATTTTTGGCTTGATTGCAAAGATCAGGCAACTTTGGATTTATTGTTGGCATTGTAAATGAGAAACAAAGGAAACTGCAAGGCACAAACAGAAGCCACTCCTGTAGACCTGCTGCCCCCTCTACTAAAATCTGGCCACACAAATCTAATACAATTTAGCAGATGAATATAAAGTCACAGTTTGGAAGGTGGTAGTTTAGTTTGCCTGAACATACTGTATATCTGGAGTGGAGCAGTTACAGCTTTGTGAAACATCATTTCTATCTGTAGGTGTTATGCAATAGCTTATTAATAATATAAATGTTCCTATTGCTATATGATAGCTGTTGCATTATCATATTTAGGATGTATTATGTATGTTAAGGTTTAGGCAAAAGACTTGAAGGTCTGTTTCTCTTCTAGCTTTGTCAATTTTCTTTGTACCCTCAGGGAAGTTGCTTAAACTCAGTTTTATTCATCTGTAAAATTAAAAGATCTTCTGAATAATTTATCATTGAGATTTCTCAGAGCATTAAGATCCTCATATTGAAGGTCAAATATATTTACCTAGTGTTTAAAATAAATATGCTGCACTCATGGCTGTTTATTTGCATTGTGGAGTCTCAGTTGTGAATCAGGATACAGTTCTGTATTCTGTATACAGAATACAGGAATACAGTAAAAAAGACTGGTTTAAAGACCTTACAGTTTGCTTGTAATATCCCTTGATTCCACCCTTGCATTTAATTCCTAAGAGATGAATGTGTCTTTTTCTTGGTAGAATGTGTTATACAAAACCTCATGTCATTTAGAAATCTGTGTGAGGGAGGAGGGAGAAGATTGTGTACAGAAAAGAAGGAATATACAGTCTTTGTCATGCTCACCAAAATACTTATCATGCCTTAGCTGTTACTGCATTGTATCTCCTTTTTTTTAATCCTAATTTCCCAGTAGTAATCTAAATATGTTCTCAGGAATACAGGAATTTGTTTGACTGTGCATTAGATAGGGTGATACTTTCTTAATTATTTCTATTTAGGTGATAGCTAAAGTAGATGGCACTTCCTTATCATTGTCTTCTGCAACATGGCTACTTTTTACATTGCCACTTCTCGATGTATTTCCAAATGGTCACATAAAGACATAACTTTAAGATGACCAAATGGATCAGTCAGAGGAATGGAAGATAGAAATAATAGAAGAAAATTACAGGATTTTCCTAATGTTTTCCTTTGTGAGTGTAGACAACTGGGATTGTGTTCTTTTTTGAAAGCAGATGGAGCTGGTTACAATTTGCTCTGGAGTAGCAAAAGTCCTGCTGTAAAATGAGACTTCTGGCTCAAAATCCAGAGGAGCTCTGTACTTAAAAAATGAATCAGTAATGCAAGGTGATTTTCAGAATTGACACACATACAAAAAAAACTCCAACAAAATTATGGATGAAATAAATACTCATGAGCTATAGCTGTCTGTTAGGAGTTAATATTGCTCCTAACAAGATTTTATTTGCATCTCTTGTAGATAAGGAGTTCACTATTCCATGCTATCCCATGCTCAACTGTAATAAGCTAAAATGGTAGGTAAATATTATAAACAAAAATGATCCCAAGAGCCAGATTCCTAAGTGGATCTATAATTTAAAAGTGACAAATAGTGATTATGAAGATGTCAGAGTTCATCATAAACAAAAAATAGTGCATGTCTGCTTTACTCCCTTCTCCTCTTCCCTAGTGTCTTTGCTTTTGGTTAGCATTGCTTTAAACAATTAAACAGTAAAAGAGTTGCAAAATACCTTTAACAGTAGTTAGTCTCTTCTTGCTCTTTACTTATCTGTGTATTTCCATCAAAGGATTAAAGCAAACCAAGTCATTCCTCTGTAGCATGTGTCTAATAATTGTAGCCAATCCAAACTGAATCTGTCAAAAATTTTGTGTTATCTTGATATGTCACAACTAGAAAGAAAGGAGGAATTGTCATTCTGCTAATGTAGAACAGCTGGCATAACAGACTCCAAGTTGTGTGTCCCAGGAATTAATTTATTACTAAGGTAAGTTGAGTCACAGATTTTAAACTGTTAAATTTTCAGCTCTGGCTGTGCTGCTTGCCTGGGTAACAGTATAATTTAAAAGGAGATAACAGGGAAACCATGCAACATATGTTTAAAGGGTGCTGGTCTAAATTTTTATTTTCCTCCTCTGTAAAGGAGTTTTCTGTGGCTGAAGTTGATTGCTCTGACAGCTGCACAGGGAAACTAAAGACTTTCCTGCATGGTAGTCAGCACATGAATTCTATATGATCTTTTTTTTTTCTTTTGTATCTTTATTTTTTTCTCTTAGGAACATTTTTCCTAATAAAGCAACAACTAATGCCTCATTAAGGAGGAAAATAAATCCATTGCTGCTATTTAATATTTTAAAAAAGTACTTGTTTCTTCCTATCATGAGATCCTTGTGAGAGGAAAAGGAGAGGCAGACACTGATCTCATCTCTGTGGGAATCAGTGACAGGACCTGAGGGAATGGCCTGAAGTTGTCTCAGGGAATGTTCAGGTTGGATATCAGGAAAAGATTCTTCACCCAGAGGGTGTCTGGGCACTGGAACAGGCTCCCCAGGTCACAGCACCAAGCCTGTCTGAATTCGAGAAGTGTTTGGACAATACTCTCAGGCACGTGGTATGATTCTTGGGGATGGTCCTGTGCTCTGGGAGGAGTTGGACACAATAATCCTTGTCGGTCCCTTCCAGCTCAGCATATTCTGTGATTCTGTGAGATATTGGTTGTCAATATATTTTCAGTAGGCTGAACTCCATTTCTCTTCTTCCTTATTTATTGCAGCGTCTGTTTGGGAATGCTGTGGACACCATATTCCTAGAAGTACACCACTTGAGTCATGAGGGTTCTAGTAAAGAAAATGAATAAAGGGTTGGTAGTTCTTCATAGCAAACCCCCTCCCCCAAATTTTTAGACTTGAGAATTTATTTCTCTGTGTGTTTTTAATGCTGTTTAAGATTTTTACCATTTAATAACATAGCTAGTGATTGAGGGGCAGGTACCATTTGTTATATTTGCAAGACACTGTGAATATTTTGATACTGTATCTGCAAATGCATCCTGATAAGTGCTCTAGGCATGTGCCATGAGTGTTTCTAACATCGTGTTGCTCCAAATCAAATCAGTAGCTGCACATGAATTTTTTAAAGAGGTGTAGTGTTGCTGGCAATCTCGTGGTGTAGGCTGTGCTTGGATTTACATTAAAATACTTCACAGTTATGCTCTAAAGGTGTAATTACTCAGACCTCTAGATAACAGTGGGAACCTTTCCAATGATTTTTGGCAGGCTTTCTGTAGAAAATTTCCATTTCAATTTCTGATGGAACAGTATTTTTTTCCAAGAGACAGGATATTGGTCAAATTTTTTTCTGTTTTTTTTGTATGTTTGTTTGTTTGGGTTTTTTAACTCGCCAAACAACCCAAAACTAAAGAAGCAACAGGCCCAAATGTGTCTAGTTGCAGCAGATGAGAGTAATAATCCCCATCAGTCGCTAGTTCAAGTGCATGCATGCAGACAAAACAAGCACGCTGGAGTTACATTGAAGTAAGATATTAGTAGCTGTTAACTCTGTTGAGAACAACCTAAATTCAGTTTATCAATCTGGCAAAGCTATTGCAGAGCCATTGAAGTCCATACTCTTTTGTGTTACCTCTTGGAGAGCATTAGTTAACTGGATTTGAAAGAAAGAAGTCCTAATAATGAAAAATATCATCCAAAAGTTAGAAAAGGAGGTTCCTCATTTTTTTTTTTAAGGCAATAATGCAGGTTGCTTTTAAAGACTGAAAATCTTCCAAACCATGTTTTCTCTGAATGAGGCCCTTAAATGAGACTGACTCTTCAGATGAGGGTTGAATTACTTCCAATATTGTTTGGAACAAACGCATATACTGTCTCTTCTAGAGGAAAATTTTTAATATTTCTTAAAATTCTTCATTGAATGTAGTTTACTCTTGGATTTGTTTAACAGAAGGTCCAGAAAGCAGAACATGAGCTGATACCTAAAAAAAAGATAATACTCTGATTTTACTTAAACATTATTTCTTATATAGTCGCTTTGCTGCTGAAAACTTACCTGATTTCTCCAGACCTACTGGCCGTTGTCTTTCCGGAGTTTCCTGTCTTATGGTTTAAAGGAGTTCAATGTTTCCATGTGCAGTACACCCAATCTCCCTTGATAGAAAAGAGCAACCTGTAAGTTAAACGGATAGGTCTGGATGTTATCAGTGTTCTTCCAATGGAGTGATCTGGGGGAGAAGACTGCTTATAAGGCGCCTGTGCTCTGTATTTTCTGGGCTGTCCCATCAGTGGCTGCCCCACAACACATCTGTCTGGTCCTGTGTTTTGGTGAGTAGTCTCTTTTAGAAGATAGAGAGTTAGAGTGTAGATGAAAGCAGGGGGAGCAGCTTTTCTAGTTATTCCTCCTCTTATAAACACCTGGGAGTTTTTTTTTTTGTCAAAGGTAGTCCAGGTAGTGTGTGGTGGATGAAGGAGGTTGATGAGAAATTGATGCAGGTGAGTTTTTAAATTAGTTTCTAGAATTTTTGTGAAAAGATTTTTTGTAAAAGTGCTTATACAAAGTTTAGGGTAGAATAATGAGACTTGTGACTTTAGAGACAACTATAATAATTCCTTATATTCTTAATATAAAATCAAACGTTTTGTACAGTATTTTTATTTGGTTTGTGTGCTGATACTGAAATTTTTGGGCTTATTTTATATTGCGTTTATTACGCTTTATTAAAAGTGTGGACTTTTAGTACTG
Organism: Trochalopteron elliotii; assembly: GCA_024734555.1. NCBI lineage: Eukaryota > Metazoa > Chordata > Aves > Passeriformes > Leiothrichidae > Trochalopteron > Trochalopteron elliotii. The sequence goes on along the minus strand of JANPWX010000699.1, from coordinate 3,834,870 downwards.
TAGAAACTCAGTTTCTGAGTGGTATTGTTACCACCTTGAAACAATTCATGCCACCAATATAGAATTAGCTGCTGCCTTATTTTTCAAACACACACATATTGCATGCAAGTTTTGAAAACCCAACTGGAGTAAAGCCCGGAGCTTTGGTGCTATAAATTATTCTCCTCATGAAAATACACTGGCATATTAATTTTTCTGGAAATTTCAGATCCATGCAAATGTCAGGTTAATTTTTTCTACTTTCACAGAATTCAGAATTGGGTTTTTTAAATAAGTTGTAAGTGTCTGGGTTTCCATTCATATGGAAATAAATGCAGAAGATGAGAATATTGTTCTACAGTTTCATGAAGCTGACTCTTCAGATAGTGTGGCTCTAAAGGCCAATGAAAAGAAAATCAAGCAGTAATTTATCAGGGAAAAAAACCCATATTCTATTCCTTAAATGAAAATCTAAAGAAACTGTCATTTAACTTGAATTTCATGTCTTTATCTGCAGCCTGGAATTTTCAAATAAGCTTTTACCTTTTGGGTTTTTAAAATTTATTTTATATTCTTGACAGAAATAATCATCTGATTGTCTGGTTTGAGTAAACTTTAGGAGTGGGTTGTGAAAGGAGAATTTTTTTATATTAGAGGCAATTTATTTGCAGTTTACTATTTTTCAGAATCATGGAATGTTGTAAATGTACTAGTTTTAATCAGTAATGTTGATATTGTCTTATTGTCTTATTAAGTTATGGTATCCAGTTTTTCCATTGTACAGTATTTTGACTGATAATTTGACAAATAAAAGTTTTTGTCTTCATAGATAATGGGAGAAGATGTAATAGGGACGGAGAGACTGTCTACCCATAAAATCAAGCAAGGAGTCAATGAAAAATTAGAATACTAGGGGTTAAAGTAGCATCTCTGTGATTGTGCAACACAGTACCTTGTGTGCTGGAGGACACTGACAAACTGAGGAAACACAGCAATGCCGGTATGCTTCCACCATAGCTCAAACTCATTGAAATTGTTGAAATTATGGTAGCAACTGGGATTTAACTTCTTGATCTCCTTAACTAGCTGACTGTTCCTCATCTTAAGAGTATTAGTCTCTTTTTGTTACTATATTCAGTTTTGTTTGCCTGTTTTTTCGTTCATCTTCTTTTTTCTCTTAACTGCTACCCCTGTGGTACTTTATGCAAAACTGAGGGCTCTTTGGGTCAATGACTTTGACTTTTTCTTTTTACACTATGTCTATGCAGTGCTTGATTAAACCAAGTTTTCAACTTAATTTTTCTCTTGTAGGTTAGATATCTTAAAGTTTTGAAGATATGATTTAATTTATCTACATGCTGATAAGAGAATAAATGATCTCACTCATAGCACAGGGTGGAGATCCATCTGTTTTAGTGCTGTCATTTTGCAGGTAGGCACCTGCTGGATGTTTGTGTGCCTCTTGTGAATGAATCCCTGTCTTTAGCTTGGCATTGTGAGCAGTTGCCCCAGGGAAGAACAAGTAATTACTAACATTAGTGTTATTTCATAGTAATTTATACTTAAGAAGATTTTGGAATTAAAATTTAGGGCCAGAAAGTCCCATGGTGGTAGATATTTCATGCATACATACAAATCGTAGGTTGAATTGAAAAATTGTCAGTCTAAAGCAGCATAAGTAAGGTAAGCAGCCTATTTTGAATAGCTACTCTACTTAAAAAGGTTTCCAAAATCAGATACTTTTTTAAAAAATTGAAATTATGCATACTCCCACTGTCCTGAATAAAATGTGATATTTCTATGGCTATGAATCTATCAATAAACTGGATATGTTCTAGTATATTTTAGTGTAGAACACTTTGACAGTTACAATTATATCAGAATGGTAGAGTGCAACTGAATAACATAATTAGGTGGTGTTCATTAATGAATGAGTAGCTGTACTTCCATTTAAAGACATGATCAAAATGATGTAATAGAATAGGTAGCTTTTTGGGACCACAGAAGATGCTGTGTTCAAGACTAACTTACTACACTGATTTTCACTTGCCTCAGTGTTTTTAGCATTTTTTCTACTTTATTTTATACAATGAAACAAGTAGCCTAATCAAAGTCAGTTACTGTATCTCTCCTGTATTCCCTCCTTCCCTCCACTTTGCTTTGTGTTGCACAAATTTGATAGCATTTCATCTCAGGGTTCAACATGAATGCTTTCAATCACAGAGTGGATTTTTTCTGTTGTTGTTTTTCTCCACAGAAATACATATATTTAGATGGTATATAAATTAGAACAATGCCTTTCATGTTTAAGCAGTGCTGTTAATTAATGTTCAGGTGCCATGGAAATATTTTTTATCTTCCATTTACCTGGATTTAAGTGAAAGTAGGTGACAATGACAATTAGACAGGAATAAACTTTTGGAAAAAGCAAATGGTAATGTTATAAATGATCAACTAGCCAATCGGATATAAAGAATAAATTTTATTTTTCCATTTTAAATCTATCTGGGACAGCCACAGGGAACAACATTCGAATGTTGGGTGAAACAGCCGACTGACAGCAGGGCTGCTATCTCGCACTGTTCCACCATTTGCTGGTAGTTGAGTCTGGGTTCTTACACTGTATTTTGTGCCTCCCGGCAGCAGAGGTATTGTGTTTTTCAAATTCAAGCCCAGTCTTTCACTTCATGATGAACCCTGAACAGATTTCCCGGTGCTGGGCCATGTCTGAAAGGATTTTCCGGGAATCTTCTTTTGGGATGATGATGTCGTCAAATGCAGGGTCCACCCTCGAAATGGGTGTCGATGTGTTGATGGTGGGTTGATGGTGGGTTGATGGTCCGGGTGCCCAAGATCTGATTAGCTCAAGGAGCTACATCCTGGCAAGCCACCCTCCTTTCTGGTGTAAATCGAGATGTTAGATTGTATACAAAGCATGTCCCGGGGTATTTGGTGAACTCCCCTCCCAGTCTGGGAATTAAGGTTACTTTATATACTCACAGGGTTATAGAAAATATACATTCTATCATCTACTATAACTTCCTTCTATGTTTTAATTGCACGAATTTATAATCACATCTATTACAGTAATATACAAAAAGTACTAACTACCTTTTTGTGATTTTTGCATTACTCTTGCAGTATTTGTGTTACAGTAGTGTCTACTAGCCATGACCTTAAATCAGACCACATTGTGCCTGTCACCACACAAAATTATATGGAGTAATTATTTTTGCATTGAAGTCCAAGTACCAGGTCAGAATCTATGTGAGCAGGTTGTGAATTTATAATACATATTTATTGTCTGTAATTCTACACTATTTTTGCTTTTTTCTTTTCAAGGAATGGATTGTCCCTGTCAGGATGCAAAGGTGTGGTTGTAGTTGTAGTCTTCGGACAAATGAAAATGCAGAGGACTTTAGGTGTTCCTGACTTGAAACCTATAACCATGGGATGCTTGAGCTAGAGAGAAGAGGAGGAGGGGAGGAAATCTTTCAGCTATTGTCAATAGACAGCATATTTGAATGTACTGAAAAGAACTCTGTAATTTATCCACCAGAATACAGGATATGGTTTGATAGCTATAATGTATTCTCCTGATATTTTGTCACAATTAAAGTGACATCTGCCAGATTATCAACAGGCTTGATGAACTTTTTCCTGCATGAATATGCAGCTCTTGTGTATGAAGAGAGATGACCCCAAATTGGAAGCACATATAGAAGTTTCTCAAGAAAGTGAAGTGAAGCACAGGTTTTTATAATTAATAGGAAAATATCATATGTTGTTATGTATTCTCATTTAGCCTGAGAGTCTCTAGATAGCAAGAGAGAATCATCTTGGGATAGATTATATTATTGTCTTCTAGGTTTTTCTAATGAAGGATTCTTATTCCTCTTGTGGTTCACTTATTGAGCTTGTAGTCTCAAAAGCCTTGATTCAATTTCCTTTCCTTAAAAGGAACCGTTTCTGTGGCTTGGGACCCACATAGCAAATTCTGTCAATAAGGATTCTTACATCATTCTTACCACATTTTCTTCCCAGTGTTCTGAAAGCTGGGAGAGAAAGTCATGATGTCAAATAACAAATAAAATAAAATTGAATTTGGAAGAGGTCAACATTGATGAAAATAAAAAAAGCACCTGCAGGTTGTCCCACAAATGCAGTTGTGGTGGTCTACTGCTTGTAAGAGGATTTCTCCTGATAACAGAAGACAGAGGCACTATTATTGCCCTTGTTTACAACTGTCTGAATCTTCGTTACTGTACAAATTTTGTAATTATTTATGGTTGTACAATTAGAAATGCAACCATTTTAATGTTGGCTTAGGCATTATTATACAGCCAGTGTACAGAAAATAAAAGTCATTGGACTCTGTAGAATTTTTGATGCTGCTTTGAGAAAACTTTGCCTTTAGCTAAATCTGTGCAGTTGCACTGGAAGATAAGAGCCTGTTGTCTGAGAACAGCTGAACTCGAGATGTAAAGACCTTTAAGTCACACATCTGCTACTGAGAGTAAAATTTGATCAGCAAGAGTTATTTTCTGCAGCTGGTAATACACCAGCTGAAAACAAAAAATGCTTGATTATCAGTTCCTAGGTGAGGTGAAAAGCTTCTCTCTGCTCCAAGTACATTTGATCTGTATATCATGGGAGAAATCCAAAATGTTTTTACGTTTTCTTTCAAAAGTGCCAGTAAGTGCTTGTCATTGAATGCAGCAATAGAAACATGCAGTGTTTAGTGTTTCTAGCCCTTCTAGCATACATGATCAGCCACTTTACACTGCTGCTGTAAGTGAATTCATTTATGTTGTTGATTACACAGCCTGCCTGTGAACCATATAAGAGTTCAAAAAGAGAGCATTTCTGAAGAACCCTTTGGGTAGTTCTGTGTTTTTCATGTTGTCTTACACTACCTCTCCCTAAGTCAGGAAGATAAACATGTATGTATAAAGATTGGTTACTAGAATTTAACTAAATGGCTACTGAATTAAATACACGTACTTTTTACAGTTTCTCTCTTTTCCTAAGAAATGAGACAATAGGAAGGAAATAAGCTTTAAACACTCCCCTAGCCCCCTAGTACTTAGGATAGTATTTTTGTGACCTTTGAGCAAAAGAAGTGGGGTATTGAATACACACACACTCAGCTATTTTAACAGGATTTGCTTCTGATGTAATTAAATTTTTGAAACAGCAGTAAGAATGGGTTCCGTACTTCAAAATAAAAGTTGACTAGGTAAGTCATAAATAAAAGGTACTATTGAGGTAGAGATCTTCTTCACAAAATTCATTTTTCTTCACAAAATTCAGTCTTTTGATTTAGAAGAATTTTATGATCCCATGGGGGGGTTTTCCCCCGGGGGAAAGTTCAAATTGTACTTTCTTAAATGAATTTAGCTATCAGTTTTCTTTTAATCAGAATTTACACTATTTTTGAAACTAATCTGTATTTTTTATGAATTTTAATCTAGAGCATTTCTTTCTAACAAAGATATGATGCTAACAATCTCCTTGCTATAATCTTTATCTATTAATGTATAGTTGGAGTTCAATAGAAAGAGGAGTCTTTTTCTATTTTTAGTTTTTTGCTGATAGTCTTTCTGATCTAATATTTTAGACTCTACTGTTAGCTTAAAAATGTGATAAACATGGAAATAGTGGCTAAAATTTCAACCATATAAATATTTTCTTAATCTTTCTGAAAAATAATTTTATAGTTTTTAAAATGCTTTGTAACTGATGTAATTACTACAGTACTGGCTAAATAACCAATTAAAATTATAAAAAGGATATCAATTAAACATTAGTAGTCTTGTGATAACCATTTATCATCTTATTCTGTTAGCAGTGTACATTTAAATTTATGAATAGATGCACTTAGATTTGTGTATGTATATGTAAATCTATGTAGTATTTATTTAATATTACAGTAAGATAGAGAAGTCAGTTGTTGTCTTTCAGCATAACTGTGCTTCACTTGGTAGTGGTGGTACTTGTACTTGGTACTTGTACAGTACCAGCTTTTATTTAAATGTACACTTTGGAAATATTTGTATCATCAAACCTGAAAAATAAATGCATATAAAGAACAAGAATTGACAGGAAAAGACTCCTTTGGAAGGCATTGAAGAGGCTGACTAAATTTGCTTATGCATCACTACTATTCTGATCTTGGTTTTTTAAAATGACTTTCAAGCAAGTAGCAGATACAGTGGGAAATTGATGCGGTCATGTTACATCAGGCCTACTCACAATGTACTCATAAAATTCATAAATATGATAAAACTCCAGAATTATGCCATTCAGATAGTATACTGTGTTTTAGTAGATGTGCAAATACGATTAGATGTGTTCAGGATCATTGCTGTTTAACATCTGTGAGCCACTGTAAATAGCAAGAATGTCCCTGGCTGTTGTGAGGTTGTCAAGCCATCTACTGCTGCTTCAGATCAGGTGGAGAAAAGGTCACACTGCAATGAACCACAGTGTTGTCTGTGGTGCTCCCCTGCTGTCTCTGTGTTGAAATCAAGACAGGGGATCCCATGCATTAAAACACCTGTAATTTATCCTACTGTGTACTAGAAGAAACTGGATAATTTCTTAGGCACAACAGACATGTCTCTTTGAAGTGCTTACAGCCATGCTTTTCTATGAGTAGGTCTAACAGGCCAGGTGGAGGGCACCCTGTATTTTTTATCACTTTGACAATGAACAAAAAGAATAGCATTGACTAAGATGTTTGTGAGAAACGTCTTGTAAAAATTTTGTAGTTATTTCAGTTGTTTAGCTGACATATTTTGAGCTTCCAGGCTGTGAGGGCTTATGTCCAGGCACACCATTCAGACGTAAATTCAGTTACTTGTCTCAGGTCTTCACAAGGTCTTTACTATTAAGAAATCCATCTTGCAATCTGTCCTGAAAGACAGCAAATCAAATCTGAGAAATTGGATGCAGTAAAGGGATAGAATATATAGCTGTTGGGTTTGCAAAATGAAAATTCTGCAGAGACTTTACTTTGTTTTTAGCTGAGAGATGTTTGGGTTTGGCAGTATAGGTGAGGGAGAGAATTCAGAAAGGGCTGGGGAGCTTTAAAACAAAACTTTGTTTTGTTTTAAAACTTTAAAACAAGACTTTGTAGCTAATCCTTATGTCTCTAAACTCCAGCTATGAAGCCTTGCTTTTCAAATAATTGTAAGCACTGTAGGAAAAGGAGTGTATCACTGTAACATGCTTTCTGGACCATGGTGGCTTTTCTCTCAAATGAAAGGTTGCAATCAAGAAGCAAGAGATAAAAATCAGAACTCTCTTTAACTGAGCGCTCTGTCCAAGGAAGATCTAATCAAAGTAATGCAGAAGTGCTGTGCTTTCTAGAAGAGCTGATATAGTAGTGTTGGGTACTGTATCTTTTCTTAGGCTGGCAAAAAATATTTCTCTGGTATTAGTTGCTCTATTTAATACTGGTTTATTTCTTTTTTTTTGCAATTAATTTTCATCAATGCATGAATCTTCATATAACTTTTTTCTAAATGAGAGTCTTGACTTGGAGACTCTCCAAGTCTTGGAAACATTTGTGTTGGAATGGGTGTTTGACCAGAGAGAATTTTTATGAATCAGAGGTCACATTAGACAGTAAACTAAATACTAGGTTTGCTGTTAAAATACTTAAAATAACTCACTTTTTATTATCAAGTGCCAAACCTATAAAGTGTTTTGAAATGTGTCCCTCATCTGGAAAATGTACAATTTTATATACATTACTTTCAGCACAATAAGCTTAAAAGAATGGGATTTCTACTCCAGGATTCTGAGATTTGAGTTAGTTTTTACTTCTCTATTGTTCCTAAAAATTTATCTTTGATTGCATTTTTCTTTGGATTGATTTGTCTCATATTTTTTTCTCCTTAGGTAGAAGTTCTCATATTCTTTACTTCTTTTCCCTTTCTGCACCTATGCCATTGTATTTTAATGTTTAAATCATTACTTGGGGTTGAGCAAATGACATTGGGCCGAAGCCTTTGTTATTGGTGTTGCTGTAGCAAGGCATTACAGTTTACTGTGCACCTGAACAAAACCAAAAACTTTTTGCATTCAAATTTCAGGATCTTCAACTTTTAAGAACTGTGTCACCTATCAATACTGGTAGGTCATTGATGTCTAGAGCCATGAATGCTGTCATGGTCAGTAGCACTGCCTTCCCTGTGTTGTTTTTTGCAGCCACCTTTCTGAAGGCATAGCAACATTTTTTGTGGGTTTTTTTAATGCTTTAATCTGGCAAGATACAGCTCTAGTGGCTGTGTGATTGTATCCTGCAGGTATGACTAGGCTTCTAAATGCCATCTGGCAGTGCTAAGGGTCCAAATTATATTAGAGCACCCAGACAATGAAATGGAAAAGGTTCATAGTAACCTTGCTTCACCTGGTTTTGTGTGCCTGGTATGCAGACATCAAATAGATTGTAATGCTTATTTGTGTTGGACAAATAAGAGCATGGTGAGTTGCTTAGCCAGCAAATGTAACCTTTGGCTTTTCTCAATTCTGCAAAGATATTAATAATTTAATGCTGGAGTTACATGGTTTTATGCATTTAATTCCTAATTATTTTTTAAAGTACTGCCTGCCTGCAGACCCAAAGCTTCATCTCTCTACTGAAGCTTGTATGTTAAGATTCATCTAAAACCTGAGCTGTGGCATGTGCTTGTTGAAGTCTTTGAACTGAATATAGCTTTAGTTTGAGCTCTGTCTACTTCAGAGGGAAAGGAAACACTTTTCTATTCTGCTCACAGACAGCCTGTGCTGGAGGGCTGCTGCCTCTCTTCTCACAATGACTGCAGCAGCTAATCGTGTGTAATCCCTGTGTTACTAGTCACAAAGAAAATCAGTGTCATTGGATAAGCAGAAATCATTAGATGTACACATTTTATGTGGGTAGATGCTTATACTTTATTTTATAAGCCACATCCTTTCAGATCTGCCATTATGCTGCTTTTAATTTGGCAGGTGTCAAGATTTTGTTTGTAAAACTTTCCTATTGTGAGTTCCTTAAACACCTATATAATGAGAGGCAAATAAGGGAGAGGGGAAAAGGAGGAGTTTTTGTTCTCATTCTTTAAGATAAAATGAGTAACTGTTATAAACTATATAAATAACCTATATAAACTATGTTTAATAAACAAAATGTTATATGTCTGGGTCTTAGACATGTCTTTTTTTCCACCTTGTGCAAATACTGTCCCTGGATATCTCTTTGCCATCCTGCCAAAAATCTCAAAACCTTGAACAAAGAGCCATTGCAAACGGATAAAGTGATTTTCTGTTCCAGTGAGTCCAGTGCAGCAGGATTGGACAGAGTATGTGAGTTATGCAATGCATATTTCCACCTTCATATCCAGAATTTTCCAGGCAGAATTTTGAGTCCCACTGAGTGTGATGGATTGCACTCTAACTTCTAATATCAAGATCTGGATGGTTTGATGCTTTTAAGCAAACATGGGTGCAAATTTTCTACCTTTGTAGATGATGATTTAGATGAGATTGCCTGTTTCCATTACTGTATTCTAAATTGAGTTGGGCACAGTTATGTTTTTTTTTAATTGATGGTTTGATAATTTAGCTCACTGATGATATCACAGTACTGACTACAAGTTGGCATTTAGGGATTCACTCTCGCTCCCTGTAGAAAAGTCTGGGACAGGTTTTATCACAAAGATGAAGGGAACATAAGTGTTTTGGCATCTTTTTTTGTGGTTTTTGTTAATTGTTTTTTACTGATTAATTCTAGATTTGGGTTTTAAAAAGGGGTAGCAGAAGGGTATTTATATCTTTCTATTCTTTTATTTTGAAGGCGTTAAAACTTGATGACTTTTCTGTTCTACAAGCACTCTCATGCCAATTCAGGATTTAATTTTTCACCTCTTCTAGTGACAATACTAGGTCAAGCATGTTTCTACCCTATAGTTATATCTGTGAAAAAATTCTTGTAAGGATTTAGGTTACAGCTGAGAGACTGTTTGAGTCCAAATTTCCTTTTGCCAAAAGAAGACTTCATTAAATATAGATTTTCTGTTATCTGTATGAAATTAAGGCAGAGGTAAAAATTATTTCAGCTTTAGTCTAAATCATGTAGAAGAATTTTTGACATGTGGACTGAGTATTTGTAAATGACAGTAGAGTTATGTTTAATCTCCTGAAAGATGTTTACTAGCCACTTTTAATAAGCTGAGAACTTTATTAATCTTGATGAATATTCCCCATACATTTTTCTAAAACAGATGTTTTAAATATGTACTTGATTGTACCTTATCTGTTAGGGTGAATTTTTCTTCCAGATCAGTCTCTACAATTTTTACCCCTATCTTTGTCACAGACAGATTGGATCATGGTGTTCTAGCCTGAGTTTAGCAATATCCAAAGGCTATTCAGAAATTCTTTTAAAAATAAGTAATATTTCTTACTTAATCATGTCTCATATAGATCTGGACTCTGTAGATAGTATGGCTGATAATTCATTTACAGCCTTTAGAATCTCTTAGTAAAAGAGAGGGAAATCAGGTCTTTTGAGATTCGTTGTAATAACAACTAAAAACACTGGAAAAAAAATGAGAAGTACACTTGGTGCGTATTTATTTACAATTGAGTCTGCTGCTCTGGGTAATAAATGAGGTGGGATATAGAAGATAAAGCAAACCCAGAAATTTAAAACATATGTAAAATAACTGCAAGAGTGTTCTGTACATAATCTATATTTAAACATAAAATGAAGATATGGAGTGAGGTTAAAAATGAAAACAAGAAAGTTCAGGATCTTTTCTGCATGTATTATGGTTAGTCTGAAATCTGGATAGTTTTTCCATGAGTAATTGAAAATTGACTATACTTCACATCTGTTTTGGCTTAACTAAAATATGTCGACTACTACTTCCACTCAGAGCACAAGTTCTTTGTATCTTGTTCAAAGGTGTCCTTTACCTGTGCCATATTTGTTGTATTTTGCAGATTGCAGTTGAGGCCCACAGCGTAACCAAAATGATTGTTTTAACTGCTTTCCTTGATCCACCTTTTTTAAAAAAGAAAAATCTGTAGTTCTAATATCTATTATAAGGTACTAAAGGAATTCTGTCTTTCCTATTAATGCCATCTTTACAGTACAAAGATATTGTGAGAATACTAGTAAAGAATCTGACCATCCTTAGCTTGCATTACCAGGCAGATCATACAAATTTATTTTTTTAGTTTACTCCCATTTTTTATAATCACTCATTGCCTCTTGTTCTTTAGATACTGCAAAATAATGGAAGACTGAAAGGCAAATTATCTTAAAGATTTAGACTAGGATTTTTTTGTTATATTCTTGACATGATCTGGTTTGATTGATGTTTTCAGATGCCTGAATCACAGTCAGAATAAATTGTTGTTGTTGCTGTTCAGCCAAGATGTATTCCTTCTAATACAAAATTCAAACTGCTCTTTAGATACTCCTCAAGCTACTCTTTTAGATACAGAATATACTGAGTAATCATTAGATTTAAAAAAAAAAAATGTTTCAAGGAATATTTTTGGGTGAATTTCAGTTCTGTTTTAGAAAGAGACTTATGCTCTATGTGACGCTTCAAAATTTGCAGTTCTTCTCCTGTGCTACAGGGAGAGGTGTGGTGCCACATTTTGCAGTGTGAGTGCTGTCCTCAGACAGGATTGTGAGAGAGGTGAAGGAATCCTTGACTGCTTAAGGGATGACATCATGAGTTTCCAACTGCTAAATCAGATAAAAACTGTCATGGCCCTACTTAACTATTTCTTGCTGAGGTGGTTGTCTTTTCATATGTCTTAATCAGCATCAATATTTAACTGTATCCATGACTTTTCTGGACTTGGATGTACTTATCTGGTGTTCTGGCAAATTGCAGAAGCTTATTTGCTTACTGAACACCATTTCCTAGAAACAGTCCAAACTTTGCTTGCTAGGGGACATAGCCATGCAAATACGCATATCTGTGATTTCAAGCTAACTCTGCAGGGAAGTGTGAGGGAGCTGTTTAAATTAGTCATCTCTTAGCGACTGTTCTATCAGACAGATAAAATGTTTCTGAAAAGATCTGGAAGAGGGAGGTGGGGGCAGATTCTGATACTAATTCCCTTTAATGTGTCTTTAAATAAGGTGCAAAATCAGCATCTGTACTCCAAATCTAGTGCTAATAATAGAGGACTGCTACTGTTTTAAGGTTAGGAAAAAACCCAGAGTCTTAGTTTAGAAGCAAAAATTAAAAGTAGGTAGGTGGTAACTTACTTTGCTCCTAATTCCTTGTGCTCTCAAATGGAACACAGACCCACCATGACCAGATGTACCTTCATCTCCAAGTCTTCACCATCCTGGGCAGGGCTCATGAGCACTTAAGGCTGAAGGAGAGGAGGCATCTTTCCAAAGAACGACATCTGAAGAGTGTGTATCACAGACTAAGTCTGTAGTGGGGCAAGACAGAGGAGAGCTGAAGACCTTGTTCTTCACCGCCTTTGCAACATGTCAAGATACTGTAGATGAACAAAATGTGCAGTCCTGTGCTCACAGGAATGCATGTGCTCCCCTCTCATTTTTGGTGCAAAAACATTTGCCTTTCCTTCAGTTCAGCCCCAGCTCAGCCTCATCCCCTCCCTGATACAACTCTGCCATCCCTCATTGCCAGGGTGGACTCTGAAGTATAACCCAGACTTTTATTCAAAAGTACCCAGTGAAGAAAGGATGAAGATAGAGACACGTTCTGGCATGTGTGTGTTAAAAATGAGGATCTCTCAGATATAAATAGCTGTGCCATACTTTGAGTTTTTTACAGAACCCAGAAATCATCGATCATCCAGCAGGTGTGAAAATTGCTTTAACATTAAAGCTCTTCAAGCTTCAGAACAATAATATAAAAGCCTCTCAAAACTTTAGTTCTTCATTTTTACTCTTGATACCAGGTTATGGCTTTGATTTGTCTGACTTCACTGGAATTATAAATGTGTCTCAGTTATGTTACATGTAGAGCTTGAGTTGAAGCCTTATAGGAAGACTGTTCTGCTTTTTGTAGCAGCAATTTCTGCAGTATGTTTTAATTCTGTCCCAAACGGACAATGCTGTGGAAAGCAATTCGTTTTCTTCACTGGCTACCAGAAAACCACAACAGTGGCATTTTAGCTTTGCGCTTACAGACATAAAGTCTTTCTTAATATAAGCTTGAAATCTATAGAAATTATTGTTGTGTACATTGCTTGATCCATATGATCTTGAGCAAAGGCTGTGGAGAAGCTATTTTCAAATTCTAGAATTAAATCTAGACATCTTAATACCTCTGAATTTAGCAAGTTCTTTAATAATTGACTAGTTTTAGATTGGAAAGATAGTGTGATTCTGTGAAAAAGAATATTTTTAGTTGGGCAATCTCTAAATTTATCAGATATTTTTCTATGTTATTGGAGGCACTACCTTCGCCACATGCAGATCTCTTTTCTGAAAGATATACTCACAAGTCCAGAGGTGAAGTATTAATCTTCAGAATCTGAGAACAGTTTTTCACTTTTATTTAAAGCCAACCCTTTTTGCTTATATAATAAATGTGACCATACAGCTGGTAGTTATTTCCAAATGAAGCTTCTGTAAAGGTAATATTGGAGGCCTTTCTGGTGGAAAGAAAGAAGCAGATGTCCTTTTGTATCGGTGGATGTGTATCCAGCCATATATCCTACATACACAGAAATAAGTTGAGTTTTTCCACCTCCCTCCCCAAGGGGCTTTCTTCTATCTAGCAATAAATTTTGATGGGCAGATATAAAGTTGAAGCTGAATGCTCCAGTGTTTGTGAAGTTCACAGCATTTGGAAACTCGGACATTAAAATAGTGCAAATATCAGTGCATATATGTTTTGATTCATTCAACTCTCTTTGCAGTACTGACAATAACACCCCAAATTTGACTTATTTCTAGCTGTAATTGCTCTGACTGTTGAGAATGGAACTATTTATTTTTTTCTTTTTTTCGGGATCCCTGCCTCCTGAGATTAAATGCTATGGGAAATGAATTTTAATTCTCTTAATACTGCAGGAAACAGTTTTTTAGAAAGCCAAGGTTATCCACAGTCCCATAACTTGCAAGGAGGAATTCTAGCATGGAAAATGGACCACAAAACCAGCTGAAATAGCACAAGTGAAAATGCCATTTTGCAAGTGACAGCTGGAAGAAATCCTGGATGCAAAGACAACAGCTGTCTTCAGTTGTCCCAGTATAGTGATTTCACCACTGGTTCACAGAGAATTGTGATTTTTACCAGCTTCTTAGTTTGGGAGAAAAATTACTATTTATTTGTATGAATGCTATATCTGAATGATTTTGTGTCTTAAGAAAAGATACAGAGTGACAGTAGATTTTTGGCAAGGCTTTTGATGCTCTCTCACACAACGTTCTTCTGTGGAGGTGTTTGAAGTCTGAGTTGTGGTCTGATGAACAACTACATCGTTTGGATCATTGAGCGCAGAGAGTGATTTTAATTGATTTTAATATTTTGCTTGGAGGCTGGTAGCAAGAGAAGTACCACAGGGTTCTGTTCAGGTTGTGTTCAATATCTTAATCTGTGACTTGGAGGAGGGAACAAAGTAATGCTCTTCGGAGTCTTGCTCCTGGGAAAGAACAATTCCTCACAAAGTTCCAGGCTGAGGTGTACCAGTCTGTGGAAAAAGTACTGGGGCTGTGGTAGGTGGAAAGGCAAGTGTAGGACAGCAGTATCTGCAGCAATATCCTCCTCAGCTGTGTGAACAGACATGTAACTTGAAATCAAGAGAAATTATGTTCCCCTTTATTCACCATTTCTTAGAATGAATCTAAACCCCTCCTTACAGTTTTGGGTCTCTCTGAACAAGAGGGGTATGACTATGCTGTAGGGAGGTCATCAGAGTGCTATCTGTGATGAGAAGCCAAGGAGCTGGGGCTACTTGGCTTAAGTCTGGAAGAAGAGATGGCTTGAGGAGCAGTCCATCAGCTCCTACCAGGACATCATCAAGGACATGGTACCAGGCTCTTTGTCTCTTGTTTTCCCACCATGTTCAACAGGAGTAAATTGAAAAAAGAGGAGCTGTACTGAAAGGAAAAGGTTTTTCGCCATGAGACAGTACAATTACTGTAAGAGATGGCACCTGCACTGGCTGTGCAGACAGTCCATGGAGATTTTCCTTCTGGGAACAGCCCTGAGCAAGCTGACCTGAGCAGACTCTACTTGGAAGAGATTGGAGTAGAGGGCTCTCTTGAGGTTCTCGAGGTCTCTTCCAGCCAGTATTATTCTGTGATTATCCAGAGGGGGCATTTTATGGAACGAAGAGAACAGCTGTGTCCTGGTCTCACAATTGAAAGGAAAACACCCAAACAAATCTAATGAAAAAACCATCAAAACCACCCCCATCAAAAATCCACAACACCCCGCCACAACACCCCCCCCTCAAATATTTCCTATATAAAGACAGGGGCATCAATAGACATATATATATCTTCAGAACAGAATGAAGTGCCCATTCCCCCTCAAGGGTCCTTCTCCACCCTGTTCCCAGACATGCAAAATGAGAAACGAACACAGAATAGTTCTGTATGTGACATCTGAAGATGAGACTGAACAGAGACTTCTACCTCAGGTCACTAACTGTTCCATGGGCTTCCTCTGTACAGAAGGGGTTTTCCCTCTTTGGTTGAGACTCTGGTTTATTTTACTTTTTTTTTAATAACTTTGATCACTACCATTTGATCTGACAAGAGCTTCCCTCAGGGCCTTTTCCATAATCATGACAATGTATTAGTGTCATCCCTAAGGAAGAAGGAAACTAATATGTGTGTGTGTGTATGTGAATATATTTCCTGATTGGAACTCTGCAAGTCGGGGGGCAAAGAACAGGCTGTAGTGATTGCAGAGAAGATGAACACAGAGAGCTAAGGAAGTCAGTCACAGGCACTAAGATGCATGTTCTGTCTCATTGCAAAAGAATGTTAAATGAAGATGACCATGAGAGAAGATGCCACAGAAAACAAGATCCAGCTCTTTGTGAAGCATCTTGGGACTGCCGATCTCATATACAGTCGTGGTTTAAAGAACCAGTGTTCCCATGCAGCTCTCTCTCCTACCCCTTGTCCATCTTAAAGCATTGCCTCTCTTGGCAAGGTCAGGGTCCTATCAAATGCCCTTGTGGACAGGTAATGCAAACCCAGGAGCGCACCACTGATTCATGATCAGGAAAAGTGATTTGTCTACGAGAAGCTAATTTTGCATAGGGAAGCTGGGGTAATAAAGGGGATAGGGAACTTCTGTTGCAGAGGCAGAGCAGAGGAGTTTGTAGCTTGAGGAAAGAATATTCAGATGTTCATGTACGAATGTGCTATTCTGTCTGTATGTAAACCTCAAAAATCTCTGGTTTTTTAAAAAACAAAATAAGAAACACCAGCAACCAAAAACATTTTTTTTTACTGTTTTCACTTTTATTTTTAAAGATTATGAATATTTTTGTGTTTCTCTGGATTGCTGTTGTATTTGCCTTACAAATACCTCATTATCCACAAAACCTTAATCAGAACATGAAAGGATCATTTTATCTCCTGTGCTACTTTTTGTGCTCTATTTCCCAAGGCTTCTATTGATTTTTTTTTTTAAATGCAAATAACTTAAAAGGATTTAATTTCAGTTGTTGCAGAGCAATTACCTTTAGTTAGAAAAGGTTTAATTGTGATTTTATTTGGATGCTATATTGGAATTTCTCCTAATAGTTCATGATGTTTCTGTGTTTTAAAAGACTTAATTATGTGAGTGTAAAAATATTAAAGTATTTCTATTAGATTTTTTTTAAATGTTATTGGAGTTATACTAGGACTGTGTAGGGATTCCCAAACTGTCAACTGCTTTCTGAAGAAATTTTTAACAGCTGTTTCATAGGTAGTGGGTTTTTTCATTATGGCCTTCCACAAATGATCTTGTAAACTAATGTATTGATAATAGTAACAGTTAGCATTAAGTCTGAAGATAAAGATTATGAACGTGTTTTTAATTATATGGGAATTGGGGTATTAATTTTTTTTTAATGTATAAGTTTCTTTAGACTCCTGCAACAACTGGTCATATCCTACTGCCATATGGAGAAGTATATAGTGCCTGAATTGCAGGGTGATGTTTTATAACTACTGGTGTAACTGCTTCTAATGATATGAGTACATTTTAAAGTTGTATGGAAAGCTTTCATTGTTCCTACATAAGGATTAGATTTCTTAACTGATTAATGTTCCAGTAACTTTGGGATATCTTCATATAAGCACTCCCCTTTGTCTTTTAACCTTGATCTAATTTCTCTGAAATTACACTATTGTTCTCAAGAATCCTCATTTCTACACGGTAAAAAAGCATGGACTTAATTAGGACACTAAAGGGTGTTAAAGATGTTTGCCTATGTTTGTACGGTATGATTATTTTAGCTTTCCAAATTTTTCTGGGTGATTTATCTGTGCAATAAATCTCCCTCTTAGACTTTGTCAATGCAGTGGTTTCTGTTACATTGATAATGTACTTATAGAGTTTGTTTCTTCGTGTGTATCTTAATCATATGTTGACACCCTTGTTTAGTGCTGAGGGGGTCAGTTTTGTCCATCCTAAGGAAACAGAGTGATCAGGGGAAGTGGCAGGATGGAGCTGTGTGGTGTGCAGACAGCCAAAGGTGCAGTTGTGGCTGTGTATTGAAGAGGCAGCACGAGCAGGGCACACAGCAATAACGGCCTCTCATCAGCTGCTGTGTTTCCAGTCAGTGTCAGCTCTCTGCAGAGCGTGTGCCACTGCTGGCTGTGCTGGGCACCAGCCAGCCCCAGTGTGAACCCATGGGCTGTGCTCTGCTGCAGGAAGCAGCAGGAAGCAGGATGGTTATCCGTGGGATAGACAGTGCTGGGAGTTGAAAGCACTCATGTCAGACACTGTCTCAAGTGTGCATCTGTCTTTTGACAACCACTCAGTCAGTATCAATATCTTTTGGTTTGCAGTCAAGACTATGACCTGCAAAGTTGCCCATGCCAGTTCTGGGGCACTCTAGATTGTGCCCAAAACTTTAGGGCTGACTGAGTTCTCTCAAATTTTTTTCTCCCCCCAGGCTGCTATAACACCTCTGAGTGTTCCCAACTTTTCAAATTCCAGAAGCAACAATAAAGTAGAGGCAGTTGCAAAAATGCTTTGGAAAGGCTTCCTAGTCTGGGCTGCAGATCCTCTGTGCTAAATCAGACATGGACAGTGCAGAAATGCAGCATTTCTGTGATTACTAATGAGGGAATTCTGTGAAAGGGACAGGGAAGATTTTTAGTGCAAAAGTTCGATTTCAGGAAGATGTGGTAGTGCTGCTCCCCTGTGTCTGCTCCAGCAGCCAGGCAGACAGTGCTGAGTCAGAGCTTCAGGACAGATCCTCGCTATCCTACCTGAAGGCAGGGAATCTAAGATGCACTTCCTTTCTGCCTCTCCTGTTACAGCAGTTTGTTTCAGAGGAAGGTGTTGGTCTTGCATTTGGCATCAAGGCTCCAAGAATCCCAGTCTGTGTAGTCAGTTCTGTTTCTCTCTGCTCTCCTCCTCCCCCACTTTACTGTCTGTTGCTCAGCCTTTTGTTCCTAAATATCCTTGAAACAGGGCTGAAAGGTCCTCTGTTCTGTATACGTTCAGGGACAACTTTCTCAAGCAAGGAAATGTTTAATCCTAATGTGGGGGGTGAATAATAGGGAAATTTTTTTACCTAACAAAACCTCTCCAAATGTTAGTTTTATCTGAGCAGTTCCATCCTTGATGAATCAACTGTCCCTATTAAAAGCCTCTTATTCTTCAAGGCTATGACTTTTATTTTTCAGGACCATTTTTTTTTAACACTTGTTTCTATTCTTCTTTGTTTAGACAATATTAGTGGGCTTACTGTTTCAAAGGCAGCATTTTAAGGCAAGCAATATCTTACTCTTTTTGAAAAGCAAGGTACTGTGCTATTTATAGCTAATGTTTACTTTTCTGCTTAAATGCAGTTAGTCTTGTTTTGAGAGGACCCCATGTTTTCATACAACAGTCTCTTTGACAAGAACCAAATGCATAGCACATGTGGGTTTTATGTATTCTTAAAGAGCAGGATCACATCCCTAAAACAAATAACCTCCTTCACTGAATACAAGGAAAGGCTGAAAATTTAACTTTCTTCAGCTTGTTACTGCATTTATCTTCTTCTGTGTGTGGTGTACAACTGAGAAACTGTAAGAGCTTAAATAGCTTTGCAGCTGACCTCTTGATCTCATGAGGCTTTTTTTCCCCCCACCTTATACTTCTTATCTTTGATTATGAAAGTGAAATGCAGGTGTGGTAGGACAGTCTCAGAATTTTTAGGGAGCCTCTGGGATGCAGAGCATTACTGGAGGTATTTGCTTCTACATTAGAAAAGCTTGTTGGATCTAATTTCCAAATAATAGGACGGGACTGATGGGAGACATTCCTTGAGCTTTATTGCGACATCAGCCTCAGTACAAGGTGAGACATGAAAAATGGCAGCAGCTCATGTCTTGCCAACAGCAGCCAGAATTCTCTGTGTTACCAGGCCTTATAAAAGTTTTCTAACCAATAGCAAATTCTTAAGAGCTTATAGGCATCTGCATAAACCAATCACTAAAACTACACATATACCTTATATCTAACAATAGGTGCTTGTTTCATATTTCTTACTACTCAGGAACTTTTTATACTTTTCTATAAACAAAGCACAAAGCCTTATTATTAAACTTTTCTATTATCTTGCTTAACATATTTTTCTACTTGGTAAGGCCTAACTCTACACAGCACAAAAGCACAGTCTTAATGTTCTATGTCCTAATTCTTGTATCTTTTTAACTTCAGGCCTACATTCGCACTGCTATGAGAGTTTTCTGCTTTTTCTATTTCCCACAAAAGCTGTCATTTTGCTTCTGTTTTGTTTGTTTGTGCTCTATGAAATATGGTATTTAGAGGAATTTTTTAAAGTGGTGTGCATGTGTCAGCTTCAGTTCTTGTTACATTTTGATTTGTGTGTTATGATAATGATATCAAGGAGAGAGAATAACAAGTTCTTTCCTTCTTTTCTGTAGTTTCATTGATTCTCACTCCACAGTGGAAATTTCTTCTTGCACCCTTTTCCCTTCAGTCTCTCTACTGATAGTAGTTAACTTTTTCTTAGTATTTAAAGAGATTTAATTTTCATCATATGCACTTTCTTGAACATAGGCATGCTCTGGGCATATGCTTAATCTATGCACGTTTCTCTTCTTGTATCTGTGGTAAGTACTCTTACTTAAACTCATTGAGATTTTGTTTGTTATGTAAGTGAAAGTACACGTGGGTGTGTAAAGATGTCAGCTGTGTCTGTTGCACACATCTAATGTGTCAAGATAACATGTATTTGGCATGTCCATGACGTTTACATAAAACCTGAGAGTAAGTGCTTTTAGTGTTACTCAGTAATTTCATTGGCTTTTCTCAATATTTAAGAAATAATATCATATGAACATGGGATTTTCAGTAGTGTTTGCATTGGTATAAACTTTGTTCTGTCAAAATCCTAGCTGTGGATGTAAAAATTGTCCATGTTGTTCAATATTGCTTAATGGTTTAAACTTCAGAAAAAAAAATCTCAGAGGGGTAAACTCAACAAAATTTGCATTAAAAAAGAATAGGTGCTTGTTCCCTGTGCCAGTTTCTGCCAAGGGAGAGACAATTCTGTAGAAGGTAGAGGATGTTTCTGGTAACTTTTAAGCCCATTTGAGTACAGCAAAAACTTCTTAGCACAAATATGTTTCCCACTACACTACCCTAAAGATCAAAACCCAATTGTCCCTGAATGGTGGTACTTCCTCTACAACCTTCTCTGCTTTTGGCTTTTAAATAGACACTTACATCATCTTTAGAGGTGAGTGTTTCTGTTAGCCTAGAAGAAATTATGGGGGAGGATCCAGACACTTGTCAGGGTGTCCTGGTTTTAGGAGCTGCTGAGAAAGTGAGGACTTAGGGTTCTTTGGTTTTAATTGCAAATGCCTTGTTTGCAGACAGATGGTTAAGTCAGCACTGATTCAAGCCCAGCTGAGGTGAAATGCAGAAAAAAAGCAGGCATTTTTTTAGAACATTAGAACAGTTAATCAGATTAAAATATTTGATCCAGATATGAAGAAATTAAAGAAAATATCATTTATGAATCTGTATTCAGCTGTATAGTCTGAGATCATCTAAAGATGGCACTTAAGATTAGACATTGGCATGCATTGTTTTTGTTTCAAATGAGCTTGAGAAAACAATGTGGAGTCCATTTGATTTATGCTGGTGTGGAAGGACAGATCATATCTAGTTTGATGGAAACCCTGGCAGTACAAAGCTGTAAGTTCACGCTGAATTTTTACAAGTATCATGGCTATATGAAAAAGGGAATTTTGAGATTACACAGACATTAATCTGTTTTCAGACACCCTCTTTTTCTCCTTCCCTACTGTAAATGAATTCCTGACCATTGTTCATGATTGCTTCTTCTTTCACAGTACAATTTCTGTTTGAAGAAATAAAATGCACAAAAATTTATCTGTGACACTGACAGTAAATTTGTTCAGAATACTCTCAAGTGACAGTTGATTAATAATTTTTATTTATAACTATACCATAATTTCCTGGCCAACTCTGCTCTTTAAGTGGAAGTTTTTATTTTTTCAATAAAAAATTTAATGAAGATTTATGAAGAAAGTAAGTTCTTAAATTGTCTGCTCACAATTTATGAGCAGCAGAAAATGCAGTATAAAAACCTTTCCCTGTGTAAATAAACATACATCTCTGTGTTTAACAGTAAGATTGCTATCAGTGATTTTTCTCTTAAAGTAAGTGGTTAGATAATTTATTTTATGCAGATTGTCAGGATTTGCTAGATAACAGCTGTACAATAATTTCTCAGAAGTGTAATAGAAGCTATCTCCCAGCTGGGCTGTTTGGTTTGGGAGTAAGTTTTGGGAGGTCACTATGAAGAGGGATTTTATAAATCATGTGTGACTAACTGTGCTTTTGGTGAAACTTGGGTAAATGTTTGGACATGTTCTGTGATTTAGTAAAACCATTTATGTGAGAAAAACTTATATTTGTAGAGAAAAAAAACTCTTTGGTTCTGTGCTCTACCACTGGTCATCTGTTGAAGTGAGAAAAGCATGAAGATTATATAAATCAGTAGCTAATTTAAGACCATTGGTTTGAGAGCAGTAAATGGGAATGTTACCTCTCTGAAAGATCAGAATATAATAGTTCTGCCATTTTTCATAAAAGTACTGAGATAAAGCTATCTTTAGTTGTATGAATGAAATGAAGTATGGTATACAGCTCTGCATTGGAAGATGATTACATTGAGGTAGAAACAGGAGACCCCACAACTTTATTTTAATTTATTTCTTTCTTCTTTACAAAATGTTGCTTATGTTCTACATTAGAATTCAGCTCATCTGCCTTTTTGAATGGCTGTGGTTTTATCATTAAATACACAGACGAATAGCAACCAACTACTATAATTTGCCTGAGGAAAAAGTCCATGATGAATAGTGTTTAGAGCCAAAATCTGTGCCCCTACTGACATCATGGGAATTGCAGTCTAGGCTAGAAAATGCCACTGATCACAAGGTTACATAGTAGAGGTTACTGATCTGAAATGTAGTCCTCAAATCTCCTTAATTTCCCAGCCAGATTTAGAACTGGAAATTACATTACTTTGCTTAAAAACCTGAAGAAAAGTATTTCCTGCAAGCATGAAGATAAAATTTTGGGCAAGGAAAAAAAAGAACAGCTGCAGCTAAGCTCTACTTAATAAACCCAACAAGTCCTGGTTAAATGGAAAATTGCCTTTGAGTATACAGACGTATATGTACAGAAGTCAGCTTGGCGGGAATGTCCAGTAAACTGGATATTGTGAAAAGCTGGGAAATGTGTTAATCTCTGACTATCTGGTTTGTTTGGTTTTGTTTTTTTGTTTTTCTCCAGACTCAAGATATAACTCATAAAATTAACCATTTTCCCTTACCTCATACTTATCAACATACAAACCTTACGCTATCTAGAAACTTACAATTTTATGAAAATATTAAAAAATACATAATAGTGCACTAAAATCACTGATAAAAACTTTCTAACAGTTATTTTACAGTGTTGGACATAGCAGAGTTACTCATTCTGTGGTAGCATCATGCTCTCTTATTCCTTTTTATATTGTATCACTGAAGCATTTTCCTTGTTTCTTCAGGCTCTCCTGAGCTTTATCTACATTTTATCAAATGCCGATTTCACTCTGGGACAGGAATTCTCAGTTCAGTCTTTTGGGACTCTTAAAAGAGTCTTGGAGTCTGTAAAGGTAGAACAACATTTCCATGTATACTTTATGGTCTTTCACTCCTGTCAGAGGCAGATCTACCATTTGGTGTAGCAGTGACTATGAAGTTAGGTCAGGACTGCACTAAGTCTCAAATCTAAATGTCTGTCTTTGTATTTGTGCCTCTTTTACCATCCCTAACCTCACGGGAACAAGGAAGTTTATCATATTATCATGTAGATTCAGAACTTTGAAGATATGCTATGTTTTTCAGTTTTGAGTACTTTGATGATAGACCCTTTAAAAGTTCTTTGAATAACCATGTCTTAATTTTCTGCCAGACACAAGTCAGGTTGCACCACTATGCTTATTCAAACTCTAAGACATACTGGTCACTGGCAGTTTCAGAGAATGACAGTCTGTTCTTTCAGACTGTTTAAGATAAAAATGGGAGCTGCTGTACTCAACAGCCATGAGAAAATAGGGACAGTTTCAAATTATCTACTGATAAGTGAGTAAAAGTAAAGGTCTTCAGAATCATGGAGGTTAAAGAGGAGTCAGATCAGTGGTGGGAGGTAAAACTTTAACTGTGAACATATACGTATCATTTTTCTTAGCGTATTAAAGTAAGTATGGCAGATTCTAAATTATGCATGGAATAAAAAGAAACATATCACAGATCATAAAGCTATGGCTTTAGAAATATTTAATTTTTGAATATAAGTCCAGATGTATTCTGTTTTCATCTGTCCTTCTAAGTACAAGAGATGTTAATGGGGCAGTCTGAACTTCTCAGTAGGGAAAGCAGGTGCATAAAGGGTTCTTGACTGTATTTTTCTGCAATACAGAATACCTGTTGCAACCCCAATGAGAAAAGTCGGTGTTGTTTGTTCTTTATGTCTATTTGGGCTTCATGGCATGAAGGTAATCTTTATTTCAGATTGAAAGCATCATTGAGACGGTGTTTGTTCACCCTGTGAATTTCATCTGATGCATCCTACTGTTGAACTCAGAACTGGTAGTTTCCTGATGTCATTGTAATCTTGTCAACATTGTTTGCAAATACGTAAGTCCTATGAGGTTTGGTTGGTGATGTATACTGACTCACTTTTAGTATGAGATCAGGTAATGCATTGGTTGATTTTTCTTCTGCCTTTGTAGAAAATCACAAATCCATTCATTACCTAAAGTAAAACATTGAAAAGATACCATATACAAAAGACAAAAATACCATTTGCTTGGTGATAATTACTAGTGTTGATTTTCCCACTTAAGTGATAGGGCACATCACACTGTTGCCATAGCAACCCCGATTCTGTCCCATTAACTGCCTAATGTGAATTTATGAATGCAAGTTTCAGTGTGTGGAAAGCTGCTCAAAATAGGGAGTGATTCATCATGTACGGCATAGACAGCTGAGTTGCAGGCTAAGTCAGGGCTGTCTCATTTGGTTTTCAGTGTTAAAAGGCTATGCTGTGCCCTAGGTATCCAATTAAAGATGAAGCAATTTGATATTTAGTGAGATTTAAAATGACAGTTGAATAGCTGTTTTAATTTTTGAAATGTTCTATACTGCATCATAACACTAAAAAAATTGAAATCTCTTTTTTTGTAATGATACTGGGAAAGATAATGACTCTTTCACAATGATTTTTTTTGAGATTTGAGATATTTCTAAGGTGTACTTGTTTCAAATTAGCTTGCTAATGCTGAATATGCTCTTGGATACACTGTTGTAATGGATTTATCCCAAGCTTTAATTAAAAGTTTATAGCTCAAGAAAACAAACCTGTCACTAAGGAACTGAAAAGATATCTGGGTTCAAATCTTGCCTGCCCCATAGACTTCCCTGATTTTTTGGTACATATTCAGATCTGTGCATGCTTTTCTTCTGTGAAATAGGGGAAAAAAACCCCAAACAAACAACAAACCAAAAAAAAAAAAAACAAAACCAAAACCCAACCAAACAAAAAAACCCCAAGAAGAACCACAACAAACAACACAAAAAAACCCACAAACAAACACAACCAAACCCCTCTTTACTTTTTCTCCTCTATGTCACAGAATCGTTAAGTTCGAAGTTCATTGAATCCAGCTGTTAACCCAGCACTGCCACGTCCACCATCAAACCGTGTCCCTAAACCATGTCAGTACTATTTAGGCTGCAATCCTGTGCCTGTTTGCAGTTTTCACACTTGTGACAAGTTTTAGTAAATGCATCAGCATTTATAGGAATAGTCTTCTAGCTGAAATAGAAAATATGTCTCTGCTTACAGTCTGCCTACTCAGTCTCTGTGTGCTGAACAAAGCATTCGCTAGCTTTGTTCAGTCCCGAGGGCTGCTATGGAATGGACAGTACCAAATGCAGTAAAACTGTGTTAAAGAAATGATACCATGAATGTGAAGCTACATATAGAGGTGGAATTAAGGTACATTATGTAATTTTATTTTGCATTTGTGCATCTGCATGATGTTGCAGTCCTTTATTACATTGTTATAAACGATTTTTAGCAGGTTCTTTGGAGTTACAGAAGTCCTGTATGTCTTTCTCTAAAGAGCATCTTAGTCTATTCATTGAGATAATAAGCGTTTAAGTTTACCTGGGATAAAAGAAATGCACTTCCTTTTACAATATCTTTTGGAATTAGATTCATACTATGGGACTATACATTCAACCATTTTTGAATAGCATAGCAGTGGAGTCAGCCACCAGACTTCATGCTTTGTTTTTCTGTGTATTATTACATTACACTGAACCATTCAGTTCCAGAGAAAGGTTTCTGCTTTACTGTAGTTGATAAATCTGCCTTTCAGGGTTGTTCTGTATGGAAGCAAAGGACTCATTATTGCTGCTGTCGTCCCTCTACTGTATATGGCCAAACACAACTTACTCTGGTCCTCTTGCTGCTTTTCATGGTACCGTTATGGTACCTCTGCTCCTGTGTGCACCTACACATCTCTTCCAACCACTACTGGCAACACCATTTAGTAAGGACAATCCCCGCCACATTACTAGTCTTCCAGACAGAAAGGCCAATTTTGCTTACAGATCCTTAAACACAAACTTTCATTTATATAGGAAAGGTCTTGTTTTCTTTATTGTGTGAACTAGGACTAGCAGTAAGTGCTTTGAAACCTCTTTCTGTTAGGATATGCAGTGAAAGTGTGTCACTGTTTAAAGGATTTAAAAGCCTCATAGTCTTAGGCATCTGTTCAGATTATCAGTTCCCAGAATCACAGAATGGATCAGGTTGGAAGGGATCACTGTGGGTAGTCTGGTCCAACCTCTCTGCCCAAGCATGGTCATCCTGAAGATAAGTAAGAAGAGATACTTATGTCTTTGGTAACTTGTTGCACAAACGCCATGATATTACTGGAAAACAAACATATATAGCATGTTTAAGCCATAAATGTACATTTACATGTGTAGTCTCACATATGTAAATGATTGCTGATATAGATGACCTATGCTAATCATTTTTAACAAAGAAAAAACGAGGAATTTATTGCCATTTATTGGCTTCTTAGGAGTTCAGTTTGTTAAAGTTTAGTCCCAGATCACAGATGGATATTCAAGATAATTGAATGGTTAACAATGACATTAAAGGGAAGCCCACTAATGATACAAAGAAAATGTCACCCTTTACTGCTGACTGGGTGGCCCTCTGAAGTGTGTTGACCTCATGACTAAAGTCTTGACTGCAGACAGTTCACAGTCAGCATCTCAAGGAGTTGTTGAAAGCATATCAAAATTGCAAAGCTGGGAGGGGAAGGAAGTAAGCTTTGTAAGCAATGTCAGAGTATGGAAATCTTGTAGAGTTGGTTGACAAGAATGTCTGCTAAGGATACGTGCTTGACATGGCTTTTATTTATTTTTAATTTTTGGATATCAAGGAATAAAAGTTTTGACATTTAAAGACTGGAAAATTAATTTATAGGTTTTAAAGAGTACATTTTCTACTAAATGCTGTATATGTGTATGCAATGTGAAATCTCATGAAAGGTATTGTAGTTGACTAACAAATATTTGGAGAGTGTTTTATAGCATACTGAAAACTTGACAGGAGATTTTCTACATGACTTGCTTGATAAAGAATTTGAAGCTTGATGTTTGGGACCCAGAATTAGTAATATAATTAAAGTATACTTAAACCTCAATTGCTTAGTGCAACTTAAAAATATTTTAAAACTTAAAGACATAGTAAATACTGTGTGAGTACCTAAGTATTCTGCTTATCAAGATTGTAATAATTTTCACTAATTGTTACCAAATTTATCTTAGAGACACACACATTAAAGGAATTTTTTTTTTCTTTTTTAAATGTGGAAAATCACATCTGTGTTTACAACTGCTTGTAATAGCATATTAACTAATAAGGGTGCTGCCAGTTACAAATTCATAGCCTGAACCAGGGTTTATACTTGATTTGTATCCTTTTAATCATATCTTTCACAGAAAAAATAACATTTCCTCTGCTCCACATGCTCTTTGAAAAGACAAGTATCTATAAGTGGTTTTATTTAATGTTGTGATTTAAAAATCAATAAATCAACATTTAGCTCTGTATCTTATTAAAAAAAAAAGGGAAAAAGTAAATGTGGACATATTTTGTTGCCAATACTCTTAATGGTAGAATGACCCCTATCACTAACTTCCTAATTAATCATTTTAAAGAAATTTAGCAAGTCCTTTACATTTACAGAATTTTAATGAGGATTATTTTCTTCACAACAGTAACACTGCCTTTTGAAAAGGGAGTTATTTTTAATGAAAATTATTACAAATTATCTTAATGTCTGTCAAGAACATTTGTAACTTTCAGCAATTTTAAATGGAGTGTTTCTCTGTAATTTTTTCAATAGTAGATTATTTTTCTCCTGTTCTTAAACAAGGTACTCTCTGTTATCCATGAAGATGACTGAAGGCACCCTGGAATTAATTCTAAGCATTTCAAAGCTATCTGTTGTAAGTGGTCTGTAAATGCTGCTAAGCAGTGGAATGAGGAGATCAGATGAATGGAAACAAGACAGGAAAATTCAGAGAATGAGTTGGGGAGGTGGGATAAAACAGCACGGAACTGGATGTTTGTTCTTTATGAAAGATTCAAAAAGCACTGTTCATGCAATCCAGTAAATTACATTCTCAAAATTATATTTGTGGACTAATCTTGAAGGTTTTCATGATATGGCCATAATGATACTCCAAACCATACATATTCTGAGGAATGTTAAATTTGAAGTCTAAGGCTTGGTGAACCTGAGGCTTCAAAGGATGAATGTGGCAAGTGATTATTAGCACTGAAGTTGTGAAAATGTATGAACTCTTCCTCCAGCAACATGCTGACACAGTTTTTTCCTGGCCACCTTTCCCAGCTGCATCTGGGTTTAGAGCTGTCTACTTAAGGGGAATACCTGATTTACAAACTAATTGCTGAGTCTGGTTGACAATAAAAATATTTAGAAGTTGTGGGACGATTGCTTGGGATGTCACACTATAACACTTATGTAGATCTCAATGCTTGCAGAGACTGGGAATATAAAGCAGACTTTCTCTCCAAGGAACCTGAGTTGAAGTTAGACCTAGGCAAGTTGTTCTTGAAGGGCATACATATTTGGGCCATCTCCATATTCAGTGTATGCTACAGAGTTTTGCAGAGCAACCCCAGCTGTTCAATTGGGTTCACATCTTCCAGTGCCCCTTCTATAAGCCTTTGATGTAATATGATGATGCTCTTATGAGAGATTTGTGTGGCAACAGAAGTCCTTTATTTTCAGGTTTGAACTGAAACTTGAGAGGAGCCTATGCTTTTTAAAAAAATCAATGTACTAGGAAGTAGCCACATTACAGATAATTATCTTTACTGAAGAGATTGTACAGCAGTTTTTAAATTACAATTAGTACATAAAAGG
This sequence comes from Trochalopteron elliotii, assembly GCA_024734555.1. Lineage (NCBI taxonomy): Eukaryota > Metazoa > Chordata > Aves > Passeriformes > Leiothrichidae > Trochalopteron > Trochalopteron elliotii. The sequence goes on along the minus strand of JANPWX010000699.1, from coordinate 3,805,635 downwards.
CATTCACAGACAATAGGTTTCCTTTGATAAACCAAGGAGGACCTCTGTCTTTCTGCTTTTTCAGCTTTTGCCAAGTTTATTTGTGTAGTGTAGTGTAACACAGACAAAGGTCTCCTCAGGGGTTTATTCAGCTAGTGACCGTTAATTGAAAAACTCATTTCAGATAATCCCAGTGAGTGAAATTAATCTCTTGGTTGCGATGAAGTCATACATGACCAATTTCATTAAAAAATGAATCAGTAATACTTTCCATTTCTTTTTAAATGTCAGGTTTGGATGCTTTTTTTTTCATTAGCTATTAGTGACATAATGTTCTTGATAATTTAAAAAAGAATGCTACTATTGCTTCTATAAATTAAAAGCAGGATCTAACTTTTATGCCCTTACTTGCATCACAAGCTTCACAAAGAATGTGGCTGCCCTTGTTTATTTTCTATCCCAGCAAAACTCTTCTTGAAACTGTTTGATACAGTTGTCTGTTTTAATCTTATTGTGAATTAATTTTTCCACTAATAAATATTTAGAATTTAATATAGAGACACATTTTTAACAATTCTAGCATAAGACGGGGTAGGGTACTTGAGAAGTTCACTCAAAAACCTGTAAGAACTGGTGTCCTGAAGCAGTTTAATGATATATAATTATCTAGTAAAGTTGAGCAGCAGTGCTTTCTTCATCTCCTGACATGTTTTTAAACATGTTAGTTGCTGTACATTATGCATAGATTTAATATCCAGTGTGGTGTTACATGACTGCTTTTGGTACCTTGTGGGTGAGAAGTTTTTTCAGGGCTATAAATTATATATAAATCACTATCATTCCAGTTGCCATATTTTTTAATATAAAATCATGTGATTACACATATGTGGTCATATTAAAAGAGCATTGTCAAAATAGCATTATCAAATACTCACTTTAACAAAGACAAAAGTTGAAGGTGCTGATTCCTCAGAAATTCATTGCTTAGACTTCCATGTACCAGGCTGTGCTCTCTGACAGCGCTCTGCACTTAATGCAGAAACTAGTGAGGAATTTTTCAAACCAAATAGCTGAATTTTGACAGAAGTACATACTATTGAAATACAGGTTTTGTAACAAAATTCAGGTAACATTAATATGCTATGCTGTCATTCCTGTGGTTTGTATGAAGTTCAGTCTAAACCACAAGCTCCTGTCAGCATGATTATATAATAATAAAGACTTAATGGAGCCAGTTTGGGTAGCGTTAACCAGTCACTGGCATAAGCGTCATGCTGTGCCCTTTGAAATAGAGGCCAAAGGATTGATTCCCAAACAGGTCCTGACTGGTGGATGCTGCTGCCTGCACAGAAGCATCTGAATATCAGAGTATCTGTCAATATGGTTACAGGATATAGGGTTGATATGGTTTGCAACTACAAGCATGATTTGCAGATAGAGCAGTCTAGTCACTGTCCATTTAATTTTTTATGCTCTTGGAGAGAAGAGGCTGAATTAGGCATAGACACTATGGCTTTCCAAATGTATTGTATCAGTATGTATGTTGCAATAGGAAGCAGTTTTGCTAAAGTATAAATGCATTATGACCCCTAGCAAGGAAGACTTGGAAAAAAGGCAAGAGGAAAGTTTAGTAAATATTATCAAGTAGGCTACTGTTGTCTGTGATGTACATTTGACTTGCGTAAGGCTTGCCTTCAGTAACTTCAAGCCTTGTAAAAATGACAGACTGAAGTAATTACCCTTCATGAATGAATGGATGAAGTGATGGAGATACTCCTGATTTATAACTGTTTTGGTGACGTGGGGAATGAGGCAGATAGCTCACTTCCTTTCAGTGCAGAAGGTTGTGGCATTCCCAACTTGCTAATGCTGAGAAGACAGTAAACCTAATTGGAAAACTGTTCTGCTCCCCTATCAACTGCAGCGGTGGAGGCAACCTCATTAGTGTGTGACCTGCTGAAGGCAAGACAATGTTTGTGCCTTTTCAAGCTGCAATGCACATTTTGCTGATAACATATTCTTTGCAATTACCCTCTTCTCCATTGACTTTATGGGTGTCTAGGGCTCTGGAATATTAGCTCTTCTTTAGTCTCACTGTTGACAACTTCTGAAAGAAATACAGTGTGTCAGCCTTTGGCTCGTATGCAGCTGGTACAGCTTCATTGTCGCTGTCTAATCTGTCCGTGCTGGCAATACAAATGCTCCCATGTTGATAGGTGTAGGTGTGTGCAAAGGTTTTGCAGCATTAAGTATAAATTCAAATGTTGTGAACTTACTCCTACAGTTTGTTTTTGGATACTTGAAGCAGAAGTAGTCTTAGAATCATGCTGCATCTGTGCCTATTGAATATTTTGACATTTATTTCCAGTTCTGACTTCAAAAATAACAGGAGGCATTTGCTAAAAGCACCTGATTTCTTAAAAAAACCCCTTGCATCAACAACAATGAAATAATCCATAAAAAGCAAAACAAAGACAACACAGAAAAAAAACACTAGAAGAAAATAATGAGTTTTATACACCTTTTAGCATTTCTTTAGTACTAACAGAGCTATTTTTAAAAATTGCACAATGTTGACAGAGCAAGAGTATATATTTATAAAATAAAAAAAAAGATACAAATTCCTCTTCTACTAGTAGCTACGCTAAGCTCTGTGTGAAAATCATACTGATATAATTCTTTTGTATCTATTTTTTATTTAGTGGGTTCTGTCACTGAAGTGACAGTAATATTTACAGTGCTAATTCAATTAAAAAATAAGACCTTCTTAGTGAATTCAAGAAATACAAAAATTTGAGGATTTCAGAGGGAAAAGATAAAAATGTTATTAGTGTCATAAGTAATATATAAAACAAAAGCAATTTTATAGTAATTATTTATGTAATTGTAAGAGCCATATGTATTTTCACTACAAGCAGCAGAAATCAGTTTCCTCTTCTGAAGTCTGTTTTCCTAGTCTTCAGTAGCTCATTTCCTTGAGCTAATGGAGAACCGTTTTTTAAGTAAATTGTTTCCAGAGATTCCTCCCTTGTAGATACAGACTGCAGGTGTGCTAAATTTGCTCTGGTTCCTCTTATATGGTAGAAACTTATTAGTAGCTTAAAACAGGCACTGAAAAGTAAAATTAAAAGTAAGAGATTCCAGAATTATACTTTTACCTAATATGTTAATTTGTTTTTAAGCAAAACCTTTTGAGACAAATACTTTTTACATCTCCAAGAAAAACCTAGATTTTAATTTAAAATCTTGTTAATTTGACAGTATTGCTATTGGCTGCCAGCGCTGAAAGAGTTATTACTAATAGCAGTTCTGATCGCCTTTATTATATCTGATGCTTTTTATGTTTTTTTTTTTTTTAAATGAATGAATCAGGTTTATCAATATTGCATATTGGAAAACTGTCCTCTTAAACCTCGTGTTCTCTCAGGTTTGTTTATTTATTTTTCTTTTTAGTTAGGTAGAAACATAGGTAGCCTAAGCACAGCTGCATAAAAATTAGGTTTCTAGTCTGTATTTGTTGTCTATCATCTCTGAATAGCAAACAAAGAAAATGGGAGCCCTCAGAGGGTGAGTCACTCCCCCTCCTCTTTTACAATATTTGTAAGAAAAGCTTAAGTATAGATGCCAAAGATGGTTGAAATTTCTTAAAGTGATGCTGTCATTAGTGCTAGACTCTTCATATTGGTATTTTCTACATTTCCCACCTAGCTTGAATTACTACTGAGTAGAAGTGACACAGTTTGCTTTATCTTTCCAGAACAGACTGTTTGGCATGATGATTTCAGAGAAGTCAAACAGAGTAGGTTCTGAGTTCTGTTTTCAAGCTTTTTTGTGATGCTGAGCTATCTTTTGAATTTTGCCTGGTCTGTTTTGGCTTGTTTAGTGGAGCTGATGATATATGCTGTGATGGTTTACAGACCAGACTTTTTTCTCTCTTTCCACACTGTGAACACCATAAACAAGCAAGCAAACAAACAAAAAATATGCTGCAGGTTATGAAGATAATTTTGAACAACTCTTGACTCAAACAGAGCAAGAACATAGTACCTGAATTGAATTCTTTACTAAAATCTGGATGGAAAAACAATGCCAGGTCCAGGCAGATATACTTGAAAGTGCCCGTTTATAAAATGTTATCTTGCTGCTTCGCAGTTGTATCTCACAGGGGACTTTAGAGGTGTTTTTATTCTTCTATACCCATTGTATAAGCTTGTTAACAAGATAATGACATATTTTTAAGAAAATAAATGGTGGCTTTATTTAAATACAGAACCAAGCTTGCTTTTAAGAAAATAGGTTTTATCTTTCTCCCCCCACATCCTCCCTTGCCCCGTTCTTTGTTCAAAATGGTACGCAGCCTAATAATCTTGAGTTTTCTAATGGGCGTGTCTTCTGAAAAATTATTAATGAGATCAAAATTTTTTCTGAGAAAATACGCCTCTGGCTTTATTGGAGGGGCAAGTCAACTCTCTGAAAAAGCACCTTATCTCAAGGAGTTGGTGGGAAGTTGCCGAGTGCTGTCTGGTGGTACTTCTGTCTCCCTTCTGGGATGCAGAGGGCAATCCCAGAAGGTAACACTGCCATCTTGGGCTCTAGCTCTGTAAAAGCACAAGGAGCAAGTTCTGCTGAGAAAATAATTTTCTGATGCTGGAGGGCTGCTTGTTGTCTTAGGGTAAGGAAACACAAGCCCTGATGTTCCTTCTAAAGCACAGTATCCCTTCTCCCAGACAGTTAAGCAATGACTCATTACAATGAGATTTTCTTACTCTAACTGTAATTCGTTTCTTCTGGATGCTTTGTGGTGCCTTTAAGAATTTGCTCCTCAGCAGATGCCTTCAAAGGAGTTCTACAAGCTGTTTCATTTCCAGTAGCTCTGTAATATAAGAAGTTTTATTTTCCTGTACCTTCTATAATTTCATGTTTTACTGACTAAAAAATGTATTTTGCCTTTCTTCTTCTTAAACACATGCTTAGTTTATTTGCCTTCAGTTTGTATTAATTGATGTTTCAACAAATGCAATGTGAATAGGCAGAGATTTGTATGGTTCTGCTTTCTAAAAGGTTTCACCACAGGAAAAAAAAAGTGGTTTTTTGTGGCGAATTGTCCTATATATATTTTGGGTGACATATTTCCATGCCAATCCCATAAAGTATGAAGAAAGAAAAAAACAAACTAACAAACACATCAAGATTTTTTTATTATTATTATTAGACTGTGAATTATGTCTCATCAAACTACTCCAATCACATCTAAGTGTGCATCGAATACTTTCCTAATTATTAAGAAGCTATGGGAGAAAGTAAAGATTAGCATGTCCTTCTTACCCTGTCAAACAGCCCTCACATGTATGACTAGAATATAAAGAGGTGCACCACTTCAACTCCATGTGGAAGACATTTAAAAATCAAATAAAATTCACCAGCATAATTCCTCTAAATTTTGCATACATATTTTTTCACTACTTTTTACTTGCACTGGTTGTTATTTGTAGCTGTGAATGATCAAGGACAAAAAAACCGAGCTGTCTGCAGGGCAAAGTAATTATGGGAGGGACGTGCACTTGATACAGCTGGGGAAAAGAAATAAAATTTTAAAGGTCAGATATCTAATTAAAGATACCAATTGCCTCTAAAAACTGGGGAAAACACACCTTTCCTCTGCCTAGTAAAGCATTCTCTCCAAGTACTCTGAATAAAAGAACATAAATTATTTGCTTTCATAAAATGTTTTTCATACACTGTATGTAAACGATCCTTGGAAATTGCCTCATCTTATTTAAAGGAGTATAGACATGGATTCTATATTTAGCTAAATCTTACTCATATATATATTTGTGTTCTATAGAAATAAATAATACAATATGAGTGGTATAAAAACATACTGCCCAAATGTTATGCAATCTATTCCATGGCTTCATTGTGCCTAATTGCAATTATAAGGAAAGTGAGCTACACCCTTTTAGCTGGTGTGGTGTGATACAGTAAAAATATGTATTTGAAACAAGAGATCTTAGATGCATTTGAAAGAAAGAATAAGTACTAACAATGGAATATGAAAAAGGTAAGTGTTTGTTCTGTATTTTGAGACTTTTCTATTTTCAGGCAACTGCGAGAAAAATTCTGAATTAGTAATGAGGAGTTTTGACCGGTGGCTTGTGAAGCACTCTCAAGGGAGTTAATAAACTGTAATGTGATGTTCATTTCTCTTACGCTGGTCATCTTTTCACTTGAGTGCCCGAGTCTGTTCCTATGTCACTTCAATAAACAGCATGTTTTATTCATTCTCTTAAAGAATAAAGGCATTATGGTTACTCTCACATGCAACAAGAGTGGTAGAGTGCTGATATTTAGACAGTTATTACAGTGATGGAGATGTTCAGTCACATTGATGTGATTAGGCAAATACTACAAGACATCCAGCCTATAGCTTGAGATGAGTTATGTTCATAGGTACAGTAGCAAGTTGGCTTCACTTAACTGTTTATAGGAGATCTTTGCAGAATTCTAATTTTTTCCTCTGTCTTAGAGGAGATTGATCTATGATTATAGTTCTTTTTTTTTTTTTACCAAATGAAAGAATTAGTTTCCTGTCCAAACATCTCAGATGCTACATCTCTTCATGTTACCTCAAATGTAATCTTGTGCCCAGTGCTCAACAAAACTATCAGCTATACTGCAAATACAAGAGCCAATCTCTCTTTGAAAAGCTGCATAAACAGCATGGATTTACTTTGAGGATAAAAGTGAAAAGAGTACTCCCCAAATGTGTTTACAGCAAGGAAATCTGCTCTGTAGTTGCTATTATGCTCCAGGAGCTTCTGCACTCTTTGCTATGGCCTCAGGAATGCTTACATCTAGTGTCAGCAAGGCATTTAATTGTATGCTTAACATTTAATTCAACAAGGCCTATACATGTAGTTTACTTCAACGCTTGCTCACCATTATTGGAAAGAGTGGTTTGCTCAGCTGAGATTACTGGAAGGAAAGACAGATTGTCCTGATAAAGTAAATATGCATGGGTGCCTGCATCTATACCAACATCAAAGCGTTCTTTTTCAGCTCGGAAGTACTCAGATCCAAACCACAGTGCTTCCTTTCCAATGATGTGTGTGGCAGAGGGAAGAAAACAGCTCTTGCCTCTCTCTAGAAACATTTCTTGTCATTACACATCCTGCATGTTCATCAGGACAAGTGAGGATGCTGTGGAATTGCCTTTCTTCCTCTACTTGCTTCTACCATAGAGTGGCTGGTATTGAGATATTTTTTCCATATTGCCTCATGCCCTTGATGCTGCCAAAGAGAAGTGTGGAAGGAAGGCTGTAGTGACCTGCTGTACAAATTATGTTTTTTCTGTTATTCTCTCAGAAAATGTCAAGTGTCAATACTGTACATTCTCAACATCACAACTTCACAGATGCTCACTCAGTGCCTGTCCATTTCTGTACTTGACATTTGTAGGATAGAGCTTACTGCTTAAATTATTAACACAAAATTCAAATTAACAGCAGCCAATCTGCACTGACTTGCAATCTAATGCAGCTCCAGCTCAGCTGCCACATTTTCCCTTGGGATTCACCTGAACTACTACTGTAGTCAGCTCTCTGCTGAGCATGGGAAACCATAGCCATGTAGATTTCTGACGAAGTACTTCATTAAAGACTTCAGAAGACAATGATCTGTAAGGGATGCCACACAGTTAACAATTGGCATGGAATCATATGGTCATTTTTTAATGATAGACTGAGGCTTCTAGCTGATTCCTTTAAGGATTTGTGCTGTTCATGTGAAAAGGTCTGTGAAAGAGAATCAGCATTCAACTGACATAAATCTTTATGTGATACAACATTATATACTGTAATTTATTGCTGTTAATTATTTTCTTCTATTTATCTCTCATTGGTGTAAGTGGAACATTTGAATACCTAATATTTTCTAGTTAGAGAGTTTATGCATCAGAATTCAAACATAAGTTATAGTCCACATTTTGTTGGCCAGTTATTCAGAAACCATGCCCAGTCTAACAGCTTTCCTACTGGATCATCCTGTATTAATACACACAGATGCTAGGAGCAAGCTGTCCTTTCGTTTTGCAGTGCTGCAAGGAGTAGGTTTGAATCCTGAACAAGCTGGCACCAGAAAGTTGGAAGGAATTCAGAGAAAGCTATCAATGATGCTTAAAGACTTAGATTGCTAGAAGACTTGCTGAAAAGTAATTATATAGAATTCATCCAAATGATGAAATAGCAATATGTCAGTGCAGAATTATCCTCACAGGAGAAAGTTGAGAATCACTAATGAAGAAGATCAATTTCCAGTCCTTAATCACCCCTGCCCAAAAAAACCAACTCCAAACCCTGTGAAGTACACCACTGCTTTCCTAGTCTATAGAAAAAGCTTGCTAGAAAGCAGTACCATTTGCAGGAGGCAGCCTTCTTGTCTATGTTACTTTGTATAATCAACTTAATGTTATTTAATTTATAGTTGTATTCTCATGCCCATTGCTGTTTCACGTTTCTTTCCTCTCAGATTGAGAGTGAAGTTCATGGTAGATTAGCCACTCAGTGTGCGTTGTGATTGCCTCCTGCATAATTCACAAACATCAAATGGCCAGACAGTCAGTGTAGTGGAGTTCTAAGCAATCAGTTGGAAATTGGAAGCTTGAGTCACTCAAAACTTGCAACTCTTGATCAGAAAATAAAAAATAAATGCTTTGTGCAGCTATTAAACAACTCCAGGATAACAGGATTTGACTATGATTAGGTGCCTGAGTCCTCAGAGGTATCAAGTGTTTGCGTCGGGTTTTTTTAATGGATTAGCACAAGTACATAGGATCTTGAAAATCATACTGTAATCACAAGCTCAGTAAGTTACAGAACATTGTTTGATTTTGGCAGAGCCTATAGCGTATAGATGGAAGATCCTATAGATTTTACTTTTACAAACTGACCTCCCCAGTGGTACCTTGTGCTCTCCATCTAGGGCTCTTCCAACCTGCAGATGAAGTCTGTGATAGAGGGGCTCTCCATCAGTATTTCAAGGTATACCCCTGCAACCCCAAACACCATATAAGCATTGTTTTTCTCTACTCAATTTAAAATGAAGGATTTGGCTTTTTTTTCAATTTCTAAGATTTTTTTATTTTGTTTTCAGTGTGAATGGGTTGCATATCTCTGAATTGTGGAAAAAACATGCACATTTCGGCCTTTGTGAAAGCTTGTTTTCATGCACATCCACTTCCCAAGGGATACTTATTTTAAATACCTATATTATAGGACTGATCACAACCCCTAGTGAAGATCAAGGATGTGCTTTGCTTGTTTTCTTGTCTTTTTTCAAGAATATGATCTGAAGGAGTGTAGCAAATGAATGATGGCTGATGAAAATGGATAATTAGCCCAGGTATCTTTACTTGTGTGATTTGGCAAAAAAAAAAAAAAAAAAAAGTCTCAACTTTGGAAAACTAGTGGGCTTTCTGCAACCCACTTGACAACAACTGCCATTGAAAATGAAGACAGCACATCCTTGTGCTTGGTTTACTATTTTCCTCTCTGGTTGTATTATATTCAGCTATCCTCCTCCAATTGTCATATTAGAAATGTATACCTTCATTTCTTCTTTTTAAACTTGTGAAATATGAAGCACATTCTGAAAGAAGCTGATAATCAAACAGCATGGAGAAGTGAAAAATCTAAATACTAAACCTCATGATAGAACAAAAAAATATTTTGAAAGGAAAAAGTGCAACGAGGAGAGAACACAGTAATAAGCTTTCTAGCTGTTTAACAGACATTCTCAGCATATTAGGATTAGCCTAACTCCTGTGTACACGTACCAAATTTCCTCTGGAGCACTGCGTAGATACCCATGAAAATAGGCATGACTGAAAAACAAAAGCCAATGAAGAGCTACAAAGGGAGCATTGAACAATCCAGTTTTTACTAGCTAAGTGAGTTAAAGCATGAAAGAGGAAGCTGAAACTATAATAAGGTTAAAGACATGCATGAAATAGCAAAGAATATTTCAGAATGCTAACAGCGATGAGTAGGCTAAGTGAATAGTTCAAGCAACAAAAGAAACAACCTTTCAAAACCTGCCTGTTTAATGTGGTTTCCTGTAATTATTTAATCTGACCACGATAATCCACTCAATGAATGCTCACCAAATTGCAGTTATTGTCAAAGGCTATTTAAATAAAATCTCGAGTCTTTGAATATAGGATTTTTTGTCTGTCTTAATAGTTACTTGTGCCACCAGTAGTGCTCGTAGTCCATTAATGTTTTTACATAAATTTTATAGTGCTTATACACAAGGTTTATTCTTTAGCTTTGGAAACTGTTTTGGCAATACGTAGTTGTACAAAAGCAGCATCCAGTGATTCAAAGTAGCATTCTTCAAGAAATATGAATCACAAATCATAAATCATACATAAGACTTGATTCCTTTTGCCTTCTTCTAATTTTTCAAACATGAAGAAGCACCCTCCATTTCACCAAGCCAAACAATCCAGCTGCACTGAATAAACACCTGATTAAAACCTGAATATCTAATTCACTTTGTGGGAGAGGGAGAGACTAAAAAATAAGCCTGGCTTCTAAATCTTTAGATCTCCAGATCAGTGCTTAGCTGTCAATGTGAGCTGCATCTTAAACAGACAGGAAGGACTTGATTTATCTACAGTGTCTTCTTTGTATGATAAAAGAGATCATATGACCTAGCTAGAATGTGTTCCTGAACCACAGAAGATGAGTGTTGTTTTAATGGCCTTCAAATTTAAAAATGAAATACAATTGATGTGAAAAGTACAGGAGCCCTTGCTGTGTAAGTAAGCTCTCAGTGTTGTTATAGTAGCTGACTTTGCTTTAAAGAGAAGGGAATACTGGAAAGCTGAGGTCACAATAACAACAAGGAAACTAACAAGTCTTGCATCTGATAATGGAGATCATAACTACAGCATGTGAAGATTTGATTGGCAGCGCAGGCTAATGAAAGGGCTGTTTTTTATAGTTAAACCACTAAATAGCAGGATTGCCGAGTGTAAGTTTTGTGCAGCATTTATTGTATCCTCTGGAAAAGTCACTGTGGAATTTAAGATAAAATCATTCAGCTTTATTTGTGACATATTTTAAAAACTTGGAGATTTGCATAAACTTTCCTCTGACCCCCTCTATGGCAAGTAGTCTCTCTTGAGTGGAATATAGGCAGAGGGAGTCTCCTGCCTTTTCCTCTGCAGTGTGTTTATGCTACCTTCTTCTTCTAGAGAGATGCTCTCTCACCCATCCTTTCAGGATTGGCAGCAGATTCTTTAAAGAAAGATGTGTGGAGGTGTTTTGCTAGGGCTACTTTCAGCCCTCAGACCATTAACTACACCATCCTTGGGTCAGTCTTTCTCTTTTTTGCTCCAGTTTATTTGTCAAGGTATCATCCCTGGACATAAAGATCCCAAAACAAACGGGTTTAATTTGTTCAAGTTGGAATGGGTATGACATGTGAGATGTCCTAATACTTTATATTTGTGTTTCTTAGCCCATGTTTTACCTTATCTAATTGAGAATTGTTTGTCTTTCACTACAGTACATAGTGCGACCCTGTAATGTCATCTGCCTTGGTCATTAAAGAACTTCAGTGATGGAATATGCTTGACAGACATAGAAAGAATGCTTCTATCCATTAGATCTGTTGAACTTATGGTTAATTTTAAATGCTTGCTGTCTTGAAAGAATTTGCTTTTTTAAATGTGTACACACTGTATTTTACTTTCACAGCTGCTCCCTTTTTTACCTCTGCTCTATATTGGTGACTTTGTGTTTATGTTTTCTTGGCCTTTATTTTCCCTTCCTGCTTGTTCTGTCCCCTTATATTTAAAGAAGAAAACAATTTCAGCAAGTCAGAGCAGAACTGCAGCACCACATTTGAATCCTTAAAATATGACAGAACTTCTGGGAACTGGCTTATTATTAGTTCACTTCTCCATTCATTAATATATATTAGAATTCCTAATTTGGTAGTCTTTTTCTTTTTTCCTTTCTTCTTCTTACATCCTGTTCTAATGCCTGCTATAGTTTACCATCAACATGGGTCCTTTTCCTCCTGAGGCACTGACTGATAGTCAGTGGTCATGATGTTCCTTTTCTCCCACTGCAAGAACATGGGCGATCTCTCACTATTGCCCAGTGCCACACGTGAGAACCTGTGTGCTGATTTATCAGTACTGTGGTGAAGCCTTGTTTTAGACCACGAACATGAATATTACACTAGCAGAAAACATTAAAAAATCAGCGTCTCAAACCTTCTTTTCTTTGTTGTAATGAAATAGTGGAGAGTTTTCTTCAACTGTGGCTTTTCAATTACAGATGTGGTATGGAGAAACTGTCCCTCCAAAACATGGGTAATTGGCTATGATTCTCTCCTCTTCCAAGCCCATTATTATAACATAAAAAATCTCACTCAGGCAGTACTGCTGTAATGTCTTTCCTTTTATGAAGAGTGCATTGATTAATCCATAAATGTATAACTTAATTTTTGGGATGTCAGCTTTACTGCTTTTCTCATTGGGTGACAATTTATACTTTAAGAGACTAAGACATATTTATTGAATTAAACTCACTTACAACACGATGTAGCATTCAAATGCAAACCTCTGGGCAGAGAGGTGCTCTGCTCTGTTTTGCCTGAGTCTGTATTTTTGTGTCCTACTGTGAGAGCTCACCCAGGCTCCCCTCTCTGCATTTCCTAACACATAATTTATGTTTACCTGGCATGAAGTATTTTTGACATCTTACCTTGTCAATGTCAACCAATATGAATGCAAAGAATGAGGAGAAAAAAAGCAGTAAGTGTCTTCTGACATTGCAGATGCCTGAAGTGTAGTTGCTTGTATGACCTTTCTATGTATTCCAAAGGTCCTGTGCAGGTACTCACTCTAGAACACAAGTACGTGGCCATGTACTCAAATGATGACAAAGCAGAGATGGAAAAAAAAGAACTTTGTAGCCCAGAAGTTGTTTTTTCTGTGGTTTTGTTTGTTTGTTTGTTTTTGGGTTGGTGGGTGGTTTTTTGTGGGGTTTTTTTTTTGTTTGTTTGCTTGTTTGTTTTTTTTTTTTGTTTTTGGTTTTGGTTTTTTTGGGGTTTTTTTTGTTTGTTTGTTTTGGTTTTTTTCTTAATTAAGCCTGGTAGTTTAGTGAATCTCATTATCCTAACAGTTCAGTAGGGGCTGAAGGAGATTACTCAGCATTTTGTAAGAATGCATTTTTAATGTACACATACAGTCAGCTAAAGTGAACTTCTGTTATCTGAAATTTTCAGTATAATCTGCAGAACAGTGCTTGGATAATGCAGAAGCATACAGGGTCTGGAAAACAGTAAATGAATAACAGAGCAAAGTTAACTGATACTGAAAATGATAGTTTTAATGAACAGGCATTTGTTGAATAAGTACCACTTAGCACACCCAGTGATTTTCTTGTCTGAGACTAAATAAATGCCCAGGTTCTGTGAGTTCATTTTAATTCTAAAAATATATATAGTCATATTCTGAATCAAAGTTGATACCTATGTGCATATATATATTGACTTAGACAATGTGGTGATAACATCTTCTGGTACAGTGATCCCAAAATTTGCATTCCAAGTCTGAGTCAAATTAGGATTTCCAGGAGACTTCAGAGAGAAAATAGAAATTGAATCTGAAAATGAGAGCATTGCAGGTGACTTTGGAAGACCCATGATAAAAAGAAGCTGGTGGCAAGGCTCAAGAGAAGCAGAGCTGAGAGCAGGAATGGTGTTCTACCCTGTAGATACTGTACAGAGCTTCTAAACAGCAGCAGGACTCAGGGAACCATAGCACCAAAAAGCAGATAAATCTAAGGGGCTCGCCCAAGCTGCCTGTTTTGTACAATCAATACAGTCTGATTGAGAAAGACTGAACATAAATCACCAGGCTTTTCTTCCAGCCTCTAATTTAGCTGGAAAATCACTGTCCCACGCTTGTTATAGCTTTTGCAATTCTTGTTTTGTGTGCCTGGACTCTCGCTATACGATCTTGTTGAATAAATCCCTACCCCTTCTGAAGGGCATCAGAAGTAAAAATATGGATTAAAATTTGCAAGGCTAATTAAGGATTTTAACCTGTTGTGCTCAGTGATGTTTTTTCTTCTTTTTTTTTTTTTTTTTTTTCCCATGGAATATGTGCGTATATATCTTCAAGGTACATCCTTCATGAGCCAACAAAAAATGGCTTTTGCCTTTTATGCATGTTATTCCTGTTTGCTGTTCTTTTCTGGCCCATTATTATTCTTCATATTCCATTCCTGCTCTTTTGAATATGGTATGACACAAAGTGATACAAATTTTCACTCCAAAAGGTGTGGCAGCTCTAGAAACATGTAATTTACAGTGTACCAGTTGCTATCCAGTAGTATTGATTGTTTCCGGGGAGCTTATTGCCTTATTCATAGGTGCAAATGCTATAGTTTGACCTGATGATTATAAATTTAAGTGTCAGACGTATTACTAATGAGACAGAACGCCCCACAGGAAGACTTTGATGATAGACTTTGATAACAGGCTCTTGCAAATGAGCTGTTAGACTGTGGAGGTGTTAACTTATCAATGTATGAACCTTTGCATTTACTGCTGGGTATTATCTGGAATTGTGAAATAATGTTATTTTATGGGAAAGAATTCTGCATATTGAAGGTATTGCATAAATGGATTCAATATCTTGCATGTTTGAAGTAGAACATTGCAAGGCCACAAATGAATTCAGCATGTCAAGAGTAACCTCAGATGTACAAAGAGGAATAGAATGCTCAGGGTAAGAAATTTAGTAGCATATAATTTCCTTTCTTCTTATTTTCCTTTCAGATACTTTAACCAGGTAGATATGAATAGCCCAGGATCTATGCTGATATTTTTCCTCTCTTTCAGAGACAACTCCATTAAATAACGTCTTCCTTGTGTATTAAATATGCCTATAATATGCAATACTTCGTTACATAGTAGGATTTTTTTAAAAAATCTGAACAGTTGATAGTATATTAAATGTATATGCACTATATAATGGTCTCTGTAGCATACAATGTTTCTTCTCATAAAAGTTTCAGAAGCTTAGCTTCTACCTAAGGATATCTTTGTATTTAAATGAAAGAGAATGTATTATTATGTATACTTCTGTATGCAGCTGGATTTTGTTCTGTAAGCAACAGTTAATTATGAAACCCGTTCACCAGCTTACTGGTGTCTCAATTTTGTCTCGCTGTCTTGGTTTGTTTTCCTCCTCATCGCTCCTCCACCAAATTGTAAAAATAAATAAAGGATGAGCTTCTAGTGTTTTCTGTAGAAAGTTAAGCTTCACTGACACTGAGTAATTTCTTTTACAGCTCACATGCACTTTGAATTTAAAATTTAATCTGTTCAAATCAGCTTGTATTACCAGGGAATTGTGCTTAGCATGTTCCATGAATGATTCAGTAGATCTTAATAGCTACCTTAGTAATTTCTTCTGAATCATTGAAAGAGATCACATTAGTAAACATCACTGGTAAGTGCTAAGCACATTTTTCATAAAATTGTATTTCTTGAGTACTGTTGATTCCAATATCTGTTGTCTAGGTTTCTTACATAGAATTGTATGTTGTACCTTAAATTTATTATACTTGTAAAAAATAGTATTTGATTTCTAAATTTTTTTTTGAACTCTCTGCAGCTGAAACAAACAGTGCACCAGCATGATCACCATGGCATTGTGCTTGCTACCTCACACAGGGTGCCACACTCCATGGACCATCTCTAAATGTGATATAAATGTACCTCTGGCTTCCATATGAAGCCTTTCTTACATTATACTTACTTATCACTTACGCTGCTTCTGATTTCTGGGAAGAAAATTAGTGCTATTAGCCATTGGAGGAATAAAAACTACACATGAAAGTAGTATGTATTAAGGGAGGTGAATGTTTCATAAACTTTATGTCCCAATAAGTTTGAAGTAGCTCCTCGTTCAGCAGTAAGAAAGTGGAATGATTTTTGTTAATTATAGTTCCCTTGAATATTAAAATTATGAATGAAGAATGCTGTTGTTCCTTGAAAGATGGCAACACTTATTTAAATTCAGCCCCATTAATTAAAAAAACCCATAAAGAATAAATATCTCCACATTCAAAAGCTTCATTAAACTGCATACTCATGGTTATCACCTAATAATTATACTTAATATCTTTACTTTTATTTTGAATTTATAGAAAACCTAATACAAGAAGCTTTTAAGAGCTTTTTTTATTTAAGAAAGATATATGCCACTATGAAGGAATCTGTGTGTTTTATTATCATCTATTATTTGGACGTTTTCAGTGAACTGTTTCAAGTGTGATTTTAGCATTATTATTGACTAAATACATGAGTCATAAAGCTACAAGAACACAGAATGGATAATTATAAATTTAAATCCCAGGAGTGTCAGTAAAACTACTTACATATCTTTTGAACGTTTTTTTGCTTAAAGTAATTGCAATAAAAATTAACTTAAAAACCCAAGCACATTTCTCTTAGAAATGTGAGATGGGAGGACAAAGACCCCAAACCTGTGGACAGAGCTTGGTCATGGAGCTATGAACACAGAATTACCTGTGTTCAACAATGAGCAGATCAGAAGACTGAGACAGGGCTCATTGAATCCCTCTACTCTTCTATAGAGCATCAATATATATAGCTATTTTTGCAGTCTCACAAATATCCATCATTCATGGCAGTTCTGTTTTGAATTTTGTAGTTCTTTTGATTTCATAGCATCCCAGAATGCAATTCAAAGTATGCAGGAATAGGTGCATAAAGGATTCTGATACTTGCACACCTCTGGTATACCTCAACCTATACAAATAGAAACAGGGAAGAAACTCTGGCAAGCAGTTCTCTTAAACTTCCTAAGAAAGAACAGTCAGGACATGCATATATGTTGTGAAGTGGGATTCCTCTCTTCTCGCTCTAGAAAGCTGTTCTGTGGGTAGAGACTTCACAGTTTTGTGGTTGTCCTGTTACACGACTCTCAATTAACTTAGGCTTGTATAAAAGTGCTGGTTTTGTCCTTGTGACAATGCCTGTATTTTGGGGTTTGCTAGTGAGAATACATCCTGGTAATGAGTACTATGCCTATGACTGACTTATGGTTTGGAAGATGTGGCTGTAATACACGACTGCATTGATTCCTAGAAGGACACATAAGTGGGGTGAATTAAGGTGGGACAAACAGGCATAATTTTGACATTTCCTAAAATTTTTAGTGTTTGACTTTGCAACTACAGTATTTTTTATTAGTATAGCCTTTGGTTAAACCAGAAGAGAATAATTTTTGAACATGTTTGGAAGCTGTTAGAAAGCATTTGTTCATGTCAGGTGTGAATTTTCCTCATGAACATGAGCTCAAAGTAAATGACAGGAGTCAAAATTGGCCTTGATTTTGAGATGTAAATAGAAATTTGAGTTAAATGAATCATATGTCAGCTGACATTCAAGAAAGTCTGCCCTTTTCTAAAAGAGATCCATTGTATTTACCTTGAAAACAGGCACAATATTTCATCTTTTTTCAGAAATTTCTTACTTTTTTAGTTTCTATCTGAATTCCAGACTTCATAAAATAGTGTGCTTCTCAAGTAAAATTCATCATGTAGCTATATAAACAGGATTGTGTTTAACTTCATCTCTGGAAAGCTTATGCTGGAAACCATTGATTTATATAGGCATAATAAAGGTTAATGTAAGCAGCAACAACATTTATCTCTGACCATAAGGAGTCATCACTTTTTTTTAGTAACAATATATACCCATATTGTTGGCATAGTAGTAAATCAAAGACTTCAGTAAAGATTGGATTGGAACAGAGAACTGTACTGGAGTGCAAAATTTGCTACTTTTGGAGGAAGAAAATAAAACCATAATATCAACAAGGTTTTTGATAATATAGACACAAAATAAGGTGCAAGCAGATCTTTTGTCTTCTCTTCCTATGTTGTCAGCCATTGCAAGGGAGTTTATAGTGGAGTACAAAATATGAGTGTTTAGGCTGTATTGTCAAAAAAGAATTTTGTTTTAGTTGAAAAAAATGGATCTCAGCTCAACAGTATTTCTTAGCAGCTTTTTTTAAAGTAGGTCAATCTCAAAATAAAAATCCTTTTCCAGAAAAAAAGGTTGAAACATTTTGTTTAGAAAATTACATCTGAAAAGTCAAAATGCTATCCCAGGACTTTCATTCAGCCAGAATTCTTTGCCAAATCTGACTTGAAATTGTGAGTAATTTGGCCATGTCCAAAAAGGCATTTTTAGTTAGACTTACTCTCAGCCAATAAACTCTTTCCAGCTCTGTTATTGTGTCCTTACTGTGAGCAGAATGGAGACTGTTAAAGCCAGGAAAAACATCTCTCTATGTTCTTCTAGGCCACTTAAAACATGTAGGGCACCACTGCCTGCAAAAACACCTTAATAATGTTGTTTAAGGAACAGTTGCAATTAGTTTTGATTGCTGTATATAAAACTAATCAGAAGTAGTGCCAAGTGAGAGCTTATACATAAACCTTTTTAGTGTTTCAAATATGCTGAAGTAGGCATGAGAAGCATGAAAGATAAAGGAGAATTTGGGGTATTTTACAACCACATTAATTTTCAGAACAGATGCAGGGGCTTTCTTTTTGTTGTTGGTTTTTATCAAAGATGTTTCATCTACAATGAAAGCGCTTCTTTTTCAAATGGCATTTTTGCAGGTAATTAGCCTGTGATATTTCTACACTTCTTGTTGATATTTCAGAAATATTTTTAAATAATTCAGCATTTATTGTTTTCAAAGTCCTAAGACTAGATTTTTTTTCTGTGCATCTGTTTCACAGTAATAAATTACATGTTACATTATCAGCATATGAATTCTGTTTTATTTATTTGGAATGACTACAAACAATGTGGAATTGAATGCACCTGCTAATTTCTCTCTCACACTCCCTTGTGTGTGCACTCGTAATTTGCACATTGTTATCATTCATTGTCCATAATATCAGAACTAGCCAGTACCTTAAACTGATCATAAATTTTCTGTTCAGACTGTTATGTGGTGTCTTTTAAGAAGAAGATAGTGGTGCTACAGCCTTCATGTTCTGGACAGAAACCTAGAGTGCAGGTGCTGTACTTGGGCTGCACAATGTGGCATGACTTCCTCTTGCCTCCATGCAGTGCAGGAACCACACTGGCTGTGATGAAGTATCTGGTTAACAAGCCAGGATGAGGAGAAGCAAGATTTTTGCATATGCCATCTGTTTGATTCCTGCTCCTTTGACGTAATTTGATTACTGCAATATCAGATGTCAAAAAAATCACATCTAGCTGTGCAGACATCACAATCACCAGAGCATTTCTGCCTGTACTAGTTCTTTAAAATCAAGCATAATGAGAGATTTTCTGTACACTGATGCCTTGATTCGTACTCCCTTCATCTTTGAGCTTCTGGTGGCGTGGGGAGAGTACACATGTCCCTGAGGAGCAATGCTGCAGGAGCAGCTCTTGCTCATAGGATCTGTGGTGCCGAGCCCCTTGGTTCTTGGCCTCGGTTGTGGGTGTGTGTGTGTCACCTAATGCTGGCAATCAGAACACACCTTTAGCATTTTTATCTTGCATTTATATCATTTAGCATGTATTTTGAGTAGCCTGTGGTTCCCCTTTTCAGTCAGATGGCTTGAGGATTACTGTAGCAGGAGCAGAAGCTTTCGATATGAGAATTAATTCCCTTATTTTGGAAGGAGCATATGCAGCTATCAGCCTGAGATGCAGTTTGGCAGAAAATGTTACAGAGTCTGACCTTGGGAAAGTATATTCTTACATGTGGTGTCTGAGATTGATGTCAGTAAGAGGTAATGAGCTGTGTGCTACATTTTCAAAGGAATAAGTCTCATCGTAGACATTTACTTAAAAAATGTTACTTGTCATTTCTTTCCCAGATCACAAGAGGGAGAGATGTAAGGCTTAGAGAACTGTAATTTACTTGTGATTGTCACCTCTTCCCTTCTTGTTGGGAGGAGCTCCAAGCTGTTAGCAACTGAAAATTAATTATTATCTTGCCAACTGTTTATTGTGTATAAAATAACTTAGCAATTGTGCTTCAGTTTTCAGTGCCAGGTTGACACTCACAACACATACAACGATGCCAGTTGGTATAAATTGTCAATATTGTTTGGACTTTCAGAGAGAAGAAAACATAGGGAAAGAACTGACCCAGGCATAAAATGATGGGCTTGTCATCTCTATTCATCACAGAAACTACAGGATGCTGTTGAGGAATACTAAGCCATTTTCTCTTTTCATGACTTTGAAGTGATCAAAAGTGAAGAGCTTCTTAGTTTTCATAATTTCTTAAGCAATTTTGATTGTATTTGTTCAGTACTCCTATTTATTAATTTTTTTTTTTTTTTGCTTGCAACACTAGATGCTTATGAAATGTCAGTACCCCAGAAGATGTTACGTTACTTTGTTCCTGGGCTAATTATTTACAGTCATATTGAAAAGAAGGAATTTTGCTTATTAAAAATAAATTAGTCAATTATCATTGATTTCTGTTTGCTGAGCAAAAGATATCATTGTATTTCTCACCAAGGAAAACTCATGCTTTACTTTATTCAAATTTGCCTTTTTTTAGCCTCTAGCAGCTTAGAAACATCAAAAGCTCTCTTCTTGAAACTGGGAAAGTTGTTTCTTTAAAAATACTTTTATGTAGGTCTGAAAGAATATTTAGAAGCAGAAAGAAGGCAAAAAAACGCAATTCAGACAATTATTTTTAGGCCTCCCCCTCAAAACCCCTTAGGCTCAAGGAATTTTAATGTATTTTACTTTTTCATCCCCTGTACCTGCAAAAATGTTTCTATTTCAGAAATAGACTCAGAGGTGAGTTTCTACAGAGTAGCACATAATTTCTGATTTCAAGCCCTGTTAAGAGTTACGAATTTTGTATTCTGATACATAAAAGCAGATCTTTGAAGAGTCTTGGTGAAGACAGTATTAGAAGCCTAACACATAATCTGATCTATGTAAATTCATAGATTAAAGAGCAGTTTTCCTCTGCTGAAGGACAAGAGGCTCATTAGGGTACTTTAAGCTGGAATAACTTGATTAGTGTAAATACAAGCCGTAAACTACATCAGGTGAAAAAAAGTAAAAACCCTGTTTTCCTAATACTGGTTAGTTAGATTTTTATTTCCTCAAGAATAATTTTGCTTAAATTAATACAAGCTAAGACACACCAGGAAAACATTTCATTTATTATAGAGCCTTGTACTTACAGATGGAGCCGTAAATTCAGGATTCAGAAGTGGTTTTGGAAGGTTCTAAAAATGTAGAAAAAAGGGGCTTCATCCTGTCTTTCCAGCTGGGAATATGGACAGGTGGTATGGAGAGTTGAGGGATTTGAGAATTTTGAAGCCTGATCACACACGGACATTTAAAAACTCAATTAATGTCATGAGTCATGGTTGGACAATTCAGTTACAGTCTGTGACCTTCCTCTTTTAATTTCATCAGTTACTTCTGCCCATATTAGCCCAGTCTACATCTCCAGCTATTCAAGAATAGTTATGTTTTCATTTTAAATGGAAAAAAAAATGTGACAGACGTCCCATTTTGGCACATTCCATAAGATTGTGCACCTCTTTTTACAGAGCCAGCTTTACAAACATTTAAGATAACCTTAATGCTTTTAGACCCTTGAAAGTAAGTGAATTTATAATTAGAATGAAATTTCAGGGTGTTTTCTTAACAATTTCTGTGTTTCATTATCCTTTTACAAATGTTACAAAATACTGAAAATTAATATCAGGTTTTATAAAATCATTTTAATATCAAATTTTTTTACTTAATTTTTTTTTTTTTGGTCCTGAGAAAGCACATGGTGAATTGTGCCTTGTACTGAAAACCATTGCGTTTTAAGAAATTAAAAGAAAAAGAAACAGTTTCCATTGTTTGAAAGCGGTTTTAGGTGTGTGTTCCAGCCTCACACATTAATTACATTGAGATTCCTACTTTGGTACTTTATACAATTAAGAATTATGTATGAGGACAGGTTGATTTTTCTTAACTATTTTCAGTGTTTTTTAGAGGGCCTGTTTTCATCTCTGTAACTGTATTGCATGTGGTATCTGCCACCTACTGGATATTGTCAGAATTGACAGTTGTTGTAAAATAACTGGAAAGTGCCAAATGTACCAAAGGAAGTGGCCCACAATTCTCAGCCAGACACTTTAACAATGTGCAATAGTTTTAGATTGAAGTCTGGTCAAGTTTTAGGCAGTGTTTCTATGTCCTGCATCATTCTAACAAATTGATTGTTGCTCTATAATAGTTATGCATTTTAACCAGGCAGTGAAAAGCAACATGTTAAACAAAAGCAGTAAGCTATCAAAAAAATATCCAAACCAATCCAGCTGAGAAACATGCACAAAGTTGTTCAGGTGGGAGAACTGTTCCCATGTTACAGGAAAATTGGGGACGTGGGGTGAAAGCTTTTCAAAATTAGGTATAAATATTCTGAAAATAATTATCAGATTTTATGTGTAGCTGCTGATAAAAAGTGGAGTTTGATTTATTGAGTCTAAAAGTGAGTTAAAGTGCCTTGCCAAGTCCCTATAATTTCAGTGTCCTTTAGTCACTCATTCTCTCTTCTACGTGCATTAATTTGCAATAACCTTTCCTCAAATAGAAATATGCTGAGTTTTGTACACTGCCCTTCACTTCACAGTCCTCTGTTGGTATTGGAAAAGTCTTTCTACCCTTGTTCTATGTCCCAGTCTCATGCATACAAAATGACCACGTGCTGCCTCCTTGGCTTAAAATGGCAAACAGGAATAATTTCTTATGTGCAATAATAGTTGAACCTATTGTTGTTCAATAGGTTGAACAACAACCTATAATAGTTATAGTTGATTAATAGTTGAATAGTTTTCAAATTAGGCTGCTACCTAATTAGAGCTTTCATTCTGGAAAACCTGGAGTTCCAGCTTTCTCAATCTGCTGGATTCCATCAGTGTTTAATTCAATGTAAGCAAGATATTTAGTTGCTTCTGCTAAGATTTCTTGCTTATTTTCATTTGTTGCTATTAACAGGCTTAATTTTGTCTTTTGTCTAGTTTCCAGTATAAGCTGTTCTCTTTAATAAGATTTAAGTTCTAAATAGGATTTTAGATTTTATACATGAATTACATACAAGCTCAAAGATAATTGAAAGATGAGCTTTTTCAAGTCTGATGGATTGTGAAAAGGAGGCCTGGAGTTTATAGCAAAGCTTGTAGCTTGACATGATACAGCAGAAATTTCAAGCAGAAATGCATGAGAACTATGTCAACTCTTAAGGCTGTCCCTTCAGATATTCTTTCTCCAACTGCTGTTTCTCTTAAAGAGATGCTCTGTGCAAGCTGTTGAAGTCCTCATGGCAGCCAGGAATTAATTCTTTTAAATCTTTCCAAAATATGTCTTCCCGGGGGAATTTCAGCATCCAGTTCAGAAAGGCAAAATGTTGGGTTTTTCTCCTCAGTTTCCTAGTGTCAATGTGTTGGCTGATGAGCTGAAGGAATTTTACACCCTACTAACTGCAAAACAAGGGGGGAAAAAACCTCTGCCCTTCAGATTTGCCTAAGTGAGCTCAGTTAATTTTTTTTAAATGCAAAATAGGAAGCTAATGTAAGACTAAGTGCCTTAAAGCCAAACTATGTGTATCTCTGTTAGTTCAAGCTTTTAAAGCTCTAGATGTACATTCTGGATGAACCATGAGATAGAAGGAGAATTATGAAAAAATATAAAATATATATAAAAAAATATAAAGAAAAAATATAAAGAATAAAAACTTTAAATTGTTGGTGTGTAATTGGAGCAGAACAAGTGAACTGTGAAAAAGCTGCACTCAATACTCAGTAATTCATTTCAGGCCACACAGTCAGAGTTACTGCACTTGAAGAGATTCTAACCTGAGCATACAAGAAAATTAAGCAATGTTCCACGAACATGGAATTGAAGTAGATATCATAAGGCAAACCAATATTCAGGTCAGATTACAAAGTACATCCTAGACCAAATATTCCTTTAAGTTTCTGCAGTACAACTTCAAGCACTTGCTTCTTAGGGAAGATCTTCCTTCTTGTTCTCTGGGTAGAGTTCTAACACTTCAGTCTAAATAGTAGGCAAAGGGTCCTTAGAAAAGTGTGCAGCACATCCCTGCTTTCTGACATGTGATTCACTTCTGTGGCAGCTTCTAAAATGACAGTTGGTTTGAATATGCTTTTTCCAGAAGGTTTGGTTGCATTCTTCTTCACTCAAATGCAAAACAGAGTTCATTCCCAAACATTGTTAGCCAAGAGATGCACAACCATGAAATGTAAACAGTTTAAAACACAGAGGTTAGAGGGGGAAACCAGAAACATGTCAATTCCCAGCCCACACAGTCTTCCTGTCTCAGGGGGGTGAAACAGTCACTCAGAGTTGTGTTTTGAAATCCTCTGGAATATAAAAGCAAGTTCATAAAAAACCAAAACCACAGCTCAAAACCTGTTCTCAGAGGAGTAGCCAGTAAATATATATTTTATATACAGTCAACTTGCTCTCCATTAACACTTTTGATGTACCACATTAAAGCAAGCATATGGAATTAGGTTCACTTTCATGTTACATTTAACTGGTATTTCCTTTAAAAGGAATGTTTTTCTTCTTACCCTGTCAAAGTTAAAGGAGTCCATGCTTGTCTCCAGTGTAACTCTTTCTCCATGTTGCAAACAACAAATACAATGATTAAAAGAGGTTTGAGTCACACCATCATATAATGAAGCATTTACAATTACCTTTTTTGTAAAACTTTTCTCCACTAAGGTTTATTTAATGATTTGATGGAAAGCAAATTTCCATCAAATGATGTTGGGCTTTTGTTTGTGGAAATAGGCACTGGGAGATAAATTTTTGATAAAGTATAAAACTGTATTCCTGGTAGAGCCTGAGCATCAGTTGCTAAAACTTGCTATTTTGTTTTCTTCATCTGATTAAGGTGCAGAATCAGAGGAATAGATTTTATCTGATGTAGCTCAGACAAAAATGTCTAGGTAATGTCAGCTGAGATTTGTTTATGCAATGAGTGTGGTACATTCCAAATTAACAATTATACAAGCCTAGACTGCATTCACAGAAATGGGTCCCTTCACTGTGGATAGACTAGAGTTCTGGTTTTGGCATGAATAATTACTTCAATACAAAGTGAGGGAAAGAATCATGTACTCTTGTCACCCATTTTTATGAAATAGAAAGGTGACAATTAGATGAAAAAAGGCTGTCATTTTGACAGAATGAAGTCGCATATGTAAGGAAAGCAAATATTTATGTGACTTTTGAGGTGAATTGTATAGATAATGAAAGGGCCATAGTTAGCATGGCCTGGAACTGATTGTGCTCCACCAATCACAGCTCAAGGCTTTATGCCTAAATGTGAAAAATCTGGAATTATTTTAGACTTTGAAATCCGGTGTTGTTTGTTTAGCAAAAGTATGGTTGAGTAATTAATAGAACTGGCACAAAGACTGGAGTTCAGTATATACTAATATGGATGTCAAAGAGGATATAAAAAATACATTTATTTGGAGCAATATCACTTACATGAAAATGGGATAATGAAGACATACAGATTTTAATGTAGAATGTGGTATCTTTAGAGTTGTTAGAGAGAAAAATAATTCTGAAATGTGCGTCAGTATTGAAGATCAGCCCTTCGTTATAGATTTCAGAGCAAACATTTCTAACAAAGTTAGATCCCAACTGTCTCAGAAATGAGAGCAGTGTTTTTCACCACAATGTCAGTGAACCAGCAAAGAGAACTTTTTTATATTTGATTCTGTTAAATTGTGAAGACATTGTAGAACTGTTAGCAGAAAAGATCCTCAGCTAATGTGGTCCCACATTGACACCATTTAAATGAAATGTAGACTACTATCAGCTGTCATTTGTAATATTGCAAATTCTGAGGAATTAAGGAAGCTTCCCAACAAGATTGGTTAGACATGAGGGCTGGAGAACTTGGGGTGTTTTAGTCAAGACTGAAGGATTTAGAACTTTTACTCTCCCTCCCCTTGCCACACACCCACCCTTCCCCCTGCCCCCCCCCAAAAACAAAAAACAAAACAAACAAAACAAAAAAAAAAAAAAAAAAAGAAAAAAAATTGTGTCTTAAAAAAATAATATGAATGTTTGAAAGAGATACCTAGATATACAACAAATTTGAGCAGGCAGTACTGAAAGTCCATTTTAAAAGTCAGGAAGTACTGTGAACAAATGACATTCCTAAAGTGAAGCTGATTAAGCATTTTTCAGGAACTTACGAGAAATTGTGGTAGGTTCTTTAGTCACTTGAAAAGAAGGAGCAGAAAGATGGGAGATCATTATCCTGTGACTGTAATATCCAGATTAAAGGTAAAGTCAGTGTGACCTCACAACTCAGTGAAGACTTTGAGTCAGTTTTCAGTAAGGATATTGATGTTGAACAAGAGGCCAAAGGCCAAGTGAGTAAATAATTGGAATGAGCGTATAAAATGGAAATTACCATACCCAAGAGGCACAAAGGACTGTATTCTCAGTAAATGTACTGGAATCTTTTGTTCATAAGGTACAGAATGGGGTGAGGGGGACACGGGGGGCAAGTCTGGCATATATGAAACGGCAGGCCTTGGGTTTTACTGACTATCAAACCAGGGATGGCACTGGATGAATAAAAAGTGATAAG
Organism: Trochalopteron elliotii; assembly: GCA_024734555.1. Lineage (NCBI taxonomy): Eukaryota > Metazoa > Chordata > Aves > Passeriformes > Leiothrichidae > Trochalopteron > Trochalopteron elliotii. The sequence goes on along the minus strand of JANPWX010000699.1, from coordinate 3,778,892 downwards.
CGTTTTCCAAATATTTTAAGAAAAAAGAATAATTCAAGAATCTATAAAACTTTATAAAATGCTTTATGAAAGACTTCAGAAGAATGAATGTGGAGGCAAATGAATGATGAGCAAGAAAGTTACATGGATTTACCAAGGTAGGTCATACCTTCTTGTCTTGACTAGACATTTGCCCGTCTTACTGAAGGATATATAATAGATCACAAAAAGTCAATAGTCTTCTGAGGAAGTATTTGTTAAGACAGAGAGAGTTAAAATTAGTCCATGATTAAAAGATGTGTAAGGAACATTAATGAAGAAGTCTCAAACTAGGGTTTGAAACAAATTGCTTAAAGATGTGCTGTAGGATAGGTTTGGGGGTGGATCTTATTTAACATTCTCACTAATGACTAAGGCACAACAAGGTTTTTGCCAGTGGCATTTGGAGATCAAAAAGTTGAGATGCGTCATCAAAGGAGGATGAAAACATCATGAAAGAGTCTCTAAGGTCCATGAAATAACATGAAATGGGGCAAAGTGACTCTGTATTTATAATATATGAGCTGCTTCATCAGAAAATAAAAGAAGAGAAAATGATACTGGTGATCATAAGAATATAAGCTCTAAGAGGGACAAAAGTCAAATGTGGTCCTCTATCCAAAGTTTAGTGAAAAAAATGGCATGAAAACTTCCCTATCTGTGGTATTAATAAGGTGTCATTTGGAATGTTATTCTTTGTTCTAGCCTTCATAGTAGAAATACTGGAATACAGCTAGAGGGCTGCTGGGATGGTCAGGAGAATGTTCAGTTTATCTTGTCTATTTCACAAGAGCTTGTCTAGCTGAGTGAATCAGATATTCAGAACGGGTATAATTTCTCTTTATGAATGCCTGATGGCCAGGAATGAGCATTAGGGAAGAAGAAAAGATTAATAATGACTGTTCCAAGAAAGAAAATTCCACATAAAATGATCCTAAAAAAAGAGCAGGGTTAGAAATTAGAACCATAAGAGAAATAAAGCTACAGAATAGCTTTCAAATTTAAATACTTGGAGGGCAGCAAATCACTTACTTCAAAATGGAGTAGGGTAGTAATCTGTGGAAAGGATAATGCGAAGTGTTTCACTGTGATAGTAGAAGGCTCAGTGTCATGACTTAGATCTCCTTCTTCTGAACAGAGAAATATATTAAAAAAAAAAATGTTGATTCTCTTAAATCACTGTTATATTACTTAAAAATGTATGCATTTCTTTCAGTAGGATTCTTATTTATACCAACACATGCAGTCTTTTGTCCTGTTGCTTCTATGAATGAGTTTCTGCTTGAAATATTAAAATTTTGGCAGTCTTTACAAAGAACTCCAACTTGCTTTCTCTTTCTGTAATCCTGCATATATGTCCATAACTCTGTTTTTGGAAGTTCCATTTTTGTTATTTGAATGCTTGTAAACTCAGTTATTATGAATAAGGATGTAAACACTAAGAAGAGAGTGGAGTTATTTTATATTGCCCTAGGACGAAGCTGATAATAATAGGATAAAACTAAGCAAAGCAAGAGAGGTGAATACCAGGAAGCTGAGAAAACTCTATCATAGAGACATGAAACTCCACTGGAAAAATCCCTAATATAGAATGCAGAGAAGAAAGATACAGTACTGTGGAAATGAAAAACTACACCACCAGATTTTTCAGTCTAATCTTGGGGTTTTTTTCTTACTACTCTCTTCTTTTTTCTACCAGTGCATTGTTATGTTATTATAGTGTACATTTCCACGTGGTGACCACTCATAACACTGTGAGCACTAAGATGACTAAACACAACTGACTCATAACAAAATGTGACAGGAAGAGAGAAATTACATTGTCAGATCATAAGTTAAGCAGCTTTATTGGTTCAACCACCCTGTTGCTGCTGATACATATTTTAATTATTAGTCGAGAGATACAAATGAAACAGCTATTTTCCCTTAAAAATCTTAGAGTAAATCAGTCCTATAAGAACAGTCATCAGTCTGTCGTCTTGCCCCTAAACATTCAATACTTGTTTTTCTGAATCATTACTACTGCATGTCAGTGCTACTGTATGCCATTGTACTTTGTTTCTGTCTGCACGCTGAGCTATCCTTCCACTCTGCTTTATTTCTTTTCCTGGACTAATTCAGAATGAATGGATGAAACTAGAGCTTAGTGGATTTTTGTTTTGTATTGATGGGGATTCTTGTGGCAGCTATTTTCGTCTTATTTGAAATGTCTTGGCTTTGTTCTTATTTGGATTTTCTCTCAGCGTGAATATTATACTATTATACTGGTTAGTTGATTTCCAAATCAAATAGCTTATGAAATAATTGAAGTAAAGTACTCTTATAATGCTGAAATACTTTGTACTGCACAATGACATTTGGAATGAGCATAATTGCCATTTCTGGATACTGCTTTGTTTTGGGAATAATTGTGGTTAGGGTTTTTTTCTCAATAATTTTTATAAAGCAAAGTAAAATCATTGAAATGCTAGGCATTTTAAACTAGGTATTAGTTACCAAAAAGAAACTTGTATGGCAGCGATGTCAGCTTCCTGGTGTTACTCTGGTTTGGAGCATCCTGATTTCACTAGTCTTCCTTTTGCCACTGTTTCTGAAGATCCTAGAAATAGTCAGGGGTCTTTCCACCAAAGCATGTTATTAATATCTGAGTACTGCCTATTCTTCTTAACAATTTAAGCACCAAGCTGAGAAGAGCCAGCACTAGCAGTTCACTTCCATCTTAGAACTCATCAAAATCCCAGCAGGAGAAACTTCAGAGCAGACAAGAAAGAGCCTGAATGAAACCATGCAGATAGAGCACTTGGAGGAGAGGCACAGGAAATGCTCAGAGCCCTGCCCTTTGCTCTCTGGGGTTTTTTTTGTGTTATTATCTGATGGAAATCTCGTGTAAAATACATGCAGTTTCCAGGAAGCTGAGTCTGTCTTCTCACAGTTGACTGTCCTGATCACAGGGTCAGGTTTTACTTGATCTGCACTTCAGCTGATCGCAGTTTTTGTCTGCACTGAAGCACAGGTGGCTGGAGAGGAGAGTGCTGTGTGATAGTCCTCTGTGTTACAGGAGATCTCCTGAATACATCTGAAGCCTAGACCTAATTCAGGAACCAGGTCTTCAGCCACAGTCTTGACGTTAGCTGTTTTGCAAGGATCTTTCTGAGCAACTGGAGTGCAACTTGTGCTTGTCTGGGTGAACCTTGGCAGGAAGAGAATTTTGGGTAGTGGAAAGCACTTGCCCTTTCACGACACACTCCCAATTGTCCCATTGATAAAATTCAGAGACTTCTTGTTTAATTGAAATTTTCAAAGTGCGTATGTTTTTCTTTTTCTCTTCTTTCTACGATTTATTAACTAATGCAACACAGCATTTTTTGCCTCAAGCATATACCTACTCTGAAGATGGGGAAACTATTAGTCACTTTAGTACTAAGTAAATACTGTGCAAAATGAATCCAGGCTGGCCAACTTCTACCAAACAGAGGTCTGTATTCATGATAGTATATATCTGGATTTGACACAAAATGAAATTGTCCTTATTAGAAAAAAAGAAAAAGAAACCCAATGAACTATTATACCATTTTGCATCTTTTGAAAAGCCATTTTTTGTTAGAAATGGTGTACTTTAAAACAGAAAGCTATTTTACGGTATTATATAACTGTCTTAAAGAGCACTATGGAATTAGTGTCAGTGCAAGATAATAAAAGTTAAAATGGGGAAATTATGATGCAATTATTTTGCTTCTTTGTGTTTCACCTCTCTGTTGTTTTTTAAAAAGCACTGGTTTCATAAAAACATAGTTCTTTTTAATGCCTAGTTCTGCAGGTGGTTCTGAATTCCTTGACATTTATTCTTTTATCAGATATTTTTTTTCCTTCATGCTGCTTATATTTCTCTGTGGGAGTTGCAAAAAGAGTCTGGGAGAAGTTGAAACGAAATGTGCCCTGAAACCTTTACCAAGTGTGGCATTAGTTTAGATGCCTCAAATAACATAATTTTTTGGCTGGAAATATGGCATAGAATCAGAGGTACTCTTTTGTCCTAGGGGAAAGCTCATGTGATTTTTCTGTAACCTGCTGACTGTTACTTTGGTTGCTGTCCTGTGGGTTTGTGTGCTCTGGGACTGACACAGGGTGGCCACAATTCTCATGACTTGTCACTTGCTTCCAGCTTTCAACATTTACTGTGTATGAGCAGAGCAGGAGAGGATGTAAAATCAAGACAGTAGCTATCATTTTAGTAGTAAACAAAGGTAATTGAAACAATTAGGCTTCACAAAAGAGTAATTATTAACTTGAACAAATTTTTTGCCATGGTGCTTTACAACCAATCAATCAATCAGAAAAGAGTAAAGAGATATTTTAGCAGAGGTGTAGACATTCTATAGCAATTTTCTTGATGGAAGTAATCACATATGACATAATGAATAAAGAAATAAGGAAAAGGTAAAAAAACCTGGGATGTTAAATTTATGTTAAAATTAGCATCAACAACAAGCATGAAGGTAAATGGCATAAACTCAAAAGCCCCAAACTTCCACTGTCCTCTCCCCCAGCCAACACATTTTATGCTGATGAGTGTATAAATGGATGAGCACATTATAGGTCTTAAATAAACCTCTTCTTCTCAGTTTAGCTTAATTAAAACATGTGAGCACATTAACAAAGATGCCTGCTGTCATGGAAGCATCACAAACCTTGATCAAGAATTGAATAACTAAGCATAATGAGCCATAAATAATTTCCTTAATAAAAGTAAAAGATATATAATTATTACAGTGTAGAAAAAATACAGATATTTTAATAGTGAAATAAAACTTGCTATTGCCAGGAAAAGGATTTTTTTTACAGAAATAGAAATTATTGATGAGCTTTGAGATGGTATTCATTTTTTCCATTAGTTTTTGTTAATATACCTCAGGGTTTATTGTTAACTAAGCTCAGAACATATGGTCTGAATATTTGCTGACATGGTTCTATTCATTTTAAGTATTTTTGTTAACAGCCTTATGCCAATTCTGCTGAGAATGAAGAAGTGAATTATGATAAAGTTCTATTATTATTCCTGGAGGACTCATCTTGTTTATGGCCTGATAGTGTACAGTTATGCCAAACGACTTTAGTTTACAGGGCCTATTTCAACCTAGATAAAACAGAGCATCAGTAGGAGAATAGTGCAAAGTTTAGTAAAGGAGAGTAAAGTTAATGTGTATTTACAAGACTAAGTGCAGCAAGTATTTAGTCTTTCACAGTACAGCTTTAGGTGCTGGTTTTAAAGTCTTCACATGTACGTGCTTGTCAGAGATGGTACGAGTCTCTGCATATTATATTTATCTTGCATTTCTTTGTCGCCCCTTCAAGGCACTGTACAAGTAATGCAGAGTTCCCTTGAGTTTCTTGGACTTGTTGTTGAAAGCCACTGCTTAGAAAACTATAAGAAACACTTCAGAAAGAAAAATATGTCTACAAAGAACTGAAGTAATTTTATATACTACAAACAATGGTAATATTAGTATTTATATAATTTCAAGAGGAAGAGAAGGTTTTAGACCCAAATTATATGGTCACATCAAAATATTGAAGCTTATGAAAGACACTTTAGAGTGACCTGCACTATTATAACTACCTCAGCTCTCAAATACAGAATAATTTAGTACTGGCAAAAGTGAGGCAATGTTAAAAAAAAGGATCAGTCTCCTCCTACACAGTAACAGATGGGGCACAAGGTGTGTGCCTGTAGAGATTCCACACCCAAGTTATGGCTTAACTACAGACAAGCAAACTAGGAAGTATGGGAAAACCTGGTTGAAAACAAATAAATATCAATCAGAAAACATACTTTGTTCACATTGTTATCACAACTTTGAAAAAAGTTGTGATAAGTTGCTTGTTTAAGCAATGATTTCAAAGCATGCTAGTGGACAACCTCCAGTCAGATGGAATGTAGCCTTTGTGGCAGGACCTTTGGATATGAGCCTTGTGCTCAGAAGTGGTTGACTCAGAAACACACACTGTGTAGCTCTTGAGGGTTTCAGTGTTGCCACTGCAGTTTAGAAAGAATTGGAGGGCAAATTTCTCAGAAATGCTTTCCTGCACATATAGTTTCCATTGCTTTGGATGCAAAACAGATGGACTCTCAATAAGGAGTATTGTAATATTTTACACCTAATTCTTGACCTCACCTATACAAATACTATTGTGTTTTAGTTAATTACCTTTGTTAGTACTATCAATACGTGACTAGATGGTAAAGAATTAGAAACCTCTAGTTAATGAAATTTATGTGAGGAGATGCAGGAATCTGATATGAAGGTCTGTAGTCTGAAACTTTTTGCTGATTATACTAAATAAATAAATATCTTCTATATTCTTCATATTAATGGTGCATTACATTAGGTTTTGATTAGCCTTAATGAGATTTACTTCATGTCTGCAACAGTGTTCAAATTACATCAAAATTACAGAAATGGAATAAAATGAAAATACTCTCCTTCAATTTGGTTGAACTAGCCTTAATTTATGTTATTATGCAGCCCATTGAGCTCTTTGAAGAACATCCAAGCTGTTTCCACACTTATTTTTATAGGAATATGGTTTAAATAAAAGAGCTATCAGAACTGTTCTTGTATTCAGCCACATACATTGTCATTACTGGCATAAAATAATCCCATTCCTTTAAAATTGGAAATGTTTGTGAGATATCACAGGTTTCAGCCTCTCTTCTCTGTGAATTTTAATTAACATGATATGTTTAGTGAGCTGCCCTGAAGTTTTTTGCCTCATTTTTATTATGGGTATTTCCAGTTCCTCCTTTAGGATTCAAAACCATGATACAAGGGGTTTATGAGTTCTCAGCATCAATCCTCACTTTTTACTCTTTCGATTATTTCATATTACACTCTTACTTGAAGTTTGAACTGATCATTGTCTATTTTGCAGGATATAGTCAAATGGGGAGAAGAACATAGCCCAAACTTGTCTTTAAAGTCAGAATCAAAAAGAAAGAAAAAGCTCAAAAAAATCCCCCTCAAAACCCAGCAAACGGTAGGCAAACATTAATGCTAGAGTCCCATGGCAGCCTAACCACAAAATCAGCAAGGGGCTCTACTCTCCTGACTTGCTGATTGGATCCAACACACTGACATGTTTTCAGAGAGGTCCCACAGGCACTGGCCGTGTCTGAGCTAGCTGATCATGGTTCTGGTACTCCAATTGCTTTTTCAGTCACCTTATCTCTTCATTTCCCGCTATTGTGTTGCCCCTGGTTCCTGACCAAGGTGCCTGTTGACTGCACACGAAAACAATCCCAGATCTCTGGTTATTCTGTCAGATGAGAGGGGTTGTTTGCTCTAGGTTGCCTGACAGGTGTACCCCTAAGTTTGATGGTGAAAGGACTGGAAAAACTTAGAACTTGATCCTGGAGACATCAGGCCTGGTAGACACTGAGTTTGAGAAAGTCTGGTGGATCATGGTTTAAGAAACAGAATTTTTAAACATACTTCCAGGCAGCAACTTTGAGATTGCACTATTTTAGCAAAGACTGGGAGGATCATTTGAATTCTATTCTCCCCTCATGCATTACACAATGCTGTTTATAATGTGTGCACCTATGATATTTAATTGAGAGATAAGTTTCTCCAAGACAAATTGCTTGAAAATATCTTCCATTCAAATTAATTTCTATTTTGTTTCATTTCTTGAAAAGACAGCTCCATTTTCAGTAAAAGTAGTTTTTTTTATTTTACCTTTGATACAGCTATATTGGATTTTAACTGAAAAGCAGAACTAAAACTACATTTCACATAGAAAAATCAAATATTTTCAGTAACAATTGCATTCTCCGTAGAATTCTTCCTTAAATTAAACCATATTTTTAGCCTTGAAAGCTTTTGTAGAGAAAACATTTTCATCAGCTTTGCCTGCACACAGAAATTTGGAAGAAAAGACTGGTTTACACTGAAAGGAACATCTGCACCCATATGGAGTATGGCAACCTGTGAGTCCATGTGAGCACTGATGTAGCCAGCACAGTGGGGAAGATGACAGATGTGCCAAGTTGTTAACAGGAATACATTGATCCAAATTGCCTGCTAAGGGGCAACAACTGTTGTTTCAGTCCACAGGCAGCAAGAGACTGAACTGAAACTGTGGCCTTTCAGTTAATTATAGAGCAATTACGTTGTCTTCCGATACAGAAGGATGGATTTCAGCCACAGTATATTCTTTGGATATTAATGAAACACCAGCCTCTTGCTTTATTTATATATAGCATTCAGTTAAGATTCGCTTCTTTCACTAGAATTGCAAGATGCTCTTTTCTTAAAATTCACTGTCATAGATTTTAGTGCTGTCATGAAGTGTCCTAACTTCACTGCTGGGAACCTGGGAAGTGAGCAGTGAGCTGTTACAGCAGATTTACTCATAGCAGATAGGGAACTATTGTCAGTGTGGAATTACTGAATTTTTGTTGCTAAAAGCAAATCCTAGTCCATTAAAGACAATGAAATTTAATCAGAAATTATTTATTCTCATGGCTATTTTCCAAATCAAAAAGATAATTTGCTCTATACCACAGTCTGTGTACATCTATCCTACCTTAAGATATGACCGCTGTAGTTTTTTAAATTTTTCAATGATTATCTGTATTTTTTTTGTCTAAAGAATCTTGTTTTATGGTAGATAGGATGAAGCACACATTGCCCAAAATGTGATCAATAATCAAAGCAGGTTCCATTATTTAGACTTGTTTAAATTCCATTTAAATATAAATAACATGTTAAATTGCAAGGATGGTCCAGTAGTGACACAGGTTGTTCAGAGAAATCAAGGAGTCACCAACCTTGGACATATCAAAAACTTTAATGTACATGGAACCAGAACAAGCCGTTCTAGTTTCACCCTGTTTTGGGCAGAGCATTGGACTAAATGGTCTCCAGAGATCTCTTCCATCTCCTTAATTTGGTGATTGTGTGAAGTTTTAGAATTGTAGGCCACTGTCTCTTTCATATAACTTCATTCACTGATACAATTCTTCATTATGAAAGCGCTATAAAGTTTAATAACTAGCAGAATAAAAGATAGGCATTTCTAAGCTCAGTAATTTCACGCACTGTCTCCTCCTCATGGCTGTCTCAGCATGTTTAGTCAGTTCAATTTTATTTTGAATAGCTTGATTTATTATCCTGTGCTAAAAACATACCATCTTTCTGTTCCCTTGTTCATACTTGCCTGGCTAGACCATCATCCCAAAGTGGTTCTTCACATAAAAATCTGGGAAAATGAATATGTTTTTAAATGCTGTTTATAGATACTGTATTATTAGCATTTCAGTACACCACTATGGTCAATTGTGAAATCAAGACATTTCAGGTTTGTTTGTTGTTTTGGGTTTTTTGTTTATTTGTTTGTGGGGTTCTTGGGGGTTGGTTTTTTGTTTGTTTGTTTTGTGAATAGAAAGATTTCTCATTTTAAGCAGGTGACATTGCTGTTCTTCCCTTGCAGCTACTGCTGCTAGGCAGATGTCAATAAATGAATGTGTGAAACTAGCATAATATAACATCTTTATGTTCATTAGAGCATTGTGGGAAGCAGCAGTACAGGTGTTCAAGTTACTAGACATCTGTGTATTTGGTGACACTAAAGGTTGGGGACACTGAGATAGAATTTAGCCAAATTGTGCTTAATTTTAATTAAATTTTGCCTTTTCATCTTCTGTCAGAAACTGGTTTTAGAAGTTTCAGTCAGCCACTCATGTTTAGAAAAAACTGGAAAAAAATTTTTTTAGAATGGAAATAATTTAGATGCTTCATTTTAAAATGTGTAATTTGAAATATATTTAATTTTAAAAGTGATTTAAAATATGGTGGCCATGTGACCTCTGTGTTGAACACATGACTTTTTTGTAGTTGTTAAACCCTGTCCAGATCAGAGAGATTAATAAGTCTTTGAAGATTGTCATCGATCAGACACGTTCAGTAAAGGCTTCTGTGGCCTGTTCTGTGCTGGCACAAGTTTTTGTCTGGAAGACTTGAACGTGTCCATGAACTGCACAGGAACTGTTTGCCAGAGTGACTCTGTGGTTTTCAACCCAGGCAGGTAAAGCAGAATTTTCCTGAAATGTTAGTGTTTTGTGGAGGCTGTAAAGTACTCTCCAAGGTTAGGCAACCAATCATTCCTGAATTCTCAACAATTATCCTGTTCCTCCCTCTGCTAAAGCAGGAGTTTGCTTTAGTTAGAAGGTTTGGATAAGGGATGAGAAGACTGGAACCAGAAGATAGGTCAATGGGAAGAAAACAAACTGTGAGGAGAATTATGATGGAGAGATTTGGAAATCAGCAGAAGAGATTAGTAGAATCTGAACTGTTTTTGAGTGGGAAGGAGAGAGCTGAGAGCCAGCCACTGGTGAGAGCCATGGAGATCACACAAACCTAGAGGAAGGGGAAGCAGAGTCTGGCTGGACAAGCAGAATATTGCTTTACAGAACTTATTCTCTAGTTGCCTATACATTGCCTACATGCATGTCCAAAGTAAATTGTGGTTACAAAGGATACCTTTTTCTTTCTTTGCACTGCACATTTACATTAATGTTGTCTTCTTTTCAGAATCGCAACACTCTTTTTTCTCATGTCTGCTTAATAGACAGCAATTCTATGTTCAAAGTATATGCTTTTTTGGGTATGGGGAGAAATCACTAAGATGATGCAAAAGAAAAATACTAAGTCCCTTTTACCCTTTGGACCTTTCTTGGGTGTATATATATTTTGCCTTTCAGGAAAACTCTCGCAACATTTCTGCAAGATGAGATTTGTGTCTTTGCTGTGATTTTTCTGGATACTTACTTTCCCAATGCATCTTTGAAATGTCATTATTTTGCAGAGGCAACCACTGCCCTTTTAAATGGTTCTATTAAAATAAATTTGAGGTGCCCTGAAGCTTTCTCAGACAAATTCCAGCAATGAAAAATTGAGCTCCCTTAGTGAATGATTGATTTGGTAGACCTACCATTCAAAATAACAATATTTTTTTTGTTATTTTTCCCTCTGCTTTTAAGCAACACGAGTAAATACTTGTTGTTTTCTTTTTCTTGGTTGATTTTTTTTTTTTTTATTTCAGAGAAGTAAATTTTAAATAAAATGGATAATGATGTCAAAGGGATTGCCTTGGTATAACCTTTATGTAAAGCACCCTTTTGGTTTCTAAGTTACAGTACTAGCAATGAGAGTCAGAGTATGACTTGATTGAAAAGGGGAGTTCTAACAACGGCTTTATTCATGGTTCTGCATTATTAATATATAGGATTACTTGTAATTATTTATATTATTTCCCTTTCTACTCCACAGACAATAGCTATTCTAAAAAATTTTGTGGGGAAGCCATCCTTCTCTAAAGTCAAGGCTTTCAAAGCTGGCTTTTAAAAGGTCACTAAGAGGTTCTAGTTTCTCAGAGGGTGTATTATTCCTCCCTCCTCCCCTCCCCCCCTCCATTTTTTTGGATCCTCATACAAATACGGAAGAAGAAAGGGAATTCATTTGGATTCCTACCATGTGAAATTTAATGTAATTGAAGACAAAACCAATACTTTTTATAACTGTTGACATTAATGGAAGCATAGAATGAATTTTTCCAGAAAAGCTGTATTCAATTTCCTTTTCCTTATGAAAAAAAAAAAAAATTGGTTTTCTCATGGTTGATGATACCCAGTTATGAACAGCATGTATCAAAAATATTACTCTTAAAATAAGGCCAATAACCAAAGTAGTCAGATTTATTCTGATACTTCTCAGGTAAATTTCAGTTTAATAAGATATTTAATTCTGTAGCTATTAACAGATAGATAATTTAATTTAATTACTCAAGCATCTAACAAACATCTTTACTGGGAAGCCTACTAATAGGAACACATATGTGTAGGTATTGATCTGAATACATCATTTAGTGCTTTCCTTGATTCAAATGGTAACTGTGGAAAGCAAATCAAATTTGGCATGAAATTTCAACAGTCTCACCTAAAATGTCACGACACCAAGCAGCATACATTTTATTTACATGCAAGTGAAACTCTCATAAGTCATCAAGCAAAATTTATTTTTCCTTCAGAATGCTTTCTAAGTGCTTCATATATTTGAGTGCGTATTAATTTTAGATAGATACTAGGAAAAAGTATGCCAGAAAAATGTGCAAATAATATAAGTCTTCATATGTTCTCTTTTTTCCCTTTTTTCTTTGCACCACTGAATTTAGATTCAAGGTTTGAGTAGAAGTAATGGCTAATTATGGTAATAGTTTGAAGATTATTACAAAGCTAGTCATTCACCTGCTAAAACCATCACCTCTTTCATCTCTGTTGCAACAGCTTTTTGATGTTTATTACAGACTCTGAAATTATTTTTTTTAATATTACAAATCACTTCATATATTGCACATAGAAAAGCTGCTGTGTCGCTGCAGAGATTTAAATTTCTCTTTTTAGTACATGCTTATATTTACTTAAAACTGAGGTGTTAATACCAGTTGAAAATAAAAATATTGGCTTAGCTGAAGCCTGCCTCTTCTTGTGCATGAGACAAATCTGACTCCATCTGGTAAACGTCAAGGCTGTCATGGAGTAAAGACAATTCAAAGGAGAGTGAAAGATGCAGCCATGCTCCCTCTCCCTGCAATTCTAATTGCATGTGTCTGTGTCCTTGTATTGTTTAAGCATCTGCCTCAAGGCTGACACAATGAGAATGTTGTTTTCACCTTATCCACCAATATATCTAAATATATTCTTGGCTTTTTTTTTTCTTTTTTAGTAAAAATAGAAGAAACCCCAACATTCCTGTCATTGGAAGGTTAGAAATGTTCTAAAATCAGCTGCATCTTTTAACTCTTTGTGCGCTGTGTGGATCCCATCTCAGAGGGAAGAGCTGATGAAAAACAGAGAAAATTGGCAAGGAATTTACAAGCTTAATGCGATGAAGGATATATGTGCATACTATATAACATGAGATGACTTGGGGCCTGGCAGGTTGTCCATTATACTGTTGTTCCTCTTTCCTTTTCCAACCTCTATTTTAATAATCAGTGGAGACTGGAGAGTGAACTTTTGAATCTGTAAGACAGGCTCTCTGAAGACCAAAGTGCCTTCTCTTGCACAAACTGTGCATCTTGAGTCACAAGAATATCTATGCAAAGATAGAAAAATATTGCTGGAAAGAGTCCATCCTTGGTTTGGTATTCTGCATAGGAGTAGTAAGAAAGAACAACTTCTTCCCCACATATTTTTAATATAGACCTTTGTTCCTTTATTGAATATGTATCCAGACATGTATTCCAAATGACCTTACTGGAAGAAGGTACACAGGCATTTGAGACCATAAATGGTAACAGGGATTTTGATGACAGCCCACTGCTGCAGTTGCTGGAGCAGATGTCTCTGTAGGTGCCTTTTTCCACTCTGCATAGTAACTCAGAATAATGTTTCAATACCCCAGCTCATGGTGGAGAAAGACAGTTTCTCTCTTGGATATTGATTGGCTTGTCTGATAACTGTCTTCATATACGTTTTTGTGGAAATGTGTTGGAGATAAGGTAATTTTTTACAAATTCTTGTGTAAAATACCAAGTTAACTATCTCAGAAGGTAATGGACTTGGATGCTTAATTACCTTGTAAAACCTTGAGCCATTTTTATAAATAATTACTTTAGAGCTCTGACAGGCAGTAACTGACTGACAGTACTGTGTGCTGCAGCTTTGTTCCAGGCCTGTGCTGTCATTTTGCTCAGCAGTAAATGGGTAACTTTGGGCACAAATTTGCAAAATGAGTTACCATAACCTCAGCTATTAGGTGGGCCATTGGGGCTTGAACAGACTTCTGACTTCTCTTTTTCAAAGCTGGCTATTTAAAGCCAAATTGTGTCACTGCACATGATCAGGTTGATATTTAGCTGTGACACTTAAGAGTGCAGTGTGCTTGTGCTCTCAGCTTGGCATCTGTCCTACTGTAGGCTCTGCTCAAGAAACTTGCCTTTGACTATCCTGACCCTTAAAGATGTGGTACTTCTTTCTTTGTATGTTTACTAAATTTTGCAAAATACTTTGCAAAATACTAATGCTCATAAATATAATGCCATCTAAATGTTTGATTTTTTTCTTGAATATAACCTTAAAAAAAAAATGGAAAAACCCAGCAAAACTTCTAAATAAAATCAGTAGTAGGAAACCCTAAACTGTGAGCAAGTTAATACCGATGATTAGGGTAATTTTATGTCTCCAAAAATAATTTATGGCTTTTAATAAACATGGACCTAATGAAGTATGACCTTCAAAATGTATTTAATAGTTTGTATTTTTCAGCTAATTTTGTTTACTGACATCTTCTAATTGGGAAGATGGTTGTATGTTGATTTTTCTGGCAGATATTAATACTTGTGTTTCTTCTCCAATATATTGATTTGTCTCTGCGATCCAACTGTGAATGTTTCTGCTGTACCAAGTAATATAAGAAGGGAGGTAAGAAAGCAGAAGGATTCAGCAGCACGAGCTCTGGGGATCAGCACCCCAGTGGGTGGCATGTCCTTAGGGCAGCACCCAGCCAGTTTCTCATGTGGCACATGCAGCCACTCAGCAGATCAAACGTGCCCCTGCCCAGCAGGGCAGTCCACAACCCTGGCTGGGGCCATGATGTCAACATAACACTTTAATGTTAGATTTAGAGAAAAGAAGTTATGCATTTTGTTGTCTTTCTTTCTTCCCCCCCTGCCCAGGTACTGGAAGTGCAAGATTCATGTGAGTATTTTAAAAATATTTTGGCCCTATTTTCTTCTTAAGTTGTTCTGAGCTATTTACGAGTTGTTACTTATTTTCTCTGTCCTACTTTGTGCTACAGCAATGAGAGAAAACTTTGATGTATGAACATTCACTGCGCTGTACAAAAATCTTATGAATCATTGCATTTATTCTGCTTCCTAGAGTACAAATGTTTTACTCAGCATATTTCATAACAAAATGTATTATTACAAGTTCGCCTGAAGCCTACAGTCCCACTAATAGGAATCATAGTTCCCGTACTAAAAGTTGATGGAGTGTCTGTCACAAGCAGGTTTTAAAGGGATTTATAAATTATTTTTTGTATATGTATGTTATTTAATTGCGCTTTGCTCAACAGTAAAGTACCGTTAGTAATTTCCGTATGTGGTGGTGGATGGGAAAATGTCTTAAAGAACATGGTGATGACTTGACTTCGGCAATATGTATGTTATTTACAAATAAATCCTACCTCCTTTTCTTTACACTTAAGCAGAATCACCATGGCTTCCTAGCACTGTGGTGAAGCACAACCCTAGCATATCACTGGATGAGTAGGAGTTAATTTAAGAGAGTCCAAACCTAGATACACAGGAATGCATTTCACAGCAATTTGTACTTCATCTATATATTTATTCTAGTGAGAAGAAGCTTCAAAATTGATAGACTTTCATTGGTAGTCTTAAGTTTACTGTGGTAGAAAAGAGTGTAGGCATCCTAAATAAGGACCAGACTTGAATTCTTGAATTCTTTGAAACAGAAACATCAGCTAAGTCCTCAAGTGTTTTTTCTTCCATCAGAATGATACATCCAGCAGTCACTTTAAAGTATTGTCCCACATTTTACAATGACAAAATTTAAAAGTAACCCGTTTATGTTTTTCTTTTATTTCTATGCAGAGAAAGAAGGATTTGTAGTTATTATCTGAAAGGAAAAATGACAAGTAGTTTATAAAAGGGACTTAACCTGGACTCAAGAGTAATCACTTGTAGACCCAATATTTCTTATCTTCTTGAAATTCAAATCAACGTAGTATCCTTGTGTCCCTAAAGGCATTACTATGCACATATCAGAGCTGTGAAACAACTGTTGTGTTTCTGCCCACAAGGCATTACAATTCACTGCCCCCTTTTGCTTATGATTCAATTTCTCACCTACATGTGAATTAGGGTAGCTGACGTGTAGGTGCACATTTGCTTCTGTCTGTTCTTCTAGAGGTGTGATAACCTCTGGCAAAGGAATGAGTAAGGCAACAGTCAGATAATGGGGGTTGTGTATTTGAGGATATGTAAAAGTAAATTACTAAAAGATCTGCTAGGATTTCCAGAAGTGTAAAAACTGTCAGAGATGTGAGGCACAATGTGTTGGTGCTTGACTGTCTCACTTCTCCTGACCCAGTTTATGGTACTGACTTTTTTCTTACTATTGAATTTGATGTGATTACATTCCTGCCAGACAAATGAGTAAAAGTGTTTATAAATGACACTTTATATGCAAAAAAAATCAGGATGAAAATCTTCAATTAGAAGAAGTAAGAAAATGAAACCAGAATCAAATTTTTGTATGAAAAAAATATTTTCCTTTTGAATTGTTTTTACCTTCCTAAGAAGAAATTTACTATCTAACGTACCTAGAGCATATTAGGAATTTTCCCTATTTCTTTCTTTACCTCACTCTTCCTCTCTTCTTCCATTCCTCCCTTCCTTGCTCACTCTATATCTAAGCTCTAATAATTTGATCTAAAATGCATGTTGCAGTTCAGGCCAGTCATTTCCCTACTATTCACAAACTAGTAAGCTATTCCATGACATCAACTATTCTAAATGATCCTTCTGCTTGATTATTTGGTTGGTTATTTAGGGGTAATATTGGAAATATTAGACTACTTTGAGAATATAAATCATATACCGCCAGACAGACGGGAGTTTGCCTTGTCCAAAAATATAAGATATATGACTCATTTTTATCTTTGATTTTCCACTGTAAAGAATGGGTGTCAGCTTCCTGTGTAATTTTGATTTGTTTATCCAGCAGTTTTGTTTGTCCATGCAATTTTCTCTTTGCCAGTTGTGGTCTATATTTGGTTTCCATAAAAGGTATGTTTTCTTTGAGGCCATCTTTTTTTTTTACTATTGCCAAAACCACAAGTGATGCACCATTACTTGGACTTTGTTCTTAATTTAAACTTGGCATAGTGTCTTCCTCTGGTGTAAAACATGAAACAAAATCCTTTCTGACATAAAATCCAGGAGGTAACTCCTTCATTTGAGTGTGAGTTCTGTTGTATTGAGTGAGCTTTTCTACTTTCCTTGCATTGGGAAGTGGGATGTAAGGGATGAGGCAAGAATATTTACCTGATGGTTGAATATTTACTGGAGTCAATCTGTCTTATGGAGTATATGGGGAAGGCTGTAATAAGACATATAGAAGTTAAAAGTTGGGGAGAGGTAGTTTATTTTGACAAGGGTGTTCCATCAGAAAGTTGTACCAACCCTTTTTTACTTTTTTCCTAGTCTGAATGACTTTGGTGTCTTTGAGCAAACTGGAAATATGTGAAAGTGGAAAAAATTGGTTCCAGTTGCTAAAACATAAACAGATGTGGATTTGCCCAGTAGCAATGGTAATAAGAAGTTCTGATGTAAAATACTTGTTAGACTAAGATGACAGCAGTTGAGAAGGTTTCTTTTCCTTTCCCTGCTTTTTTATCCTCCCTCTTCTCCACCCCTCTTCTCCCTCCCTCTCTGATTCATCCCCTTCCTCCATTTTTTTTTTCTTTCTTATTTACTTATTTTCTTTACTTCCTTTCTCTATTTCCTTCCTTATGACCAAATTTGAAATGCCAGATTGGTGTGATGCATGACAAATATGGAAGCATGGACCACAGGGAAGTAACAGACATGAAAGCACGAAAGTTTCCTGTATTTCACCTTGTATTGTAAATGTATTTTATTTATTCACCCTGGAAAGAAAGGAAATTACAGTATAGTATTTTATGTTACACAGTCTTATACGAGGATATCCAAAACAGTCTGTGAGGAGCATATATAAAATTTCTGTGGATAAGATGGTGAGCTTACTTACCTCCTGCGGGCTATGGTGACCTCTTATCTTGTCATGGTTGTGCCTTCTATTTGCCCATTCCAAAGACATGTCATTCCAATCTCAGACAGCACCTGCTAAAGTTTTTCTGAGAACAGGTTGTGAAAGTACAGCCTTTGGCTTTTCTCAGCCCTACACCTCTACTGAAATTGGTATGAGTTCAGTCTATGTTCGTTGCAGTATAGAATACCACAAGCTAGTTCTTAATTACCTACCTTGCTCTTTCTGCCCTTTATTTAATCATTTTTGTTCTGGGGAAAGTAGCATCAAGTTAGAGGCCAACACAAGGCTGTTGATTTACCTTGTCTTAGCCACACAGGAGTGAATTGCTCTGTTTGAGCTCTTCAGTGCCATCTGTATCTCAGCAGGGATGAGAGAATTAGGATGTGGAGAAGGGAAAAGCTATGGTGCTTTGTCACAGAGTTTCTTTCTTTCCTTGCCCAGTTCTGAAGTGGAAAATGTTGCTATTTATGCCTTCGAGCAGTGGGAAAAAGAAAAGAGAGTATACCTTTGTATTTGTTAGAGCAGCCCAGTTCAGATAGTAATATGAATAGTGTCAGCTTTGAACTTAAAGAAAATGGTTCTATATTTTATAAATAACGGTGAAAGAAACCCCAAAACAATTTGAACAACTAACCTAACTCCTCCTAAGAAGCAGATCAAGTATTCTGCTATTTGCCCTAGACATGTAAACATGAATCTCCAGGTGTCTGTATCCTTGCTGTTGTGATGTTTGATGGTGCAGGTCATTCCAACTTCATTACTACTGACACTTTTAACTGATGCTTTTCTGAGTTTCCAAAGCAAAACCCACAAGAGATCCTAGTACTAGCTGTACTAGTTTTACTATCTTCACATGAATATAACAGCAGGGTGGGATCTGTTGGAGAAGCAAATCTTCATTTTGTAGTATACTAATTTCTTCCTATCTTTATCAAAATTTTCAGTCAGCTATAGTCTGCACTGAAAATAAAGAAAAGAAGTCTCCCATTTAGGTAAGAGCATAGCTAGATAGTGCTTTTGGCATGCAAGGTGTGACTTGTCAATATTTGAATCTGAGCAATGAAGATCGCAGGTATACAGTTCAAAATCCCCATTTCTGTGCACTGCAACTGAGAGGAGCATGCCTGAAAAGCCTGGGGAAGGCAGCACTCTGTTAGTTATAATTCCGGCCAAAGTCTCACATTTGGTATAGGTAATTTCTGTTGCTTTGGGGTTTTCAACTGTAAAAGTAGTAGTTTATTGCCTTCAGTACAAAATATTGAAGTGGCTAAATTTTGTAATGATATCTAGTAGTAAAAGAGAACTAATACATAACATTATTTTCATGTTAAAATACACTGTGACATATTGGAAATAGTAATTAGGTGGTGTTTTTTTGGTTGTGGGGTTTTGTTTTGTTTTGTTTTGTTTTTTGTCCCAAGAGAAAGGCCAACAGAAAGTTTCTATGGCACTTTGATTTCCTCAGGATTTCCATGTACAATTCATTGGAAAAATCACATACAAACAATGGTTATGTAGAATAGCTCATTAGGTAATTAATTTTTTTATAGATTTCTGTGTATGATCTAAGAGAATCTATGAGAGCCACATTATATCACTAGGCATTTCTATCACCACTTACAAGAGTAAGAAGATTGAACTTTGTTTAGCAAGGATCAATTAGAAAAATAAAGAGAGAAGACTTTAAGCACAAGTCAGAGGATGCTGAAGTCAAGTCAACTCCCCAAAGTACTAGAAGTCTGCTTTGTTGCTCTTAAATTCCTTGACTTTTTTTTCTTCTTAATCCCATCCGAGATATTCTCCAGCCATATAAAATGAACTTTTGTATTCATGCTGTTCTCAGGGCTTAGCTGAGAAAGGGGTGCAGCTGTGATGGCCTTGGCCACAGACTTTTTTGCCGAGACACATTCCCTTCTCCTTGCCTGCATCACTGGGCTCTTGTCCAAAACCAACTACATCGTGTTTATCTTGTGTCCTCCTATGTTTTAGCCTTCCTTAGGATCCTGTCTGGCTCAGCCCTCACACTGTGTCACATTCATTACACCGACTACTTTATTCCCCTATTCCTCAGACTAAGTTGTGAGAACTGTGTCACATCACTTTGTGCTGAGCACATTGAAGGTTTTTTTGGTTAGGAAAGATGTGGACAAACTGTTTCAGGGATACAATGAGAAAAAAAAGTCATCATCAGTCAAATTTTCTTAATAATTTATAACTCTTCATAATTTCAGCTTCAGCTTGATTTTCTAAGAATGGTCAAGTTCTGTCAGTAAGAATTTCTAAAATATCTAAAACTTCAAGTGCCAAACTGTCAACCAAGATTTTCTTGGATTTCTTCATGCCTTTCTCCACTCTTCTGCTTTTGATACTGCAACCCCTTGGTCCAGTGTTTTTAAGACTGAACCATTTGCTTCTTATTCTCAGCAGAAGTTCATGGCTGCTAGTGCAAAGGCTTTTTACTGACTGAACAAAGTAGTGAATACAAATTGACAGACAATTCCATTTTCATGTGCCTTTGAAAACATTCTTAGCTACTTTACCCTTACAATGAAAGAATTGTGCAAATCTTTCTAATCAATTTGTGTCGATGTGTCTTGCTGCAGAAAATGAGGTTAGTCTCATTTTCATTAAAAAAATTACTCTTTCTTGTGTGGTTCACTTTTGGATGAATATTGCAGTTCAGTTTTTCACTACTGTGACAACTGCATGTTTTCTTTATGCAAAGCTGGAGAAAAAAACCCCGCCAAAGGTTATTGAGAGAAATGCATATAATTTGCACAGCCCTGCAATTTAATGTACAAGTGATTGAATTAAGAGTTTGATCCTTTCCTTCCCTTTCTGATCCCCTTCTTTCTTTTCCATTCCCTTTCCTTTTGATCAAATAAAAATTACATTAAAAATCTAAGTCTCCCTAGAGTACTAGGTCACATTTTACCATGAAAGCCAATGATGTTATGAAAATATATGAGGATCTCCCTGAGGCCCTATGTTACAGTTTTGTATCTAGTGTTTATCAGTGATTTATTTGTCTGTTATGCAGTGCTCCATCTCTAGATGCTGCAAATATCTTTTCCACAGCTGACATGTCTCTTGGCTCATAAAATTTTCTCCAAATGAAAAGTATTGCAGATCTGGCCACAGTAAATAGCAGGAAAATAATTTCATGGTGGAGGTTATCCATAAACAAGCTATCCACCACATCTTCCATCAAGTATCACAAATGTAGCAGTGCATTATCCTATCTATATATGCTGTGTGTTTTGTCAGAAGCATATGAACACAGCCAAATGCAACTTAATGAAATATCTCTTTTTGTTTTTATTTTTAGTTATGAAAGAAAAATATTTGTTCCAGTCCCTTTAATGATAAATGACAAAACACATGAGTTTCTTAATGCTTTATATTTTTTTTTCGGATGTTAGGGAGGAAGAGCATCTAATGTTGAAATTTCAGTGACACATCATGGCAAGTGTATTTACTAGGAATTTTTATGAAATCTGTTTCTCAACACAAATACCTGCTTTTGGTGTTTTCACATAAATTTTTGAGGTACTTTTTAAATCCAGACCCATGTGTCTGGCCATAAACCTTAAAGTGTTAAACAAACTGTGTACTGTTTGTTTGTACTGCCTGGAGTTTTTTGAAACTGAGGGGAAGATTTTTAAACGTGCAAATAGCACATAGCTACATATAATTGTGTAAACGCCCCTTCTGGAAATTGCCTAGGGTTTACCCTGCCTAGATGATCCACTTGCTTTGAGTGGTGCTGGTGTGTCTCTGCAAACACAACTGCATGACTGACATAATTAGTCCAAATTAATAGTTAGTGATTAGTCCAAACCCAATCTGTGTATCATAACCCAGGAAATTTGAAAAGAGGGTTCACAAGAATTTTTAGAGTGAGATTTAGACAAACTAGTATATCATTTTGAGAAAAGCCTGATCTGGTAGGCATTAATATTCCTGATCCTTTACTGTGTTCTTTACTGTGACTCCTATGTCACTGTGTTAGTGTCACTAACAAACTGAATGGACTTTCACATTCTCCCAGGAATGGTTCTGCTTCTCCTGCAGAAGACTGACTCATGTTTCCCATTCCAGCTGTACCTGATCTATTTAAGGTGACTTTTAGGACTTTTAAACTGACAACCTCTTGGGAGTTAGCAAGATGGAAAGCAAAGAGAAAGAAAATGAAGAGTATAAAGTTTGAATTAGATTTTTGAAAACAGATTTTTGAGTCCCTGAAAATTCCCTGAAAAGTCCCTGAAAAGTCCCTGGCCACCAACTTACACAAACTGGTATAAAATACCAGCTGGGGAGCGCCGGGCCATAAGGATCTTGCCTTATTAAATACAGATTTCTTTTAAATATTGCGCTTAGATATATTCTTGATAATTGGATGGAAGCTGGACCATCCCATTGAACTAAAACTACTGGACCTCCTGAAACCATAGCATGTGTTCACAAGGTGAAACATCAACTGAAGAGTCAGGAAGGTTCAGACTCTGGGTAGGAAACAGCAAGAATTTCCTATGCTCTAAACTTAAGCTTCAGCCATGGGATTATAGTTTACCTATTGAGGTCAGTGTGTAATAGGTGTTATTTGATTTAAACTTAGGTAATATTTGTGAGTTTACCTAATTTCTTTTTATACATAAACAGTGCTCAGGGCTCTCTGCATCCATATGTACCCAAAACCACACATTTTTACTATTTTCATGTGCATGGGCTAGCACAATTTTTCAGGAAATTCCCAGCTGAGAAATGACTTCAGGCTGCAGATCATTCTTCTGATCTTTCTTCTTCTCATGAATTTTAAACCTTCAGGAAATGCATTCTCATACAGCTGAAGGGTGAAGTAATTACAGGTTTTCTTTGCTTTGGACACACTTATTTCTCTGGGGATTCCTTTCCTAAACGTGGAGCATAAGAACCGCCTAAATAAACCAGGTGTCAGAAATTGATTTGCACAATTGTTTTTATAGTGAACTGAGTAGTTGAGCTTTCTAGACTCCTGAACTCTGCTAAAGCTGGAAGGATTCTCCTGTGTAAAATTAGGATATAAGGCATTTAACATTTCCAAACCTACTTTTCATGAAGTTAGGCCCAAGCATTACAGGATAAGTTCATGTGTGTTAAGAAAATTGTTGTTTGAATTTGCTGTGATTGTGTAAATGAAGAAAAAATTTCTTTTGAATTTTGCCTACTCTCCTTCTTGGCAATCATTATTAGATTTTTAAGCTGAAATCTTTTCATTAATAGGCAGCTGCTGAAGTTCTATCCTAAATTTGTATCAGTTTTTACTTTAATAATTATAAAAAACAATTTTGAAGATCTCTGGCTGATGCTAGAAAGTTTTTCATCATTCTTATTTCATGATTAGCTGTTGTCTTATAAAAACACAGTATATTGCACTTTACACTTGAATGGCTATAATTTATTAAATAAGGACTAAGATGATCCTCATTTACATTTTGGACTATGCTGTACTTAACTGCATGCAGAGGCTTATCCTGCTGCTTTTGAGAACAGTGGGACCATCACTTGGACTTGAAAAAGTAATTTAGGTCCTTTTGACTCTTTCAAGGATGTTATTTCCATGACTACCCATAAAAGAAGGAACTTTGATACCAAATTCTCTTTCACTGAGTTGTTGTCTCAGGCTGAGATAAATAGTTAGAAAATACTGAAAAATGGAAAAAAGAATTTTCGCTTGTTTTACAGTTTGAATGAGAGTTTTAGAGGAGAGGACTCCCTTACCAAAAGCAGACTGCTGGAAACAGAACAGAGCTAAGAGAGTGTGTGGGTGTGCAGGACAGGAACTGGGGTTTGGGATACATTTCTTAATTTCCAGTCTGTTCCTCTGAACTAAGGCTCTGATCCTTCAATTCCATCCTGGTTTTCCCACTACAGGGTTGCAGTATTCATCCTGAAACATTTTACATCAAACTGATGGGCGATGTCACTTTTCAGGAGTGTTAATGTAGTAGCACCAGCGTATAGCACACTTAGAAGTATTTCCATTGCTTGGTTATTAAAATCTACATAGGAGTTCTACGCTTGCCAGCCAAAATTGGCAAAATGTCCTACTGTTGTTTCTGTTGGTTCAGCTTCTTCAGTCGAAACAGCACTGAACCCCAGTGTAGAGCTGGTGTGGCACAACATTGATGCAGCCAGCACTGGCTGCATGCTTATAACATCTGTTGATGAAAATATTTCAAAACTCCAAGAAGTAGAAGAGTGTGTGTGTGTGTGTATATAAAAGCAGTTCAAAACATTATACTGCTGCTCCAAGAATAGTGGTGCTATTGGCCGTTTAGCTTTCTGAAGTGTTTTGCTTCTTAGGCAGGACATGTCTTATGTTAAGTAGTAAACTCTTTAAAATTGGCTCCTAAAATAGTTTAATGTAAATATAGTTGCAGGTAATAGATTCTTCTCTCCCTGTTGAACAGTGCTGGTAGTAAACCTTCTTTAGAGGAACCGTAAGAACTGTAAAGGGATGCTGATTTTCTAAACTCTTACTTTCTACTAAAAGCTGCAA
Source organism: Trochalopteron elliotii (assembly GCA_024734555.1). NCBI lineage: Eukaryota > Metazoa > Chordata > Aves > Passeriformes > Leiothrichidae > Trochalopteron > Trochalopteron elliotii. The sequence continues at coordinate 3,754,455 of JANPWX010000699.1, read as the reverse complement.
TGAGTTCACAGAGCTTCTCCTAACTAAAAAAGTCATTGTGTAGTGCATTCAGCAAACTTTAGTCCTAGAATAGGACATCAAATATTACTCTATTATTAGAAACTTCTTTATTATCTAAGAAGCAGGAGTAATGTAAATTATGCATGGGAATTAAAAAATTCCTGGGTGACTGGAGGTATATTAAAAACCTATTAAACAAAGCCTATCAAAGCCCCAAACTGTTGAGGTAGTTTGAATATCTCATCTTAAATGAAGAACAGAAAACAATGATGATCTTGTGGTAAAGTTCATTAAATAAGCCACAGGGCTTTAAAATTCCTGGTTCTGCTGTAAGGTGACACGTTTGATTTTGGATAAACAAAATTTTCACTGTACCCAAGTTCCATACCATTAAAGGACGAATAGCACTGCAGAGACAGGCAATGATGATAGATCATTTGGGTTTTAACAACAGTCACTGCGCTGATTGCAATAACAACAACAAAAAAATTAGAAGCCCTATCAAAAGATACAGTGCAATGATATCTCATTATCTCTCTTTTTTAAAATCAGTCTTGACATAAGGCTGCTGTATGTTGGCTTCAGTTTCCTGGGTTGTTTTTTTAATCTTCTTGGCACATATAGAATGCTTGATTGCCAAGAACAATCAATTTACAGAGATGAGAATGACTTCCAGAACTGTGAATATTAAATGATGTCTTAAACGTTTTCTGTAAAAACATATTGGTGGTTATGTTTGAATTCGTGAATTCTGACTGCTGTGATCGCTCATTCAAATAGTTATGTAGTAATGTAAAACTCCCTTAGCTCTTACACTCTCTAAAGACCAAATCCAATTCTCATTAGTGGGAGTGTTAGTGCAACTCTTTTCAACAATTGCAGTTGAGGTCAGTGAGGGCACTAAGTTGAAAAAAATGTTAAAGTGCAAATATGAAATCACAGATTATAGTGAACTGTTTGGTAAAGATCAATAAAATGTGTGGAACTTTCAGCAATCCCTAGTGGCAAGGTCCTCAAAATTGTCAGGGCCTTCTGTTTCCCTCTTTCCGTGGCAGTAACACATCTTAATGTTGCTGAGAATTTGGATTTAACTGAAGTATCTAAAGTTGCAGTTTAAAAATAAAGGCTAGATTTTCAAGGTGTCTTATCATGAAAATAGGAATTAGTGGAGTTTTGGCATGTTAGGCAAGAAATGCCTTTAAAAACCAGACACAAGTCTTCAAAACTAGGGTTAAACACAGATGTTTATGATTATTTACTCCTGTTTATGTCAGTGGGAGTTAGATGCTTAAGTGCCTTTGCAGATTTGGTCATTGGAACATGAGAGTGCTTTACACTTCTGAATCCACGTCCCTGTATGCAGTCATCTAAATATCTGTCCCTAAGGATGAATACGTGCTTCATCCCATGTGTATTCAACAGCTTCCAGTGGGTTCAATTTTAAACTGCAATAAATTGCAAGCTTCTAGTACTTTTTATGGGAATTAGATGATAAAATCCATTTGAAACGTTTATCTAATAGGTTTTCAGTTTGATGATGGATTGCAGCATGTTCCAGATATAAATGAGCTCTGCAAGTTTCTGAGACATGTAGTTAAAGTATCAGGAGTGGACAAACTGTCATAACACCAAGTCCTACACAAGTTACATTGCTTTGTCAAATAAGTTAACCCACGGAAAGAGCCATACTGCCCTGGATCACTTAAAGTGGCTGAAGTCTCTTCTAAAAAAATATTTCAATGCTTTCAAATGCTTTCTTTGTTTCTTGTATTTGCTTAAGAACCACTTTTATGAATGCAATATAAATCTGGAAGTGTTAGACAAGAAATAAAATTACCCTGTCTTGGCACCATTGTAAATGCAAATATAGTCATTTGTCACCCCTGGGGCAGCTAAACAATAGGTTGGGTCAGTATTCTGTAAAAGGAAAAGAGGTAGGCATGGAGCATCTGTAAGTGTGTTACTGAGGGTATAATATCAACAAGATAAAATGGTCAAGATTCCTCCTGAAAAATTAGAAATGTGAAAAGGAAATTAGTATTATGCCGTTAAGGGAAAAAATAATAGATGTTCTGAAAAAAGATTTCAGGAATCAGAAAGGTTTATAACACCACAGGAAGGACTGAAAATCAGAACTAATACTAAAAAACTAAGGAATTGATCTTGATCCAGAAGTTCTATTGAGGAAAAAGCTACATTAAAATTAGATTGATGTAAAACCTAAAATCTTGCCTTGCTTAAGACAATATAAATCTTTTTAGAAGGTCCTGATTCTGCATACGTTGAATGTAAGTGAAGATTCATTTTGTGTTTAATGGATTTGCAAACGGGTTTTAGGCTGATAGATCATAAATGCTTGCACTATGGGATAGAAAAAATTCCTGTTCTTGGAAAAGAGCTAATGAAAGCAATACCAAGAATACTCTCGAGAATCACTGGGACTATGCATGTGAGTGAGTGAGTGTACAAAGACTTGTAGGATAAGTACATGAAAAAGTAAATTATGTGGCTCTCCAGTATCTCTGTGTAAACTCAATCTTTATATGCAGATTTTTGTTTTTCTTGGCCCTTCACAAATTCTTGCTTTGTTTTTGATAGGTTTTTGAGTGTATTTATTTTGGTTTTAGGGGCAGTAGTTAAAGTGGGGAAAGATGTAATTGTCTTTTCTTTTTGCTTAATATTTTAAGTATACAAAATAAAACCCATAATTATTCAGTTGGCTAATTGCATATTTTTTCTGGCTCATTGTTATCAGTAGGCAGTAATTTGTTGTTATAGATGGTCTGTTGGGAAAGAGAGTTAGTCTAGTCCAGTGGTGATAGAACAGACTGGAAAATGAATTACTGAATTACTTCAGTGCACATTTCTTGACTGGTTTGAAGCTTCCATGCTTGTTTCCCCACTCTGTGGAATGGCACGTGATAGTCCATGGGTAAAATCAGTGAGAAGCAGTCCTTCAGCAGGGCCAGGTTTTACTCCTGAGCTTCATCTCACAGTAGACTTGTGACAACAAACTTAATATGCTTTAAAAACCCTTCTTTTTAATTTAATTAGGGTGAATTAGGTATTGTGTACTAATTAGCATATATGATGTTCAGAGAACTTTATACTTTGAACATTTCATGTGACATTGTTTAATTGTCACAGATGAGCAATTTTCACTCTGTGGTCTGTGGTTTCTTGAGGTGGATTCTACTATACTACACAGTGGTTGAAGTACTTCCAGGAGGTCCACATAGAGGCCTTCACTGACAGCAAAGTATCAATTCTTGAATCTTTTGTGGCTCCATTTGTAATGCTTTAAATTCCAAAATAATTTTGGGACACTACATTTTAAAATACGAATATTTCTTAGCCTGTAGTTCAAATTCTTCAATATTAGGGGTATTGCCATCGAGATAACTGTAGTCATGCTTTTTCTGAAAAGTCACGAGAGGACAACCATGGAAGTAGTAGTCTGTAAATGTTGATGTGAGTGCTAAAGTAGAATCCCATAACCAGGGAGTGAAAAGTTAATACTAGGAATGCAAGGGAAAACAGATGGGTCATAACACTTCATAAGTGTTACCACCATTGATGTAGGCCTATTGCATCTAGCTCCCTTCACACCATTCTAATGGTAATTTTGATACAATCAAGCATGCACAATCCAAAGTAAAAGTGCATTGGAATTGAGAGGCTCTGGGATAGGCAATTTTAGGATATTTCCTTCTTAAACAAATGGTCTGCAATGTGACCACAACAGAAAAGCAGTATTCCAGGTTATGCTTGGCAGACATTGAGTTCAACTGAAAGAAGAAAAAAATTCTGAGTTAAAATACTGTGAGAGGAGCAGAGTCTTAGCTATGTCCCAGGCAGTTAGTGGTCACAGGTGATCCTACTATGCAAGAGCATGAGAACTAGGAGTTTATTCCATCCCTTGAAAGCCAACAAGGGATTCTCCATCTTGCTTCACAAGGTTTTTTTGTGTTTCAGTGCAGGATGGCTAACCCAAGGGTTTCTGTGTCTCATTTAATGTTTTGAGGGTTTGAGCAGGACCAAAGTAGAGACTACATCTTCAGTGACCTCCTGTGCTAAAGTGAAATTCACCCTAAAGGCCTCTTTTGGAATAAACAGCTTTTATTTCCTTAAGTAAAAACAGAGTTTCTTCTGATTTGCTGAAACCAGATAAAAGAATCCAAATCCATTCTATTCTGTTTGGTTTGGGTTCTGAAGAAAGGCTTCATCTCAGTTGGGTTCATACTGCAATTTATTTTTTGAGGATTTTTTACATTAGCAAGAAGAAAGGGGATGTGGCAGGGAGAGATAACTATGTTAAATCAGAAGCAGCTCTTTTCTAAAGAGAGTTGAGAGTTCCTTTTTCTATAATTAGCAGAGTTTTTAAACTGCTGACAGGGCTGTGCTGCTGCTTATTATGAATAAAAGCTGGACGTGGATAAAGTTGGGTTGAAATCTTGCCTGGAAGGTTTTGAACACAGAACTATATTTTAGGTTCAAATGTTATATTTTTATCTTAATTTTCTGTCCCTTTTGACTACTATTATGAGATTAAAGTTAGATGGATAAAGTCATTTGAGAAGCTGGGTAAAACTTAAATTGCCTGAGTCAGTTCAAACAACCAGAAACAAAGATGCATTCTTCCTGGGTTGAAAGGATTACTTCTGATCACTAAAATGGTCTTTTGTGACATTGAGATTAAGCAATGTTATATGATAGTGCTCAGACTTGATTCTCATTCCACTGGAGTGCTCTTCCCTACCAGCTGTTACTATCATCAATTCATTGTTTTCAGGTTGGCTCTAAGGATCTCCTCTCATTAAAGAAACATCAGATTGATCCTTCTGGGCATTTTAGGGGTATCAAGACATGAAATAATTTAATTAGTGGCATAATAGAGAATGCTTTTCTGTAGTCTGGCTAAACATGATAATAAGCAGAAAGGCTGTAACTATGTGGTGCTGCTGTCAGTCAGGCTTGACATATGGTTGCATAGGGATGGTGTGTGCATGATTTTTATCTGAATGCTAGTGATAGCAATAGCAAAAATGCCCCCATATGGCAGTATTTAAAGCTTGGGTCTGATTTTTACTCTGCATCTTTGCATCACTTACCTGCAGTTTGAGGACTGAGATGGTTTGGGGTTTGTTCCGTAAATATATGTTTCTATTTAATCAAGAATTGTTGCTGTGAGTGTTCAGGTGTTAAGTCAATATTATGTAATTTTTGTTCCTATTTAACTCATAAGGGGAGAATGTTTAATTGCTGTGTTATGAGTAAAATGCATAGGAGATGTGGAAGACTTGGGTGAATACCTCAGAAAAAAATGGAGTCCTTCCCTGCAGAAATGTCTTCTTGTCTTCCCATCAGTTCAGCAGAAGTGTGTCTCATGGTGTAATAAAAAGTTCACTTGCAGATGGAAGTACAAGAGACAATTTGTTATCCCAATGAGTCTTTATGTGTTGTCTCTGCAGAGAACTCTTAGGAATGGAAAACCTGGGAGGTGTCTTGATGCTCGTATGGAGATAGCATAGAGGGAAAACACTGTAGCAGAGAAAAAAAGGTGTGGAATACTAAGTGGTTTAAGTGTGTGTGTATATATATATATATATATATAAAATTTGTTTCTAAACCTATTTTTTCACTCCATGTGTGTATTTGGGGCCTGTGTTTTCATTTTTTACCCTTTTGTTGCTCTTGATAATCTCTTTTCTAGCTCCTTCATTTTGTGTGTATGGGAGCAATAACATTTCATTGCAAATTGTACGTTTTAGTCTAGATGACAGTCATTTTCTTCCTGCATGTTTTCTGAGATGCTGAGGACAAATGTCACAAACAGTTCTTTGCAGTGGTTAGCTTAGTCAAATGCTTAAGGCTACGTCCCCTATGTGCTATGCACAGCTGTGTCTCAGTATACACTCTTAATTGTCCTTTAGTAGGTCATCTGTCTAAAACCTGGGAGAAGTGTATTCTTGTTATAAAATTTATTTCATCCATGTAACACAGAGACAATTTAAAGAGAATGCTTTTTGAAATGCTTTTATTTCACTGTAAATCTTGTCATATGAAATACTGTTTTGTACACTTGGGCAATGCATCAACAGAAACATAGTTCAAAGAATGAGGATAATTTCTTCAGTGTTTTGAGTCTGCCTATACTGAGCAGCATTCTGGGTGAAGGGTAAACATTTTAATGGAAACAATTTATTCACCTAAATCCAAAATCTTTCCCGCAACTATTGCTAAGCATTCCATAGAGCCGTCCTTTATCTTCTCCCAGATCATAAAATAGATACTTTTTTTCTGTATTAGTTGTTCAGAATTTCAGCTATTTCAACAAGGATATCATGAAATGGAAAAACTCTCAGTATAACTTGTACTCCTTATGTCTAGCAGCTGTCAGTCTAAGGAAAAACCTAAATATAGAATCTTCTTTTCTCTTTGATGGGAATGCTTTTCTCAGTGACCTTATACTCCTAATCAGGAAAATTTAACTAAAATATTCCTTTTTCTTTTTGTTGTTGTTTTGTGTTGGATTGGGGCTTTTTGTTTGTCTGTATTGTTTGGGGTTTTTAAAATTGTATAGCTTTCCAGATGCAACTGCCAGTGCCCAGGAATCACAAGATGTATTTCTGCTTCAAAGAAACTGCTCATAGGAGGTTCAGTCTGAAAACAGTACTATTGCACATGCCTGCAAATTAGCCTGTGCATGTTTGAGTAAAGTATCTTCTCCTACAGGTACTGAGAAGACCATAACAACCACCAGTGAGAGTAGGCTAAAAAAGATGGGTTACAGGATGCCTCGTATCAAGACAGGCTATCAAGCTTTGCTATGTCTGCTTCTAGCACTGCATGACATGTCAGGTCTAAATGCAGCTGTTGTGGGAGGTTGTTTTTGTCTGCTAAAATAACTGTCTTACTGTCTTATGGATAAGTTTTAGTTTTTCTTGGTATTTTTACACATAATCTGTGATGCTTTGTTCAGTGTTGGTCTTTTAATAATGGAAGTTACTTCACTAGAGCTAATGACTTAGGAATGGGCAGCTTATAAACATTTAGAAGGAAATTTTAATGATACTATGAGATTAAAATTTGAATTTTTGGGCTTGTCTGTATGTGTAGGTGTGAGGACTGCAATTTTTGGGTTGGAAATGTCAAAATACATTCTGATATTTTTCATGAAAACATTGTATTATATTGAAGATGGCAAAATGCTCTTTGTAATGCTCTCAGTTGTAATAGAGTTTGTCGGAGAACAAAACACTCTTGTCTTCAAGACTCCCAGCAGGAAAACAGCTTCCACAGGGTGATTTGATATGTAGGCAAAGCTTACCTTTCTGCACCTAGGATAAGACACCTTTTTCTTGATAGGAATCACTGAATTACAGAATAGTGAGGGTTGGAAGAGACCTCTTGAGGTCATCCAGTCCAACCCTGCTGCCAAGGCAAGATCAGGTAAAGTAGGTTACACAGGAAAGTATCCAGGTGGGTTTTGGCAAGGAATATACAGGCGACTCATTGGTGGCATTGCAGTTGTTTTGCTGCTTGCCTCCAGGTCCCAAATCGCTTCACCTCCCCAGCTGTCTCTTCTGCCCCTGTGTGAGTGCGGCACTGGTGCTCGTGGCTCCACGTGCCATGTGGCAGGAGACGCCACATGGGATGTGCCTGGTCTGGGAGCAGCAGTTCCAGCTAATTCACTCCCTACATAACAACCTTGGGAAGTGCAGCTTAACGGGATTTTAAAGGGATTTGAAGCAAGACGTTGAGGTCTCATTTCAGTGCACTAGAGCTGAACCAGAGAAAAACAGCAGTATTTTCTTTTCATTTCGTCGTGGCATACTTTTCTAAGTTATCAAAGCTGCACCCTTTCAACTTGAAATTCTGGGGAACATACCTTCTGGAAGGCATTTGTATAGAGTGCTTTCAACTGGAGAATTCTTTAGCATGTCCCTAAATTCTGTGTCTCAGTAGAAAAATAGTGGAAAAATAAGTATTTTTTTAATATGGCTAAACTCCTGCATGAATAGAACATTTCATTTTATTTGAATATTATCATGTTATAATTTTTGTCCTAGAAGAATAGAAGGCTAAAGTGAGAAAAAAAAATATTGGAAGTTGTTCAGTATTCCATTAATAGTCCCTGATTAGGGGAAAATTAACAAACAATACAGTAATTATTCCAAGAGTGGCTGAAAATTGTGCATATGCTCATGGAAAATAAGGGACATAACTATGATACTTCAAATGGAAGAAAATTCATTATTTACTCTTTTTTAATTGGGATTGACATACTGCTGGAAAGGCAGAAATTCACATGCATGGAGAGAGGAAAGATATATTTTACAGAGTCTAAGAAATATTTGTGACAGCATGAATTTATGCACTCATTCCTAAAATGGGATGTAAGTAAGACATAAGAAGTACACAAGTCTTGTGCCAGCTCTCTGCACAGGGGTGAACTTAATCTAGAATGAATAAGGGTCTTTTACTTATTTTGTTTATTTTTTGCAGTTTCTCTTGCGCACTTCCTAACACTGTGTTTTTTTAGATGGTATTTTGGACAGCAATGCACCACCTGTGAGTCAAATACCAAGGGCAGTGTTTGCAGGAGAGTTAATATATTGCTTTCATCTAAATCAACATCTTGCCTTTATGGCTTACTCAAATGTTAAGAAATACAGCAATAATTTTTAAATGCTATAGTTTAGAGCAAGTGCTTAACATTTATGAACAAAACCAAAAGACAAAAAGAAATATTTGCTAATAATTGGAACAGAATTGGACCTTTTTGCCATTAGGCGTGTAGTTTGTGGTGCAGCACTTGATAATTACTAGCATTATTTGTTCTGTGAGAGCATTTTGTGTGGTGTCCTGTTTAGTGCAACTCGTGGCTACAGATTTTGCACTGTTTCACCATTGACCTTTTTTGTGAACTGTGATTTCAGCATGTGGAACTGTAAATTCAGCCATTTACATTTTAAGTATTAGATTTCTGAATGTTCATGGAAGTAATATGGTACCTTTTTAATACGACTGCTGTAAGTGGGGTTAACACAGCTAAATTTTCTTTTAATTTTTTTTTAATGCATTCTTAAAAATTTAGAAGCTGTGAGAAACGTATGGGTGGTTTGAAGGCAATCTGCCTTTCATCAACAATTATTTTATGCCTGATGTTAAGCCAGGTAGTTTGCACTAAGGATCTAGGAGGCAAGTTTGGACTTTTGTGTTTGAAATAAGGTATCATTTTTTATTATGAAGAGCAATATAATGGCCTTCAGTAATAGAGTTGGATCACAATATATTTCACGTTTGGATGTTTCTTGTGTTCAGCTGAATAATTACTCTTTTGAATTACTTATCTTTGTGTGCATTTTGAGATATGTGCATGAATGCTTGCTTTTGTAATTTCTCTTTCTTTTAAAATAGAATTTGTTGGTAGATGCACTTTTGTAAAGATACTTGTTGCATACAATTTTATTTTGTCCAAAGTTACCCAGGGTTGGAATTGTCTGCAGTACACCAGTAGGCACAAAATGCACAAACCTTTGTAATGTAGGTCTGGCTTTCCTGTTGTGTCAGACATTTTTTCATATTAATTCATATTAATTCATATTAATTCTTTGGTACATTCTTAAAACCAAAATCAGCCTTTTTTTTTTTTTTTTCAATGCATGCAATTCAGATTGCAGGGGAGAAAATTTATGGCTATTTTGAAACAATCTTATTCTGTACATATGCAAGCAATCTTCCTGCTGAACTCTGAAGATAAGGTCTAATTTTTCAAGGGAACTCTCACACATGAGGTGGATGTATGCATCAGCTTCTTTTTTTTTTCCAAATATCAAAAAACATCTTGACTTTATGGATGTTAGAAATCTTAATGTAAACATTTATCAAAGCAATGGTAAACTTTGCCTTAAGCATTTTTTCAAAGAAAGTTATTTTCATCCTAAAAAGATACCATACATTAAAGAAAAAGTGCATACAGCTGTTTGTGGGGGGCACTGTATTCAAGAAGACATTTTGTGGCACCACTGAGAAACTTAGCTTTGGGGCTACTTTTAACTCAACTCAGTGTAAGAAGTAGTGTAAATATTTTGCTTTCCTACTGTGCTTTACAAACAATCCATAAAATGTTGTTATGTGAGGATGAAGTACACTTGTCCTCAGGCTTCTTCATGGAGATCAAAATTGCCATGAAAAAGGCGTGAACTTTGAGCATTAGATTATAAATATAGTAGCATATAAATATTATATGTAAATATAATAGTAGATTATAAATAAGGAGGTACAGCTATAATCTTGTAGTGGATGCTTTCTGCAATTCTTTTTGAAGAAAGTGTGCAATGTCTCTTATGGTAACTTTGCAGCTGAGATGATGTCTGTGATGGATATGATACAACCCTCCACACTTTAGGGGGTCTCTTCTTAAATCATGTTACTTGCAAGCTCACTCTGTTCAGGTTTATGTAATAGCCAATATAATGACACAGCCAGATCAATATTTAAGGTGGTGTTATTTTTCTCTACTATAGTAATTGGTTTGCTGAAGTTTATGGACAAGTTATAAGGCTCTGGATGTAGGAATTTAAAACAAAAGCACTGGAAAATCCTTAACTGTAATGGCCTCCATGTCACCAGGCAGCTGTGTCATGGTTAGAGACATGTTTTACAAATTGAGGTAATTACTTACCGGTGACCCTTTCATATTCTGTTCTTCCTTGTGTTCACACATTGCATTATTTTCCTTTAGTGATCTTATATCCAAGTTAGTACTGGGAATAAACATCTCAGATAAGTACAAGCTAAAGTAAAAGGGAGTTGTGTAAATGCTACCCCTAGAGTAGAATACTATTTTGTTTTTGAAATTCTAGGTTTTATGCTAGGTCACAGTTGGACTTGGAGTCTTATCCTATCTACCTCCAATTGTATAATAACACAAACTCATGAACATTCACGGAGTGTAATTCTCTCTCCTTCCTCCTGCTACCACTTCCATCCTCTGGAAAAAACTGTAAATTCTTTCTCATCAGACTGCAAATGCATGGCTGTTTCCTCCTGTCAGTAAACATACAGTCAAACCTGCCAGATTTGATGGGATTAGCAAGAAACATGAGTAATCACGGAGGACATTTACTCAGGTAGTTACCTACTCAGTGCCATAACGATAATCCTTCTCAGCCCCAATATTTCACAGGAATCCCCAAAAGGTCTGCCAGTAGCCTAAAACAGTTTTTCTAATAAACTTCATAGGCTGAAAGGGGTATATTTTCTTCTCCCACTTTAAGGAAAACCCACAAGGACATCTGTGCAGCCATAATGGTGCTCCTGGTGTCTGTCTCCTCTTCCTCAAAATGCACAGGGTAACCTGCTATGACTCAGACTTCTCTGGAGGTGGCGGGATGGTGCTCCACTACTAGGAATCAACCTCATACCATTAAAAAGGGGGAGCAAGGCTCACTCATTATCAGATGTGAGCCCTGCCCCTTCTTGTACAGCCACAAGATCAGACTGACTACACATCATATATTTCACACCTTTTAATATGTGTCTGGCTTAGGTCTGAGTAAGGCATTTGAAATAGTGCTGCTAATACACAGTATTTCCAGCTGCTGCTGCCACCTTTGTGGCCTGGTGTCTCAATCTGCAATAAGAGTACTTAGCTCTTCAAATGCTGTTGCATTTGGAGGTAGAGAAGATATTGTTGAGAAGCCTTGATTCCTCCAGCAATATGCATCTACCCTTGAACTCACCTGAGGACAGATTGAAACTAGCTCAAATCAGAAACTAGGACCAGGCAATCAGAAAATCAACCCAGTCAAGTGTCAGCCTAGGCTTCTTTTTAACACTTTTTCATTTGTTACAGCTTTCATTTTTTCTTTGGCTTCAACTATAACAGACATCGGCTTTTTAGATTTTTTTTTTTTCTGCAATACCTCATCAAGTTGTTGAATGCCCACTTGCTTCTTTTCAGCCTTCTGAATTCAACATTTGCCTTTGTCAGAGAGAAAATGGTGCTTTCAGCTACAGATATTTCAGCTTCCATTGATGAAAGGAGAGCTTATGGTTTATAGGAGATGTGCTATCTTTTATTATAACAGCTGATACAGCTGAAGGAATAGACAAACTTTTGAGCACATAGCCCTACCAAGGACAAGCATGTGAGAAAAAATGTTACTCCCTGCTTGATCCACATTAAATAGAATGTGGATGAGTACAAGCTAAGAAAATCTCTGAGCAACAACAGCTGCTCAGTGTTTTGTAGTAGTTCAATACAGAAATGTTATTTCAGCCTGAATTCCCCCTTTTTTAACAGATGACAAGAGAAGTGGTAGTCTTGCTGTGTTCACTTGGAAAGCAAGTCAATTCCCTTCCACTTTCGTCTACAAGTCTCACAGTAAATATCTAGGTAAAGACATGAAAATGTTTTAATAATGTATATTTTGGTTTAGATTATTGGGAGAGATTGAATGTATATAGAGACATGCAAATTCCATGTTTATTGTGGTCATTTTTGACATTTAGAAAAAACAGCCCCCTCAAGAAATACGTGCTCATGCTGTGCATGAGCAGATTGGTCTCACCATGAGTAAATAAAGCTATTGCTGGGTCCTGGGATGGAGGTCAGCCCTGTAGCAGCTCTAGCCATGCTAGAAATACCTCAAAATCTCTTAAAAGCAGAAGTAGCCTTTCCTTGAATCAATATAGCTTTCTGTGTTCAAAGCTGGAGCTGGATATTGCTCTTTTCCTATCAACTTCCAAACATTCAGGACAAGGAGTAACCAACTGAAGGTATTTTCCAACCTATTCAAAGGACAGAGAACAGAAAGCACAGACAGGAGAAACTCCTATCTTTATTTTCATTGTCTGATAGCTTGGGATAATAATTCAATTCTTGGGGATATCCATACTATATCAGTTGCCTTTTTCTCTTACTCTTAGAAAACAGAGGCTGAATTTGAGGTCTGCACTGTCAGGGCTGTTTCTGCCTGAGAAATACACTGCATGGACATCTAGCTCTCAGTCTCTCTCCTTTACATTTATAGTTGCTGATTGGCTTTATGGTTAGTTTCTTCTTAAAACTGAGGTTGCCTGACACATTAGATGATGGGAGTACTTTGTGATATCTGGTCTGGATTTCTGAGTCTCAATAATTGTAGCTGAACTATGGTATGTCTTTTCAGCGAAAATTTAGTGTTACCTAAAAGCTTGCTGGTAATGAAGAGATCATTGCAACTATTAACTGTTACATGTTTATTAGTTAATTATTCTGACAATTAAGAAATATATATGTATTTTCTGGTTTTAATCTCAGGACTTGAGCTTTCAGCCCTCCTACACCTTCTTTCCATTTTGCAGTCAACTGTCAACAGATGAGCTTGTGTGGTATTTGCAGCAGCCCACTTACCTCAGTTGTGTTAAGTCTGGCTTTGGGAAGAGGATTTTTCTCCTCTATGTGCATTAATCTGATTACAGCATTCATATAATAAGTTGAGACTGCCTCTTCTTTTTTTATGTTAAAAAAGAAAATCTATCAATATACTCAAAGTATTTATTACTTTAGGAGTGATAAAAATCATGACATGAAGAAAAAAATGTACTTTGCTTAAGTTCATTATATTTTGGAAATAGCATTTATGGTGATCTAGAGTTTAATGCTGGGAAAAACTGGCCTATTTTTGAGATCTGGTTTGCTTTGATCTCTTATTTCCTGGGGATTTTCCATGGCTTCTGTGTCATGAAAGCTGCTTTGCCTCTTTGACCTTAGTAGAAGTCATATAGCAGGCTGTTTCCTTGAGTTTGAGTAGCCTGAAGTTTTTCTTATTTCCCCTACACTTTCTGTTATGTAATCCTTGACTACTTTTTTCCTTAACTAAAAATTTTCCAAGTATCCATTCGAAGTATCTCCTTCAAAGTAATAAGAGCTGCCTTGTCTTCATTCTTCTTCACTAAAATGGCACTCAGTTCTATGCAGTATCAGTGGATAAAGGCTTTTGTCAGAAGACAGAAGATGATGAGTGGAATTTGGCAAAATTCTGGCCTTTTTAAACCTAGCTGGAATATATGCAAGAACCAAATCCATGGCATTTGTTTTGGGCTACTTCCTCAAATTTTAAACCATACATTTCAGACAGTTTATTGCTTTGCTTCTCTGAATCTTACGAAAGATATTGTACATCCCCTTATTATCTTTCGTGATGGCATATGATTCTGTTGTTTTGACGTGAATTTCCTGTTATTTCTTCCTCTGCATATTTTAGAGTAGCAACTTCTAGTGAGAGCGAGAGATTTGAACATGCATATGCTTTTGGAAAAATACATATATCCTCGATGAAACAGCCAAGAAGATAATTTTGTATTCTGTTAGAAAATCTTGAAATGAAATAGAGTTTTGACCCTGATGCTGCCAGGTTTATAGAGACAAGACATTCTGCTAGAAAAAAGTGCTCGTGTAGTCAAAAGTTTGTCTCCTGTCAGTGGCTTCTGTGCACACACTTTATCAAAGGAACCAAGTTATTCTTTTGTTCAGTTAGCATTTGCAGAGTTCTATGTGATAGAATGGCTGTGTAGGAATATACAGTTTAAGGAAGAGGTGAATCTTTTTCTGCTCCTTTTTCGTGCCTTAATTTTTGCTCTCCTGAGACAGAGATTTTTCTTTTGCTTATGAAATAAAATAAATCCAAATTAAACACAATTTCTTTGCTCTAAGTCATTCCTTTTATTTCTTTTTTCTTTTTGTTTTGTTTTCTTTCTCTTTGCACTCTGTTGCCAAAATTGGGTTGAAATGTTCAGTCCCATTTTATAGCAAACCCACAGTTTTGTAGATTTTTCCATGGTGAATTACAGATCAGTTTTTCTTTCAAGGGCGATAGACATGGACTTAGTTAGATTGTTGTATCTGTCTTAACTTGGGTTCATTATATTCCACTCTAGAAAAAAAAAAGGACTTGCCAAATATTTTTATTGGCTTGTCACCTTTACTGTTGTAAAAACATTAAATTGAGAACCTATTAAAACCAGATTTTAAAGTGCCTGAAAATCATAAGTATGCCTTGCAGTAATGTATATGGAGTCATTTTAGTGAATGTCTGATTTTTCATTAAGTTTTTGTAATTTTCAAAATCAGCCTGCCTAATTTAAGAGTTCCTTAGGCACCAGAAATGCTGTCTTTTACTGTTTCACGTGGGAATGGATAATTAGTCTGAAAACTGTGAAAAGTTTCAGCTAAATTTTCTCTCTGAAATGTCAGGGGAGGACATGGTAGGAAGAACTGCCCTTCGAGCAAGATGATCAGCAGCGTCACATGGAAGGTAATGCCATATGTCTGGAAGAAAGGCTCCAGGAGACAGACACTAGCTCAGATTTTCAGAAGGGAAAAAAGATTGTAGGGAGCAGGAAAATCTGAGCCATTTGAACTGAAATAAAAGGAGAATTAACTGCAAAATTACAAGGCGTCCTTGTATTTTGGGTGGCATATGGGCCTGGATACTTTCTAAACTTGTGGTGGACTTGGCCCCATTTGTAATAATTTGCAAAATATTGGAGACATAGACAGTTTAGTAAAACTGAGTCTTTGTATAATAGATGCAAATTTTGATTTGCAATACTCGCCTGAGGGCACTTTGTGATGAGGGTTATGATTAAATGGAATATCCTCATATAATAGCAGAGGTATAAACAATGCATTAAATTTTTCTTCCTTCCTGCCACAGAGCTGTCTCTAGGCCACCAGTGACTTTTCTTCTTTTCTTCATTTTTCATCCTTTTTCATTGGTGAAATCAAGATTAAATTACCCAAGAATTAAATAAGAGGAAAACCAAAACTGAGTATATGTTTGAGACCCTTTTTAAAGGTAAAAATAAAACTAATTTGCACATATATATTTACAATCTCTTGCTGAAATATTAATTAAAGAAATACGGCCTGATTCTTTCCTGTGATCCAAATTCACTTAATTCGACATTGATGGTAGCCCAGGCACAACCAAAAGACCAGTAGACCTGACTGCTATAAACCAAAAATTCCACTTGTACTCAGGTCTGCCAAGAACTGCAGAGTACAACTGAAGGACTGGCCTTTATTAAGGATACCCTACATCACTATATAAAATTGTTGCAATTGAATCTCATCATAGTCTCATCAAATTATTTTTTGCTCCTTGACATGATATGGTAGGAGATATTCAAAGTGATTTTTAAGTTCCCTCAAAAAGATTTAATTGCACTCCCACATTTAGCTCCCACTAATTAATTTATTTTGCTAAAGTTGCCACTGAAATTGCAAGAGTTAAATGTACAAATAATCTTTTACAGAATCAAGTTATTTGTTTTTTATGTCTGCATTTTAAAAAGTGTTTGTCTTTTTATTTGGACTATCTTTTGCTTTATTTTATTAAAAACCTATTTTTTTTCTTTCTGTGTATATTGGTAAATTTTCTGTTGAAGAAAAGACTACAGTAACATTGTATGAAAAGAAAAGTATTTAATGAGGGTTTTTTCCCACTCTGCTCTGAAATATGGTGGGAAAGTTGCAATGTGAGGTGTGATAAAATCAGTACCCAAGGATTTAGACTATACAAAAAAATGATCAGTGACAGAACAAAATTTGGCTAAACTTACTGAGGTGTTGCCCACAAGAAAGATTTTAGGGCAACTTCTCAAGTTACAAAAGCAACAACCCTAATACTTCCTGCTGCTAAAGGCCACTCCCATGCACACACTCCCCTGTCATTCAAGCCTCTCCCGAGCCAGAATACATGCTGTTACCAAAACACCATGTGCCAGGAAAAGCTTTCTAATTGCTTTGAAGATAAAGTGCTGGAACAGGTTGCTTAACAAAACCGTATTATCCCCTTCATGGGAGATGGTGAAGAAATGCTCAGACAGTGAGCTGATGTGTGTGGCCCTATAGTTAATCCCCTTCTCTGCTTGGAGGTTGACTGGATACCCTCTGGAGAGCCCTTCTTAGGCAAATTTCTCGGATTCTTGTGATAGCAAACAGATATAACGGCAACAATTATTAGATAATTGGTGTTGATATTCCTTATATCATTAGTGTTGGAGGGACAGAGTGGAAAATTTACTCAAAGCCCTCAGCACAGATCTGGTTTGACTTGTAAATCAATAAGCATTTCAGTTAAGGCTACACACAGCCGTGTGGTCCTTAAATGCAGGGAACGACAGGAAGTGGAACTGTCCTTCTAGTTAGAGAAAGTAATTTCAGTCCTTTTTTTGTCTAGCTAAAAATGCAGATAACCCAGGTTTTGCCACCAGTCATATCAAGCCAGATGAGGTCATATGAGCTGCAGTCATAGCATAACAAATATTCCAGTTACCTCTGTGCAACTTCTGAGCTGATATCCTTGGAGATCTTTCACCATGAGGGCAGAAAACCTATCAAAGAGAGGAAATTAAGAGTGAGTTGTTTGCCTTTGAGCCAAAATACACTGTAAAGGACCATCCCTAAGCAATAACACTGAAGGATAAATTTACAGTAAGACACTTTATAATATCATTCTATGTGTGCCTGCATAAGCAACAATTTTAAATATTGGGGTGTGAACAGAAAGAATTGAATGGATAAAACATAACTGTAAGTGGAAAACCACTTATTTGATTGACTATTTTTTAATTGCTTTTTTCCTGCTCAATACATAAAAGCTGTTCCCAAAAACGTTTCTGGTTTTTATATATAAATACTTTTTGATGTGCTTTAATGAAGTGTGCATATAACCTGATGTCCTTCAGACATGTAAATTATAAAATAAATTTATGCCAATCTGCTGTAATATTCTGGAGCTGGAGTACCCTAAAGAAGTACATTAAAGGTTTGACAGATTGTTTAAATGCAAATAGCTCATGTTGTTAAGTTTGTCCAAAGTACATATATTCCATTCGCTACATTGTTGTTGAAATTCTGAGAAAGAACAATTTCCTTTATGAATTAAGAGAAGAACTGGATATGATTCAATTCATTTATGGGTTTCTTGTGTTTCACATAAAATTGTTAATCATCAGTGAAAGATAAGAGGTTGTTGCAAGGCTATGAGTTTGAGTCCACAGTTTGAGCATCAGGACCAGTTATTTGCTTGCCAAAAACTATGTTTAAATTTGTGGATATGTACAAAAGCTGTTGAAATTTGAGATGGATTTTATGCTGGGACTGTTTTTTCCTCCACAGGAAATTAGCAATGGTGCAATTCTCTTATCCCACTATAGTTTTATCTAACAGTATTCACCACTTGAATAGTCCCATATGTATGGTGAAGAATAAAATAAAACCACTGTGGGTTTGTGTCTGTTTGGGGTTAGGTTTGTGCTTAAGCAAACCAGTCTTGTTGTGCTACCTGATTCAGGACTGTAGTTCTCAGATTATCACAGGGGTTGCAGCAAAGCCATGGTTATGTTCAGTGCTGGTCTTCAATATGTGTTCTGTGTTCTGATCCTTGTTTTCATAATCAGGATACATGGAACTCTGCAGAAGCACTGTAGGCTAAGAATTGTCCAGAAAGCTTAGGGACCATCAGTTTAGAGATATGCAAGATCTATTGACCTAAAGAACTTGCAGTCTAAGTGGATGCAAAAGATCTCCTGTATGTGGCAAGTGGGACCATTTATTCCCATCTCAGCTGGCTTTGGATGGAACATAATCACTGTCCTTATATATGGGACCAGTGCACAGGTCCAGTCTGAGAACATATCTTTGATGACTGGTGGTATAGGATGCTCGGGTCTTTAGCACCAAATTTTGGGTTGTCTTGGATAATTGGATTGTAACCTGAAGCTCATGTTACTGAGTGTGAGATTGACTCAGAACACACTGACTGTTTTCTACTTTTTTATTTTTGCCAATGCAAACAAATGCAAAAAAGGGAGGAAAACAAAAACAACAAAAAAAGTTTGTTTAAAAATGGATCCATTCAATTAATAGACATGAATGGCACTGCCAAGGAGCAGAGGCCTGTGGCATGGAATTGGGAGTAATGTTGGGGTCAGGAGGACAAAAGTGTGAATAGACTAACTGAGTAATCCAGTGGGTTTGCCTCATTTTTTGTAACTTGAAACTGTAGCCTTGTCATACCAATCCAGTCATACCTATGGGAGCATCACAGTGGTCAGTGGAAGGAAACAGACATCTCAGGAGGTTAGTTAGAGTCATACTCAAAGCAGCCTCTAGTTTCTCTCTGTTGAACATAATTACAGCTGGGGCTGGCTTGCTGTAGATTATTTCTGTCTTTTTAATCCTCTTACTCTGTTGTGTGATTCCTTTCTTTCAGTATAGACAAGGTCTTAACTGTGACTTCTACTGGAGTTGCCTCCTCAAATCTAGTGATGCCCTGCCTAGCATTAAGTAGCTATTCCATGGGATAACTTTAGTCAAACAGATGAAGTAGACTTAACAGTTGAAGAAGTAGGCTTCAAATTGCAGTTTCAATGGTTTTTCAGTGTTACTCTTCCACTAAGATGTCAAGCATCTTTTGCAAGAAGGGCAGCTGTCTGGCAGGGAATTCGATAGGTTTGCTTTGGGTAAGATTAGACATGTGTTCTAACATAATACAAAATGTAGTTCATAATTTCATAGAGACCTGTTCCTCTCTGTAACGGATACAACAGACAGATGGGGGAGCACAAGTTTCAAGAGACACAATTATGATTCATTTGCAAAACAGGCGTGTTGCACAACAGCTGCTTGCCTGCATCAGCTATTCTTCTTTTGCCTTACAGCTGTGCAACTCTATTTTAAAATTTTTAAATTGTTTCAGAGAGAGAGAGAAAAAAGTATTTTGTTCGATCTAATATGTTTTAAATGCTTTTTATAAATAAAAGATCCAGAATGTTTTGAAATGAGACACTTTCAAAATTAAGAGTAAAATATTTGGAAGAAATGTGGCAAAGATATGCTTTTCAGTACTTTTTTAAATTTTATTAGACACTGAAATTTATCACTACCTGATTTAAAATGTAACTTAAACAGGTCAGTTTGAAAGAAGAATTTTGAAAGAGAACAAAGTAGTTTTCAGATAAGAAGCAGGACTACTTTTTGAAGTAAAGAAGGAATAATCTGTTGTTAGTAATTTTCAGTCTGAAATTAAGATTTTCTTAATATATTTTATCTAGTTTTTGTTGAAACATGTTTTTTGTTGCCATCTGTCTCCTCACATTTTTCTCGCACATAAATTCTCTTTGTCACGTCCCAGTCCAGATCTAAATCTATGGTGTTTGTATATCCTCGAAGTTGGAGGAATATCTAAATCAATTTCCTAATAAAATCACTATTGCCTGAAATATAACAGTGTGTGCTTTTACAGTTATTTATTAAGTGCTCAATAGATATTTTATTGCTCAGTGGATAACAACCAAACATAACTCTGCTGTTGTACTTGTAAGTAGAAAGTTTATTACTCCTATTACAATTTTTCTGACTTTCTTTGAGAACCGGCTAACATCTATACATTAGAGTAGTAGCTTTTAATTGTTTCAGAACCTTCCTGGAAATGTGGGATGATTTAATATTTCATGTGTTTTTCTTTCCTGCTTTTGTGCTTCAAAGGATGGTGAACAAATTACCAAAACCTCAGAGCCAGCTACTGTCCTGTATCTGCACAACTCCCACCAGCTTCAACTTGCAAGCTTTGCTTAATGACTTGAAATGGATATGGCTTTATAGTCTGCATGTGATGATTGAACTTACGATGGTGATGAGAAATGACTATGTGTTAGAGCTGCAGGATCAAACCTTTCGGAAGCACATTTACTCTAGGGTACAGCTGAGGGCTTCTAGTTTGCCTTAACTTTTTTCAGCACAATTGAACTCATGTATTTTAATCTATACCTCATCATATTTGGCTTAATGTGAGAAGGAAAATTCAAAAATTGCTCATTAGCTACAGGTATTTATGCATACATCTAACAAACTCTGTAGACACAGATTGTTTCAAAGGTGATTCAACTGCAAGCAGAAGAAATGTCTGGTGACTCTCAGTTCTCCTCTTTAAGAGCTAATAAAACTTGGATTTAGTATAGAATCTTTAAAGTAAAAAATTATGGTAAGCTAGGAATTTTGTAAAAGGGGAAAAAAAACCCAAGTATTAATTCCAAGCTGGACCCATAATAGTTATAGGGTACATTTTCAAATCTATATAATTAAGGGCTCTAAAAGGATTAGAAGGAAGCTTAAATCATAGGAATTTTTAACTGAAATGCAGTCATGGGCTATGCATAATAATCTGGATTTTTTCCTACATTGATCAGCTGAAGGAAAATAGAATAGGTAATGATGAAATTACTGTAGAATCCAGGTCATGACTCATAAACACCCATTACTGTCAGCATGAAGATACAGCAATACTGTTTTCTTTTTCAACAGATAGGTATATGAATAAAATGAACAGGAGAATACTGAGTGGCCAGGCTCCCATAATGTTTTTGACATAGATAGATGCATGGATGGATGAATGGATGATGCATGGTGATAGGATATCATCTTGCTTTTCCTGCAAGTAGATACTTTTTCTGAGTATCTACTCTGTTCCATATGAATTCTATTGACTGTAAGATCATAATCACTCACAATATTTTTCTTACCATCATAGTTGTGATGGTTTCCTGATTTGACAGTTCAGATCTCTTCAAACAGACTGGCATATGTCGAGGTATTACCACCAAAATCTGGATTATGTCTCTCACCCACTATATTCCCTAAGGGAGGACAGACTTTTTTATTCTCTGTACAGATCTTGGGGTCCTGTGGTTGTGATTCTTATCTCTGAACAAATATAAAAAGACTACTAAGTTTTGATACTGCTTTCCATTGCTATACAGTCTCATCTGTATAAAATTAATAGCTATAGGAAGGTTTCTAATAGACTTCAAAAAGACTCTGGCAGCCCTGCCTTTAGGGTCAAAACTCCAGGGCATGAGACTTGGAATTTGGAAGGCATTTGGGAATAGACATTTTACTCTTATATCATGGCAGAAAAGCAATGGCTTCTCTCAGCAACCTCTCTCCAGAAAGGAGAAACCAACATATTTATATGGATTCAAAATAACTTTAAAAGCATCTGAGGCTTCCAGATTCTAAATCCTTTTGTGACTTGTCAGACTAGCACTATCAATATAACATTCTCATATTTACTTCTGGGCAAAAAGTCTCAGCTTTTACATAACCCACTGACATTCAAATGATCTTTTCCAATCACAGCTGAGTTTTGACTTCAACTTGACTGCCAGTAGAGTAAGAGAATTTGAATAAATAAAGCTTTAAAACCAGCCTTGATAAGTTTTTTAATCAGCTCAGAAGAGCTTCTGCTTAAGCCAAATTTGTTTCAAAGAGTTTACAGAAGTGATGCTGAATAGTTTAGCCTGTCAATTTAAGCAAATCTCATAATGGTCCTAAAGTTTCTACCATTCCCACTAATTTCTACATTTTCTTTGAACTCATTTATATAAGTGAATAGTATAATCCCAGCCCCAGAGTCCTTGAGTGAGAACTATTTAGCACATGTGGCCACCAAAGTCTATGGAAAGATTTCTGTCTGTGGAAAGATTTTTGTGGAAATTGGGCTTGGTTCTTGGGTTCCCTGAGACCACTGCAATTAGGAATGGATTTTTCCTCTCCCTTTCATTGAAATCAGTGAGAATTACTTACTTAGAGACCTTTAAAATTCTGGCCTTTAAACAACCTAGCTTGAAGCCATGTTTGAGAAATAGTTGTTCTGTAAGATTTTGATTTCATTTGTACACTGTAAGTCCAGATATTAGTGAGAATTTCAGGTAGCCTAAGCTGAAGTTTAAAATGACTGGATATTTACACCCTGCTGAGGACATGATCCAAAAGGTATGGTGCTAGGGTTTGGCTCACTTTAACTCTGTTTCCTGTTGGGAAATTCTCCTGTTTAATTTTTTTTTTTTTTAATTAAAACCAACTGTCTTTCCTCAAAGAGGGGGAAAGTGTAGGATTCTTGAAATCAATGATCAAAGAAAAGCAATTCTGTAGTCACAGTTGGACAATGTCAGAATTTCTGAGCTCCAGGTATTTTGGTGTTATGTGAACAAACAGGGTGGGCTGTTTGAGCCACTAGCATGCACAAGAAAAATCTCTGAGACCCTGCTGGCTTCTGTGAAGAGCAAACAAAGGGTGACATTATCAGCAAAATAGCTTCAAAAATACCCCTACTGGGATAAACTTTTAAACAGAAGTTATAACATAAGAAGGATCCATATTTTGCTAAATCTAGCAAATTGTTGGCATGTAATATAAACAATAAATTCTTTCCTGCTGGAGGAAAACTCACTGGAATGAATTAAACTTACACCAGGGATAAAGTTTACCCAACACATAGAAAGTACTCTTCATTGAAATAATTTTTGTTTTTAACTCCGTGGTAGTGGTTACAAAATAGTTGTGTAACAGTTCTAAAGAAACAGATTTAGTGAACTTTTTTAGCTGCTTGCTATTTGAATAATATTACCAGTCTAGATTTAATAAATAGTAACAGTTCTGCAGACTTGAAAAAGAGCTGGACAGTCATGCATGCAGCCTGTGTCAGCACAGAAGAATGCTTCTGTATTGATCTTAAAGATTTTCTCTGAGGGAAAAAAAAAGCTCCTCTTGATACATACATTCTCAGTAGTTATATTTTCCCTTGATTTGGAAGTAAAATATTTCCAAATATGATTTTTATTAAAAATTCCAAATATTGTTTCAACTTGTTGAATAGCTTAAAGGAAAGGATAGGGGGCTGGGTAAAGTTGAATATTCACAAGTGTATTGGAGGACAGAAATCTTAAATAGTATAATATCTATGGGCAACCGAGAGGCTACATTCTGCTCTCAGTTACTCCAGCATAGATCTAGAATTACTCATTGAAAGTTCAAAGTTTTTGCTGCAGATTTACACCCATATAATGAAGAACAGAGTTCAGTTATGTAAGGGTGGGAAAATCAATTTGGCCAGAATGTAACTAGCCTGGAACACAAGCTCTAATCAGAGAAGGAAACCTTTTCCAGGTCAGAAAGCAGACTGCACATTGTGTATCCCTCTTTTATTCTTCCCCTCCTCCTCCACCATTTTTAGCTAATATATTCAAGCAAGAATGGATTCCTGCTCCTTGCGTTAGCATCCCATGGCATTAGGCATTGGACTGCTTCAGCTTTATTGTATAAGGCAGAGTAAAAGTGCTGAGGTTTGTTAGAGTAAAGAAATTCCATAGAAGGCTAAAAAGAAGTAGTGCAATATAAGCAAAAGTGGCTGGACTACAGTTTAGCTGAGTGAAATGTAAAGCTAACACCAAAATAATGGGATATTGGGAAATTTTCTAAACTGAAGTAGCTTTCAGAGACCAGAATCTTTTGACAGGTTATTGGAGGAAGTTTTCAAATAGTCTGCTAGTTACAGATCCCAGTGTTGCTCAGGTGGTTTGTACTGCAGAAATTGTAATGCTGTACTGTAATGATTTCTGAAAAGAAAATAAAAATACTGCCTGCACATCTTGTTCTTATTCTGGAGAATATTCCCTCCCTCGGTGCAGAGATGGGAATGGAATGAAAAATAAAACTTTCAAAGAGAATATAGGAAAAAAAATAAAGGAATAGAAAGGAATAATGTATGGAATCTAATTATATCTTTTCTAAACGGAGAGAGAGACTGTTCTGTGTGTCTTGTGCTTGGCCTAGAGAAGGAGTGGGAATCACGCAGTTTTGTACCAACAGAAAATCTTCTTGGATCTATCAGGAAAGTTACTATATTGTTGGCTGTGATGCTGCATGAACATGTAATGAAGACATTTTCTGTCTGAAGACATATCTGTCTGAAGATAATGGTTTCTGCCTTTGTCACCACTGAAGGTGCACATGCCACCAGTGACCTTTTCACTAGTGGCTGTTAACTTAGTTCTTGCTGATTTATAGCTAGCAGTGTCTGTTTAGCTGGATGCTGCAGCTAAATAACCAGTTTAGTCCCCCTTCTGGTTTTGATAAAACTGTGCTTTCTTTGTAGCTCATCCTAGAGTTATTGTAGGTAGAAAAAAATTATTTTGGCCTTCTCTTTTATTTTTTAATTTGTGAATGCTGATGTTGCTTTTATGGCTGCCAAATGCTTGTTATATATGTCGGTTCTAAAAGCCCAGCTGATAGATGAAAGCTGGGAGAGGAATTGTATCATTTGTCTCTTTTCCTTGCACTTGAAGGTAAGACCAATATATAACTATAGTTTCCCTTTTTTTTTTTTTTTTTTTTTTAAATAACATGCCACATCTGTAAGGTAATATTTCTCCCCAGTATGCAGAGAATCAGGAAGGAAGCTTCTAACAGCTGCAGGATTTGAAGTTACTTTTTACAGCTGTGTGCTATTGAGGTTTTGATGGTTTCTATTTTGTTGTTGTTGTTGTGAAAGATAAAACAACCCAGGTGAATTGCTCAAAGGGCATTAATGTCTGTCTGACATGTTAAACATATGTACTCATGTACATAAAGATACACACAAAAGATAAAGTCATGCATCTCTAGACAGAGTAGTGATAAGGAAATAGAGTTTGCTGACTGGAAAAGCTGCTATTGTAATTTACTCTTAGAATTTTGTTGGGATGACACAAGGTAAATGGTTTAGCATAGATGGGAGATGCTTGGTAATGAAAAACAGCAGTTCCTTGACACTTACTGATCAAAAAGCTGGAAGGCCTAGTCTAGTGACATACAGAACCCATTTCAGAAGTTGGCCTGGAGCATGCTCTGATCACAACAGAATGGAGAAAGGCACAAGCTTTCAAGGCTCACTGGAGGAAATGTTCACATATGGCCAGCAGGAGATAGAGGCAGATGATTGAGATTTTTAGTATGTGCATTAGGCCATTTTTTGTCTGAAAGAAAAGGGCACTCACAGCTCAACTATACGTGGTCAAGGTTTTTCATTCATTGGCACGTAAAGTCTGTCTGCTTATTATTTCGCAGGTAGAGGTGAGTGACCATCTCTGCCAGAGTTCCAAGCTGGTCGAGCACAAGGCAAGAGCAGAAAACCCACAGTGAGTGTAGTGATATGCCGTGGAGAGGAAATACTGTTGAAAAATGGGGATTCCATATAGTGTTATCATAACTCCTCAATAAGAGCAGGAAAATGTCACAAAAAACATTGTTAAAAGAGTATGTCTGTTTATCAAAACAAAACAAAAAACCTAGAGTGACTTCAAGGTACAATATCTGTTCTTCATGTAACAACTTGAGATCCAAAATGAAAGTACTGTCACAGAAAACATCCAACACTTAGGATGGTGCCTCTGACCATTAGGAAGAGATGATGTGCAAGGGAAGTGTGTGGCAATGGGGCCTATAAAATCATACAATTATTTAGGTTGGGAAAGACCCTTAAGATCATACAGTCAAGCTGCAAACCTAGCACTGTCATGGGGAGTAATGCTTCACCAATACATCCACCCAGCATGAGAGCACTCACTGTAAATGCCAGATTTTCTGATGGGAATTGTGGCAGGAAAGGTGATACAATGGTAATCTTCTAATGCTTTACAAAGAACTACAATGTTTTTTCATACTTTTCATTGAGGTGTTATGTCTGCCATAGGAAATCTTGCCTTTAAAATGTGTACCAGTATCTCCTGAATTAGTGTAAATCACAGGAAATATAGAATAAATATCAAATAATTATGTGGTTAAAGAGGATGAAAATAATATGGACATTGTAGGAAGGGTTACTTGTTAACAAAATTAGTTATGATGACTATCTGCAAAGGTCAACAGGAAACCAAAAACATTTCTGGGATCATTCCGCGACACTGATAAGCAGTGAGGAATAACAGGCAATATTATGCAATAATTACTACTTAGATCAAGGCCTGGGGTAGCACATGGGTAGAGGTGGTATAGCTATAATAGGTATAAACTGTGGGGGATGCAACTTGGCATTGAATGATTACAGTCTCAAAGCAAGAAGGAAGCAGACATTAGATCATGAGTCAGAAGTGCTCCTACAGCTGCAGTGCACTTGTTTAAGGTCAAATATCAAAGCTAATCCCTTAAAATATATCCATCTTTGTTTTCATGAAGTATTCTCTAAGTATTAATATAGTCTCTTTTTTTTTTTTTAACACCTATTGCTAATCTTTCACTCCTAACCATTTTCATGATTGTTAAAAAACTGTTCTATATACACTTTAGGCAGAGCAAGTTTTCTTCGTATCTCCTAAACTCTCTGTGCAGTAATTTCCACTGACTGCAGGGGTATCTGGTGGTGATAGCAAAGCTGATTGACTTCAAAGTCTCCTTACTGTTGTTGCTGCACATGGCCAAGAGTCTGATCATGACTGTAGCAGATGTTTCTAAGCTATTTTTCTACAGCAACTTTTTTTTTTAATAGACCAGTGGGAGCCTTATGCAGAAGTTTTTCACTGCAATGCTGAAGTGAATGCCAACATAGCTGTGATTTTGAAACCCTCTATCAGATCCACAGTGCTCATAAGAGGAAAGTTTCCTGTAGATGAAAGTATAGGTTTGCCACTCTGCCAGCCACCTGATGGCAGATAATCAGCAGATTCCTTCCTGCTCAGTCTCAGTTTCTTTTTATGGGTTATTTTTTACAGTTTGTTGGGAAATTCCATAGTAAGTAAAGCAAGTGAATTTCTCTGAAGAAATTCTGGATGAAATTTCTGAACAGTTCACACTTAGTATCAAGAGTCAGAACAGCTTTGATTAACCACAAATTTCCTTGCAAATTTCCTTCTCATCTAATTAGGACTTATAAATGTCTCCATAGCATCATGAAATATTCCATCAAAATGTTGGGGTGTATGTGCATTGGGAATTTTTTTTTCCAGGAGAATCCATATTGAAAGCAGTAGTGATTGCAGAGAATTTATGAGGACCATTTTTCAAAGGGAACACAAGATAATTTAAACTTTGGTCAAAATTTCAAATGGAAAAAAACTTCTTCCATCAATAACATTATTAAAAACAGGCTAGGAATTCTGTTCCTTACCACTTCCACTGAAAGTAATGTTATCATTTAAGAGCTTAATCATGCATTCTATAAATGTCTGGTTTTGTCATGTCTACCTTAGACATTCCTCCAGCAGTTCTACAAAGAGCTGAAGCTCTTAATTACCCTGATAAGTGCTGGAGAAGTGCTCTTTGATAATGCAGCACTGAAGTCATGTATCTGTCATGTGTTTTAAGACAGAAAAACGAAGGGCAAGCAGTAGATATCATAATTCACCAGGGCCCACCAAAAGTGATACAGAGCCAGAAATCCTTTCAAAGAAAGAAAGACAAACTGGGAGGAGAGCAGAAATGGAAAAAGGCAAAAATACCTGCCAGTGTCCAGAGGGATACTGGAGGAGCCGGTGTGCCTGCTATGACGGTGTCCTGGAGAGAGTCTGTAAATGAGAAACTAAGGAGACAAGGGAAAAAGGATAGAAAAGCTGTCACTTCAACCCTTAGGACGACTGATGACTGTTAGCTTTCTGACCAGTTTGTGCTGATTTCCTTGTCAGCTGCAGTTAACATCAACTTTGAGAGTCTTCAGCATTTGTTGTTTGGGTCATTTGCTTAGAAATGAACAAATAGATTATCTTTTTTTTCCCTTTTCCTCTTCCACCTCCCAAAGAGAAAAGCTGATCCTTTCATTAAGCTTTACCAGCTGGCTGTGTGGTCTAGCCAGTAGATCAGTATGTAAATACTTACATAGTGTGTTCTGTTGCCATCAGTTCTCTCTTATCCTTATAAAATTTTAGTTTATGTTTTCCAATCCTATGGTATTTAAGCGCAAGTCCTTTAAGCTAAATACTTCACGATAAAATAGAGTGCAAAGAGAAATAACTGTGATTTTTAACCCACACTGATTTATAATTTAAAAATAAATCGCTACTTAAGAAAGAAAGTATTGAAACCCCATATAGACCTGGGAAGGTCATTTAGCCTCATGGTTCCAGTTGACAATGTTTTAATATACCTTACATACTTCACAAGGTGGTGTGGTACTAAATTACACGTAAAGGTTTGAAACCATCTGATGGAAGATGCTGCAAATGTACAGCATGAATGAAAATTAGAGAGCTGGTCACTTTATCAGTTAATGCATTCAAACCCTTGAACTCCCGTCTGAGTTTTGAAGGGCCAAAATGTTCAGACAGTAAAACGATATCCTTATTTAAAGGCTGTCCTCTTTGAAACACTTCCCCAAACATTAAGCCAAAGCAGAAGGATTTCCTTTAGGAAGCCGGATGCACCTTTTTCTGTGACTGTAACTGGGCTTTGGATTATATAACTTTTGGAATACAAAACTTTTAAGCAAAACAACAGCAGCTTACTCAGTAGCATTACATACTTGCAGAGAGGCTTAAATACTTGTTCAATGTCTTGCTTTGAGACTAATGGATTCACCTGAGTTTTGTAATAACAAAAATAATGTCCATAGAATTATGCTGTGAACACGAGTCAGAGCTGAAGTATTTGTCTAATCAGTATCTGACAGGTTGAACATATTTTGTTACACCAAACAGACTTGTGGTGTGTGTCTTACTTGCATTATTAAAGTTTAAATCTGTCTTACCTGGAGTAAATAATAAATAAATAAAAAGAAATAAATCATATTGGTTCAGTTACCTTCAGTATTTTAGAACCATTGGTTGCTTTTTCAAGAGTTGTTCATCCCCAGCTGGGGAAAACTTTCTGCTCAACCTGAAATCAGTGAGCACAAAATCCTGTGATTGTATCGGCACATTCAGGCTCATTCAGAAGTTGGCCTGGCTCACGTAAACTCTATACACAGCTGCTACACCAGTGGGATGAAGTGGGGAAACAGCTCAGAACAGAGCTCTGCAGTCTCTGGACCCCTGACATTTCCTGTTTGACCCTGTACACATGCAACAGCTTCCTTGTTGAAGATCATAGAGCAGAAGGAGCAAACAAATATCTTGGCTCCACTTTTCAGGCAGGTGTCCCCTCTCTTGATATTTCCTGTGCTCTGGGAGACACTGCCAGCTGTCTGTTCAGTTCATGTGAACAGTTTGTCTGAGGGCTGGGGGTGCAGGAGGGGAGCAACCTTCATGGGACTTGTGCTGGTATCAGACTCAATGAAGGAAAGGAAATATATGCTGGGGTGTTGTGCTGTGAACAGCTATTTCCGTTCAGTCCTGAGAACAAAAATTCACCATAACATTACAAGTGACTGATACCTTCTTTTATGAAGCAGTTTAGGCTTCAGGTGTGTTTGCTCCTGCTATTTTAAATAAATATTATGGCTTTTTTTAGGATGTGGGGACTATTATACTGAATGCATACATGCTGTCTTACTGTGAGGTACAGATCATTAATAATCTATAATTTCTGTAAAAAAGTTGATTGTGTGACACTTTTCACAGTCGTGCTTTACAACCAGATTGTCACTATTTTATCAGCTAAAGCAATGGCCCTACCTTCAACATATCGCTGGAACTGGCACTACTGCTGACAAAACTACTAAAGATTGTGCTTTGACCTTCTTTATCTAGGATCCCACTTGAAATGTTACCCTCTATTTTTTCCCACATCTCAGTTTTCTTCTACCTTCCTCATAACTCTCCAGCCTTTCCTGCACATAATTTCCCTTGTGTCAGGACTTCAGTCATGATCTGTGTTCGTCCTCCTGAATCCAGATGCTGTCCCTGCCTGCCTGGCTGGAGGACGTCTTCTCTAAAGTCTAAGTGGATGAATTATAAACCTGCAGTTTCTCTCTGAGCAATGCTTAGCCTGACCTGTTTCTCTGCAGTCCCTTTGTAGATATATCAGTTTCATGTAACCAGGTGAATATCTATGTCCCTTATTTCTGTAAGTCATGCCTTTACTCAGTGCTTTTGTAATACTTTTGTCCCTCATGCCAGATAGTCTGGTGTTGTGTTTGATTTCATGTAACTCCAGGTTATAGCCACAGTTTACACCTTCTCCACCTCTATTTTCTCACAGATACGCCTTTTTTTCTGTTTGGACATTATTCACACGTATCTAAATCATCCTCATTTTGACTTTAGGTTCTCTCTGTCTGTCCTGCTTGACAGTCACTTAGCTTTCCACTCCAGAGATACTGAGAAAAGTCCCGCCGAACTCACGTGGTCAACTTGATGCCTGACAGTGTGCCCTTCTTTGCAGCTTCCAGCTTTGCCCTTTCCCCACAATTCCTTCCTTTACAGAATCTTCAGACATCTTCTGCCTGCAAGGTCATCCCACTGACACCTGCATCTGGTGACTGTTTGCCTATGTTGTCCACAGATGCTTTATCCCGTACTTTTCCGTTTGTGTGGAAAACAGTATTGAAATTAAGTTGTTAAATATTCTTTTCCCCAAGACAGCCTTCATAAAATCCAAATTCACCATGTGGTACACAAGGGCCTTTCAAGCAAAAACTGTAGCTAAGTGATTTCTAAGGGCAGCAGATGTTTGTTTATTTATCTTTTGCTTAGAATTAGAGAAAACAACAAGAGGAAGAACAGGCTTGTAGCTGCATTCTTACTTACAAAGTATAATTGTTTTCCTCCATTATTTTTAATGATTCCTACAAAGAATCTTGCATACTCTTCTTTGCATCTTCAATAGACCATAAGCACTTTTGTGTTTTATCATTGTACACATTCTAGGTGGATGGGGTTCCGAAGTTGATGGCCCTGACCTGGCTTTAAAGTCAAGATATAATGAGGAATTATTTTGAAAGAGTAGCAGTAACACCAGGCTCACATCATTGTTTCCAAATGCTGTTGGTTATGTATTACAGATGACTCTCTCCTAGTAAGTTTGCTTACTTATTACTTTCAGGGTTTCTGTGCTGGGAACATGGGTTGCAAAAGAGACTGTGGGTATCATGACCTCATCATTCATATTCAAAAGAAGATCAGCAAGATTACCAAAGTGCATTACTTTGTAAAATTATAACCCCGGGAAGTAATAAGATTCAATTACATTTTTTTGGCAAAGTTCTTTTTAAGAAAGTATCTGTCTCATGGCTGTAGTTTATTCTTTGTCTTGATCATTGGGTAATAGTTCTCATGACAATTTCTCATCTTCTCAAACCTTGCAAGAGATAAATCCCTCTTTTTCTGTGGTCCACTTCAGTCTTTGCATATGTGCATTTTCTGAAGCATTAACTGTTAACAGTTGTGCCTAAGAAACCTAAATTCCTTACACAGTGCTTTATAATGCTAGAGAACAAATGCAGACTGCACAAGGAGCTTTCTTCCCCTCTGCTCTGCAGAACATCTGAAATATCACGCTGAACAAGAATATTCCAATCATTGGAGCATATTGATGGATCCTGTGGGCAGAACTTGTCTGAAATGCAGAGCACTACCTCTGTGCAATCTTGAATAAAATCTATCATTAATAGTGGCAAAACCAAACAGCAAATAAGCAGATGATGCTGAAATGTTTGTTGATTCTCTGTATTCTCACTTCAAATCTCAGGAGATTACTACAACAGGTCAAGTACACTCCTACAAACCAAAAACAAGAATGGGATACTTTGTAAGTCAATACAGAGAGCTGTATTGATTGTGTCAGTGTTGTACTGTGTCGGTGTGATCTCTGTAAATAAATGATAGAGGACAATACCGCAGGTATCGCATGTTTATTCTGCAAAATAATTTTAAAGCATTATTTAAGATCTTTTTAGTCTGCTTCTGATTTACTTTATTTTCAGTGCTTTTTTTTAACTTTTGCCATCCTTGTTTTGAGAACATAAATGTCCACAGGGCTCTTATTTGCTCTTGTGCTTTTATCTATGGTGGTGATAGTACATACAGTTCAAGGAAAGTGTAGTTAATAGAATGTAGTATATTGGAGCAGAATATGTCAAGTCATCTTATGTTTTATTTTGGAAGACATAACAAAAAATCCCATGTCTGTAATGCTGGGTGATAAAATCCCATAGAAGTTGAATGGTGTGATGTTTCTGCACAGGTTTTTTCCTCGTGTCACAGTTTAAAAGGGATTCCCCTGCTAGAGGATCTCAGTGGAATTTACAGTTGTTCTTTTAAGTAAGTGTTTATGCTGCTCAACAATTTGGACTCTCCATCATGACTCATTTTGGAGCCTGCTCTGCCTGCCTGACTTGTATTTCTATGTGCAAGGATTTGAGGTTGCCGGAAAGAATATTTCTGTGAACAACGAGCAGAAATGAAGCATTGGACAAGGACTTCATGGAGCTTTCTATGTTTTTAGGAAGGGAAGTGTTAACACTGAATTGATGACGTTAACACTACCACCAAGAAAGAAAAAAAAAAAGAGGGCTCTGAAAGCTGTATTGACTAAACCTTCTAACAATGCTCGCGATTCTCCTATATCCTGCTTTGTGTTTTTGTGTGGATTTTTCATAGCACAGACAGACTTTACCCCACAGTGTGATTCAGTGTCTGTTTCTAGCCATGCTCATGCACAATTTTAACCTGATTTCACGGGAGGAACAGAGAATGAAACACCGTGGCTCATGGTTGTCAGCAGTGAAAAATAGCCAGGAATCAGACAAACAGCTTCATTGCTGAGATTATTTCCGGGATGAAAACTCGTCCAACAGCTGTTTGCTTTGGCCACTACTCAGGTCGCTTTTTTTTTTTTTTTTAAACAGAAAAAAAAAGTGGTTTGTTTTTTTTTAAGATGTGGGCTGGTTATTTATGTAGTCAGGAAGAGGTCTCTGCTTCCAGTGTTGTGGTCTCTGGGCTGTTTTGACAGTTGGAGTACAGGGAGGTTTCCTCTCTTCTCTCTCTCCTTTTCTCCCATCCTTCATTCACTTAATGCACAGACCTGGAATCCTGTAGGAAGAAGAGAAAGCAAATTTATGAGTTCTTTAATCCCAGACAGGCAGCTCTGTGGCAGTTACCTTCAAGAAAAGTTCACGCCCCAAAGGAGCGTTTAGTCTTACAGAGCCACTGACTCACTGAGCAGTGTGTGTGAGTAGCTGCGAGGGAGAAGGGGAGAGATGAAGGAAAAACTTTGCTTCCTTGTGAAACTTGCAATATTACTGTTTTAAGACTTTTTGAAAAGATGACTGCTACTTTTTTTTAAAGCCTTTTTTCTGAAATTGCTGAAGCTGGAGTCTACCAGACTGAGATCAGGAGCATTTTCTTTGGCAGAAAGAAGATACTTTTATAGAAGCCATGCCTGTGCTTGGGGTTGCCTCCAAGCTGAGACAGCCGTCTGTAGGGTCAAAGCCTGTCCACACTGCCCTCCCGATACCCAACCTTGGCCCCGCCGGCTCACAGAAGTACTCACCAAAGTCTTTGGAGCTTACTGGGGCAGAGAGCTCGATGCTTTCTTGTCAGCTTACATTAAAGTCAACCTGTGATTTTGGAGAGAGGAAAACGCTTCAAGGAAAAACCCAGGAGATCGAAGATAGCAAGGTTAGTTGTAAACTTTACCTGTGGAACTCAATTCCAAAAAAAACCCAAATGTTGATTTGCTTTGAAAAAAACTTTGATACAAACTTTCTGCATGCAGAACTTGGAGGTAAATGAGTAAATAGACTTTTGCTGTCATCACTGAACTCCCATAGCAGACTTGAAAATTTGTTTTGCTCAATGCTGCTGTCTGAATAAATATTCTGTTTTTAACTGTTAGTGTTATTCACTTCACAGATGATTTTTGATAAGGATCAGTAGAATCATAAGTAGAGAAAAATCATTCTAGTGCCCAGTACACAGAGTATTTAAAAAAAAAAACAACTTGGCAGCTTTTTGTTATATTATGAAATTTAAAAAGAGATCTCACGCCCACACCTATTCCCACAGGGAGGCTCTTTTAAAATAAAAACATGCAATTGATTTTCTTTTCAATTTTCAAATGATCTGGCTATTCTTGCTGCAGAACTGCTGAACCAGAAAAACAGCTTCTCAGTGAAAAGTACTTGTGCTTTTCTCTTCTGCAAAGTAGCTTCTTCTAGCCTCTATCTAGCCCCAGTTCATTGTGATTTTAAAAAAAAATGCATGATCTGAAGTAGGATGCCACAATAATTTTTTAGACTGCTTAGGGTTTTTTTTTTCTTTTGTAAGGGGATTATTTTTGAATCCTAATTAACTTTTAAAAAAACTTCTGCTTGATTTTCAACTAGGCTTTCTGTTGCAGTTGAAAACATTTTTCATGCTTTGTACATGAGTATTGAGTCCCTTCTTGTCAGCAGCATATATTTCTGTAGATCTTTCAGTCACTACATTACGGCTGCATGTGTGGTTTACACAGCTTCAGCAAGCTATGAGGCTACTTCCTCTTGCTTTTCTAGTACTCTTGGTTTGTGGAACTGATTACCACCCTGGAATTAAACATATATTTTTAATTCTATCTTAGTTTGAGGACACTTAAATGTCATTAGACTTGTTACAGTGGCAAGATGCATGTAATATATGTACTTGTTTTTTTCTTTGTTTTTACTTACCGGGTTAATTCAGTTTTAGTGAAGAAAGTTGTTTTTTGTGGTTAAAGCATAGGATGGGGATTCTGAACATTTGGTTTCCTTTTTAAACCTTGTCATATATTTACACATAAGATTTTGGTCACGCCACTTAACTTTTTCCTTGGAGTTTTCTGTGTCACATCTCCCTGTCTCCCAGAGATTTTGTAGTGGTGGTGTCAGACATCCTATACAGAAATGTCAAAAAAGGAGAAAACTGTTCATCTCTTGATTATCACAAGTGATAATAACATGAGTGTGAAGATAAGTTAAAAGATAATAAGTTTTCAACACAACGCAATTCCTGCTTGTTTACTTATTTTTAATAGAAAATATTATTTTGGTGTTTTTTTAACAGTATTCCTTAATGGATATTCCATGAAAAGTAAATTAGATTTGCAAATACTGTTTTCCATTAAATAAAGCAAAAGGTTATGTTGGCTGCTGAGAAGTGTTTCTTGTTTACTTATAAAAGTGTGGAGAAAGATATAAAGCATCTTGCCTTCAGTGTTTAAACCACTTGGGAGCTATTAGTAATTAGTGTAAGACCAACTGGGAGTCTTAGCCTTCCAAGGCATCTGGTTCTGAACTCTCCTGAACTTCTAGTGAGTAAGGTAACAACCTGGATGGACACAAACTGTGATACCAAATTGCCATTTCATGGGTTTGACAATACGTGTCATCTCAGACACTGTTTTTTTAAAGAACAAAAAGCAAACCAACTTCCCAAAAACAACCCAGCAGCCATGACATCCTTCTCTATATATGTTCTCAGTGGAGGCTGCTGAGCAGTTTTAAAAGATGATCCATAAAGAGTAAGACTGTGCTGTGCACATGATGGTCTGAAATCTTCCCCCAGCCACCTGGATTTATACAAGTGCTGAACATTCAAAAAGTTACTATTTTCTGAAGCCTTTCTGTATTACTCCCTTATATGTCTCATATTCCCAGTAAAGCTTAGTAGCAGCCCTTTACTCAATTTTCTTCCTGGCACATTTTTTGAAAGAAGCTCTTTTATTCAGCATTTAAGCAAGTTTCATGAAATCTTTTTGCCAGAAGGGTTTGGACTGTAAGATGGATGGGTGTTTATGAAGATGACATTATTTTAGTGCTTTTATCACTAGTAAGCTTCAAAGGATCAGCCTAAAAGTATTAATGCTATTTTCTTCATCAGTGATGGAGACACATGCCACCTGAGTAGCCTCAGAAGTATGTGTTATTTAAACAGTAGTTCTAAGCACAGATGGAGCTGTTAATGTCTCTTCAGGTTTGCTGAGCTGCTGCAAGTTCTGCTTGCATCTACAACCAGATGTACTTGTACAGGTTGTGTCATCCCAAAGCTTGACCCTTTGTGAGTGCTGCTTCCAATAGACCTTCTGTTAGCAAACACATTAATCTGTTGATGCGTCTGTGTGACTGTTGTATGCAGTGCTGTACACTGGGATTGTGTATCTATAAAAATGGTCAGATAAAAGGTTTTTCAGTCAAAATGTAATGAATACCTACTCTGAGTTTCCAACTGAGAGTAAAATCTGACTAACATATTTGTGGTATGCTTATGTTACACATATTATTGCACATAAGGGAGCGCCGATTTTTGAGGGGAAAAATATGGATCTCTGTCTGCAAAAGACAATGGAACATATGAATTCATCATCTAGTTAATTTTGGCTTTTGTCTGCTGAAGCAGTGCCTTTTGCATTGCTTGCTTTGGTGTTTTACATTTGCTGCACTGTGGGTCACAAGTTTTCTCATCCTGTCTGCAAGGCACTTAGATTGACATGCGTAGTCACTGTGACATATCCTGTTGCTATCTATTAAGTGCTAAGAATTCTGAAATAAATTTGGGTTATGCATGTCAATACAGTAGGTCATTGCCATCCAGCTGTTTCCTCTATGAACTTCACTCTCACCAAACCTGATTGTTTGAGACTTTTGTCGCTTGTGTTGGCTTTCTCACGAGGAAAAGACTGGTTGGGAATACAGTGCCAAACATCAGTTTTCTTTTCCCTTGCTGTTTCTCTCATCTCGCATGATTCTGTTGCACTTGCATGTGTAGTCTTGGTTGTTTTATCTTTTATGGGCATGATGAAGTTTGGGGTTTAATAAAAGTGATATTGTCATAAAAACTGTGGTAGAAAAAGTTTGAGGTGATTATGTTTACCTTTTTTCTTAATTCTATAGAATTTAGTTAAGCTTATGAAAGCAAATAATAAGTTGCTAATGATTTCAATTATTCTGTGTGTAGTTTATTCAAATGCACTTTTGTTCAAGGTTTTCATAATTTGCGCTTTGGTGCCTAAGTCTCAGACAACAGGTCCATCTGCTTTCTTGTTAAACCCACTAGTGTTTAGGCTGACTGCATGAACACTTTATGATGTGAATAGTCATGCAGAATATTTGAACACAAGTATTCAGAGCACATTCTTTTTCCCTGAGTATCATATAGACAAAAGTTTATTCCTATATATGTACACAGGAACAGAATCCAGCTGCTGGATTCTTGAGGTGAAATGCTGGCTGTCTTTGAAGCAGATAGAGTTTTGCTGTTTAGCTGGACCATAGAGTGTTTTTGTGCAAAACCATGTCTGAAAACACCACTATATATTTTCTAATATTTTTCTAACTGTAGGTATAGTATTATTTGTATTTCTTTACCACCAATTTTATACTGCTTGCAAAATTAATCATCAGATCATGGTAGGTTGTTTTTTGATACTGTTCTAGTTGTAGAATGAGCCACTAAACGGTAACAAAGTGAAAAAAATATCCATTGATACTGTATAAAGGTAAATTAAATGATGACTTAAAACTATAGGAATGAAGAAAGAATTTATTTGCAAAACCAACTTATTTTGGTTGCTAAATCATAACTCTTCACTGTATTATTTTAAGGGTGGGTGAGAGGCTGGGGGCCTCTTATTATTTGAGAGGCTGGGGCCAGACTGTTCAATCGTGCCTAGAAACAGGGTAAGGATCAAAGAGCACAAACTGAAGCACAGGAATTTCCATTGAATTTCAGGAAAAACATTCTTTACTTTGAGGGTGACAGAGCATTGGAACAGGCTATCCAGAGAAGTTGTGGAGTCGTCTTCTCTGGAGACATTCATGACCTGTCTAGATGCAATCTTGTGCAACCTGTTCTAGGTGAACCTGCTTTAGTAGGGGGGTTGGACTACAGGATCTCCCTTCAGTGAGTGTGTAATATTGACCTGTTGCAAAATTGCAATAGTGGTTTACTGCAACTCACCTGAACGTGTGATTCATTTCAGCTATTCTCATGCATTTGATGGTGTAGTCACAAGTACTTTGCCATGAACCTTCTCCAGCACAAAGTTGTGCAGCTGCTGGGAGTCAGTCTGCTAGGCACACTGGTCTTCTGGCTTCCTGGGGCTGCTCAGTGCTCTGCAGTGCTCTGCTTTATGTTCCCAAAGTGTTCCTCCCATCATTAGACTTCCTTCTTTCAAGAGCCTTGCACCATCATTTATGCTTCCAAAGTGAATTTTCCCTGAGATTAATCTGATATATTAATTGTAGTGTTTTGGTTGCATGACATGGATGATAAGATTTTAGCCTTCTTTCCTGAGTAAATTAATTCCTTTACTGTTGTATTATCTTTTTTCTTTGGGTTTTTGTTTTCAATTTCTCTTTGTTCATGCTATCTCTCTGCTGCTGTCTGCTTTATCTGCTTCTTCCTTCCTGTTGGCTGACATCTTTACAGGCTACTGAATATGACTTATTTTTCTCTGTATCCCCTAATCAAGTCTTCCTGTCTTGCCTGCAGCATTTTTCGTATCACTGTTCATTATCAGAAGTGCTAGTCAGCCTCCCCAGCTGATCCAGTACCCATATTTAAACCTAAAACTTTTCTAGATACCTCAGTTTTGGGGGCTTGTAGTAAGATCCTAGTAGTATGGAGATACTGGTATCCAGTGGATGAATAGACAGTTGTTTGTGACCTCTCTCACAGGGGTCCAGCCCCACTAAGTTCAATTTTTATACAGGAAGATCTTAGGAGAACTCAGGAAATTGATCATCTGCAAGGCCTTCTGAAAGAAATGACAAAGAATATTACGTGTCCACCTGAGTAAAGAGACACAACTACTTCTCTAGAGCACAGAAATCTGAACAATTAAGCTGCGGAAGCAGTCCCCAGTAAATCAGCAGGACAGAGCAAAATAGATTGTGCTACCTGGGAGGATGTCCAACAGAGAATGGGGTCCAAAACACTTAGTTGTACCAAGTGAATGTTGTTAAAGTAATCTAAAATGAATGTCAGTGTCACAAAACCAAGCTAAATACTTTGATCTGGTTAGGCAAAAGCATGTGCTGGAGCTGTTAAAGTGACTCTTAAGGTCCATTTCATTTGGCATAGTACCATTGCATCTCAGTTTTACTCTGAGGGCTTCTAGTGTCATTCAGCCAGTCCTTTTGCACTAGGTCATTAAGATGTGCATGGAAACCTCTCATTTTTCCCTCATAAATTTTAAGTAGTTTGTCAGTGATGTGGTAAATCCTGCCTGTCACAAGATACCAAACTTGGAGAACAGCTAGACTCTTTTATAGAGACAGATCTCAAGACAAATATTTTTGTTTTCCATACATGGGTGGAGCTCCTCTTCACGTCAGTGGGAGTGCTGTGCACATTGGAATACCAGATGTGTGCCATAAATGACTTCCATATCTCTGTCTTTCCTCAGCTAACCCTTCCACACCACTTACTTAGGTTTCATGTGACCCTTTCCCACCATTCTGCAAATCTCTCCAAAGCAAGGCATCTGTTGCAATCCCACATCTCCTTGACTTTTCAATTTCTTGGATACGTTTTTGTCTGGTCTCTGAGGGCCAAGCTCCACTGAGTTTCTTGACACACTGAATCTAGGGAATGTAAATAAATGAGTTTCCTTCCCAATTTTGTCATACCCTTCTTTTTCTCAGCGCTTAGTGCCCTGGAGGTATCTGCCTTATGGGTTGGCAAGAAAAAGAGCCTACTCGTTGTGCCGAGTGTTTCATTTACAGCACTACAGCCAAGGCAACAGAAAGGGCAGCAGAAGCAGCCAGAAACCGCCTATCTTCTCCCCATAGTGACTGCTAGTGATGGGAAGCCAACAGTGTTTCAAAAGCATTGAACTAGCTGCCAGAAATTTCAGTCAGCATTGTGGACACCTGGGACTATGTGTTTTTAAAATTCACACAGCCTCAGTGAAGCCAGGACAGTTGGCAGGAGTTCAGATTGTCAGCAATTTCAGCTTCTTGTCTAGTGCTCTGAATTATTTCTTTATCAAAGTGTCTATAATGTGCTTTATGTATCCAGTACCATCTGTCTATGCTATATTATAACTGATTTAAGAGCTTCACTCTGTATGAGCTGGGACTACATTTCACTGTTACATGTTTATTGTCTAATCATGTGTATCAAGCATATTTTCATAGAGTTGAGATAAATGTAAAGTAACATAATATCAACTCTTAAATGTTCTGTATTTGCGAACAAATTGTATTGAATGTAGGTTGAATGATGTTTCTTGTCTGTAATTTGTAATTGGAACCATGGATAGGAGGGTATTCATCAACCTGAGCTGAAGACCTCTGCCTGAATTTTTACTGTTTTCATGTTATTTCTCTTACAAAATAAGAACATAGAACTCAACTTATTCCATATTAATTGGTGCGATGTGAGCTGGTATTACACATCATCAGCAAACAATCACACTTACTGTTTTGTATTGTGTTTGTGCCTGGGGAAGCTGCTTGGGGATTCTCTGACCAGACAGCTATTAAATAAAAATTCCTATCCTCCAAAATGGGAGTGTGTCTGCAGGGTGATGTACTGTGAATGCACCAGCAGAATTGAAGCAACCCAGCAACGTTTTCTTGGTGCAACACTCTTGCAGCCCCCTGGGACAATCTGTTCTTCATAACCACAAAGGGAGATAAGTGGTCTCCAACTTCAGATAAAAATAATGGGTGTATATTATACCCCAGGAGGTTTTAGTTAGGCTTTAGTAAAACTTCCAGCTGTAACAGTAGTTAAACTTTGCCTGTGGAAAATATAGTATCTTCATCACTGGAAAACCCAATGTGTACACTTGCTAGTCATGGTAGTATTTGCAGTGATTCTTCGTTGTGCAAAGGAATCGGTGACAACCTCGATGGTTTTCTCATACTCTTTTGTCAGTCCTTGGTTCAGCTGACTTCAGGTGCATGGTAATGAAACTGTGCTTCCCTGGGAAGCTGAGCTGACAGCACCATGGCCCACGATGATACAGACACATAAGGACTCTCTCTAGAGACAGATTGACTTCCTCAAAAAAAGTGTCACTGTGCAGTACGGGTATTTCCAGAGGCACTGCACTGAAATTGCAATTCCTGTTAAGTTTCCTGAAAGCACCGGAGGAGTGTTCTTGGAGCCCAGAAAGCAAAGCTAGTGGCTTGCTTGGAAACACTCATTTCCCTGGCATATCAGTCTTGGAATGTCTCCATGCCTCAAGAGCCTGTGAGACAGTGGAGTGACTCTTGGGGACTCAGTTCTTTCCCTATGGCAAGGAACATAGAGGCCTATGAACTTAAAAATCTTTAATTTAAAATCCCTTCAGGAGCACTGCAGTGAATATTTTTTCTACCTGCATTTTATAGGTGGTCCCTAAAAGACAGGATCATCTCAAAGTACCCATCAGAGCAAGGGGTACCACTAAGATTAGGGAGTTTGGTTGCACTGAAAATCATTTCTTCTCTCAAATAAAAATGATGTTCTTTCCATGGATTTTTCTGTTTATTTCAACCATACCTTGATCCTAGAAATTTTTACTCAATTGATGTCCTACTATGACAGTGTGCAAGTGTGCAAAAGTCAGTCCAGCCCTGTAGAACATATGGCTGTATTACATGGACTGTGGGAGAAGGGAAAAACATAATCCCCATAGTGCAGAAGGAAGGGAGAGATTAAAGGGAAAATGGATGATTTTCCCACACTCAGGCTGGGCCTTTGTAGCAGGACTAGGAATTTCAAGTCATATATATCTCAAGTCCCAATCTCCACATCATAACCACAAGCCTATCCTTTGTCTTTTCTAAGGGATCAGTTAAGAATGAAACATCCAAATAATGAGTTATTTTTCCTGCTTGCCTCATAAGGACGATTTTGGCTTTGTCATCATTTTAATGCCAATAGCTAGCATAACTGTGGGCCTAGCTCTGAGCTGGAGGTGGAATTTTACTCCAGGAGACATGTAGTCTTGATTTTGATGTATCCAACCCACATAGACTAGCACAATTTATTAAAGATACAGAATATTTTGTGCCCTTTGTGAAGCAGTATAACACTCATCAATGGTCCTGTGTGTAATGCTGTTGACTTGTTAAGCATGATGTGGAAAATCTAAGTATTTGTGAAGCAGGCCTGTTTTGAAGAAAAATGGCTTTTTTGGGTCCTAATTTCTGCCTTTGAGTACACTGCCTAGCTTCTTTGTAGCATCAACTTGTATTTACTAAATACTAACAGCATGAATTACAAA
The DNA here is from genome assembly GCA_024734555.1 of Trochalopteron elliotii. Taxonomy (NCBI): domain Eukaryota; kingdom Metazoa; phylum Chordata; class Aves; order Passeriformes; family Leiothrichidae; genus Trochalopteron; species Trochalopteron elliotii. The sequence continues at coordinate 3,711,536 of JANPWX010000699.1, read as the reverse complement.
TGAGAACTGCTAATTTTTTTGACTAAGTGTTCATTCTGGTCTAGGTCCACTGTCCCTTTTTCTCTAGTATACTGGACTATTTTTTGAGTCACACAATTTTTCCTGCACTTACATACAGGGCACGCAAAGAGTAGTTCATTTAAATCAGCTCTGTGTTTCACTTTGACCTGATTCACAGGATGTGGTCTTGGAGGAAGCCCATGCCTTAACAATAGTCTTTTGACAAGTGAGGGTGTTTGGGGATTAAGCTGGAAGTGGAGGAAGCATATATCTATTCTGAAAACTAGCAGTGGACTATTTTGTGCGAATCTTCACTTGCCCATGATATTTTTAAGGTCACAAAACTTCATTTTTGTTTTTACTGGCAAGAGGATGTTGGCTGAAAGATAGCGTAACTTCTTTAAAATTCAGAAAAGGAATGCAGAGTGTTTTGTCTGGTAAATGTGAAGGGATAATTCCCTCACGTAAGATATGCAGATTTCTGATGGCTCTTGGGTACGTTCTGTGTAAACCAAGCTGAGAGAACTTAGAAAATAAGCAAATCAAAGGGAAGCATAATTTTGAAGTGGTTAGAGCTGGATCATAATATTTCTGGATATATAAACTGAGAAGGTGCCAGCCACTAAATGTACTAACCCTGCATAAAACATGAGAGAATTTTACCAAGTATAATATTAATATTGTCCTAAACTACTTTCAGCATGACATTTGGTCTGACTTATTTTTTAGTTATATTTAATCCTTGTAAACCTTCCTTTGCTGTTCTGCCCTTCTGATCTTAATTTAGAAGAAAGCTTTTCATCCTTCAATATATCTCTCAACAGTTGATCAAAATATTTTGTTCAGGTGAAACTATCCAATTGCAGCAAATTTGAAAACAAATTGGAACAAAAATAGTTGTTGAGCTCTCTTGTGTTTCCCATTTCAAATTATCTCTCTATGACAGTTTTAACACCTGGCTTTGTATCTCACTGATGTTGTGTTAAGCTCTAAAAGATTTGGCAGTGAAAACTTCCTGTTGTGCATCTGGATTTGAATTACAGGGCATGAGTAAAACCATCACAGCTTAGTAATGAGCAAAGCCATGCACAGAAAGATGACTTCCTAGCAAATGCTGTAAAACATCTGACCACTTTCATTAATCAGGAAAGGCTGCATGATTTAGGGGTGAGTAAGACATAAGTCAGGGTGCAGGATTTTTACTCACCACCACAACAATGAGATTTCCTGGCAACACATCTATGCAGTAAACAAGTTGGTTTCTTTTTTGGGGGGAATATTTTTGTTTTGGTTTGGTTTTTGTTTTTCAGGCTCTTTTTTTGTAAGCTGTCTCTGTAGTGGAAATAAATAGGCATTAAATAAGAATGTGAAATAACAAATAAAAGTTCAAAAGGAGTTTAGAAATTTTCTCAGCTGAGCAGTCTGCCTGCTTTCGTCATTGCTGGCCAGCTCACCAGCCATAGACAGAGTGCTGGAAGGAAGTGCTGAAGGAATCCGTTTCTCATGAAGGAGCAGCACAAATCTGACAACTTGAGAGCTGCAGGTTCAGATTTTCTTTTGAAATGCTATGGAGGGGGAGTAAGGCTGAGCAACTCACATTGGAATTCACAATCTAATTTCATTTCTGGTTACTATCGAGTACCTCCTTGAAATAAGCTCATATGTGAAATGGTAATAATGACTGGCTTTTTCAGAGTGAAGTTTCTTGGCTAACTTTTAATTAATTATTATTTTTTAAATACTGAAGAAATAATCTAACTAGCTACTTTTTCAAGTGTTATTGAAGTTACTTTTAATTATCATAGAAAACTGTGGGTTTTTAACCTTATCTGTTACTGATGTTTTCAGCTTCTTGTCTGTCAGGCTAATAAGGCATCCATTCTTTTTTCCTGGCTGTAATAAGAAGTAACAAGTAGAAGGCATTTTATATACAACATGAATTTTTTTCCTGTATAACCTTGTGATCCTGAGAAAAATAAGGAGAGAATAACAGTATTTTTGCTGTTTCCTTTACCATGCTGCAGTATCACTCTGAAGACTGGTATGGTTCTGTATTATTAGCTGAAACCTAAGAAATAGGTTGCTCCACAAAGAAACTATTGTAGTGATTGACAGTCAAGTACTCTGTTCATAGGTGATACTATCTCCAGATGTGTGTGGGGGGGGGTTTAATACAGTCTAATTTGCAGAACTTTCACATCCATACTTCTCTTATACAAGAACAAGATTTCTCCAGCTGGGTGTTGGGAATGGGTTGGTGTTTGTGTTACCAATGAACAACAGCAAAGCAACCGTCTCCATCTGTGACAGCTATGTCACTCAGAGCCTTAAAGAGTTTTGGTTTATAAGATAAGCTATTAGCCCAAGGGAGTGGGGAATAAAAGAAAAATGTGTGGAAATGAAAACAAGGCTTTTTCCCAGGGCCGCACCAAGTCAGTGCAGGATTTTTTCTGAGTTATTCAGCCTTCTTTGTGGACATGACACAGAGATGTAGAGTACTGAGAGGAGCTGATTAACCAAAGTTTCAGAAAAGGGAGCATGCAAATCTCAACATATTGAGTACCATACTAGTGTGTGGAACTGAATAGTGTCATTCCAAAAAATTATTTAAAGGTGATTTGGCAAAAGCAAAATTATACAGGAGATTCAGAACAGCAAAATAGATACTAGATAACTCAGACCTCCTAAAAGCAAGGGGTTTAGGGACAGATTTGCATCTATGGAAATATTATCCCTTTTTTTCCTGGACAATTAATAGTTTAATTTATTTGAGCAAAGTTGCAAGATTTCATTTTGAAATACTTACATAAATGCCAGCAAAGACGGAGTGATAGTAGTCACATTTCAGTCTAAGGGACAAAACTTCACTTCCCTTTAAAAATTTTATTTTGTATGACAATAAAGTTGGTATTCTTAAAAATAATTTTCACTCAGATGTGTATTTGTCTTTAAAGGTCTCAGCAACCTTTGCACAGAGTAACACAAGATTCACAACACCATTTCAATATAAACAAGTTATTTTGTCTTAATTAATTAGAGAGAAATATTACGTATCTTCACCAAGCCATAAATCAGTGTCATATCCAAGTATCGGTCTTTTGGAAGGTATAGGTGAATATTGGTTCCTGCCATATTGTAAGCCCCTATTTGTAATTTAGTCCATTTCTCATAAAATTTCGCATGGATGTGGTGGTTAACCTGAACTGAAGGTTGAGTAGAGGCTTTTCACAATGTGTGAATAGCCAACCATCATGGTCTGGCTATCACAATCTTGAGGTCGAGTTAGTGGTGAGATAAAGGACAGCCATGACAGGATTGTCCAAAAAGCAAAAGTATTTTAATATATGAAAACAATAAACTGGGGAAGGCAAACACGCTGTATAGGATCAACCTCAGAAGGCACTTTGGGGTAAGAACAGGGATATATAAAAGGTAAGTGTGAGAGTGGGTCTGAGGGTCAGGGTCCAATCAGAAACTGGGAATTAGAATATGCAAAACACTGCATCAAACATAGAACAATGGGGAAAGAAAACTGGGGAATAGTCTGGAACTGTGTGCATATAAAGTAACCCTATCAACATACTAACTTCCCATCAACCTTTGTACCACAATTTCGGCGCTAGCCTTTCAGCCTGCAGACTTGACTCCCAGGGCCTCAAGCTGATGTCTTCGTAGGAAGGTGGGGCTGCCCCACTGTCCATCCCAACCAACTCTATTCCCACAGTCACCATTTCAAGGCAAAAAACCACTTTGGATCATTTTGGCAAAGCCTGGAGTATTACTTCACATAGATCCACTATGAGGCAAGGCGTAATTTATTGATAGTTCCTGAGCTGCTTGGTAAGATTAATGTGGATTTATCACTAACTGTGTGATTATATAACCAATTTTTTTTTAATGATGAAAGATTTTTACAGAAATATTCAAGTAGAGGACCCTTAGATATAAAAATAAGAAATTCCAAGTGCAACAGCCCTCTTCTACAACTACTTTTAGTTTTCTTATTTAGTCTTTAGGAATGATGATATTTCAATTAATATTTGATACAATTCCAATTGGATACTTAAGGACTGTGTAAGTCAACATTACTATACAGTGCTTTTTCTTTGAGATCAACACACTGTCTTCTTTTGAGTGCAATTTGGGTATTTTGCCCTTAATAGTTAAGCTCTTTAGAACAGCTATTTAACTAATAATTTTTTGTGTTCATATGATTAGTTTTGTTCTGCAGCTGCTTTTAGGATCCTTTCAAATGTATTTCAGTGTGACAAGCATGGGTTTGCCTCAATATTTTTGAAGTAGCAGGATACAGTCTGGATATGTCTCAAAGTGTTAAACCAGCAGTTCATTGAGTAGATTAGTACAGCGCCTCTAAAGCCACCATGAGATTTAATTTTTTAGCACAGAGGTAATAAATGTAGCCTTAGCATTTTGGCACCAGCAGTGAATCCTACCTATGTGGAGTGGAACCACTATAGATATTTAGTCTCTGGTTCATATTAAATACAGAGATGGGTATTTGTGCTCATATACAGATACCTATTAACATTTATCTATGTATTTACAAAAGCTTAAAGTGTAGTCAGTAGGCTTTTTTAATAATGTGGAAGGTGGTTTAGAGATGCATGTATGGATGCTATACTTGTGCATATATATCTACGTATACATCACATGTCATATGTGTTACCTTTTTGGTAAAGAAAGGATGGAATTTTGGAAAAAAGGATAGAATTACTGCTGAAAGTAATGTGCAAAAAAGTGAGATGTAGAACATACCTTTTTACTTGTCATTTATTGTCACATTAACTGATATGTTCAATACTGAAACAGGCAAACCCAGCAGAAGCACTGATTACCTATGCTGCTTAGACCATGTGTTTCAGTCAGTGCACCCACAGCACTCAGCAGCAGCTCAGCAGCCCACATTCCCAGTGTCAGGCCAGGGTCTGGGAGGTAGTGCTCTACTCTCCTCTCTCACGCTGCATTACACCATCCAGTTCCTGTGGGGTGTGAATCTGCCTCTGCAATGCCGAGGAGAGTGATGGAGAAATGGTAAATAAATTCTTTAACTTATTGGGAGTCAGTTTCCGAACAGACTAGATTCTCTTACCCTGTATTTGTAAGCTTCTGCAGCTCTCTCCTTTCACCATCTCTGTGATGTCTTCTAGGAAGATGTCCATTGTCTGCTCCATCACTTTAAATACTTCATTCTAGACACATGACAAAATAATCCTTCTGAAATTAGAGCTTGCTGCGTTCTTTAAATCAGTGGGAGTTTTTCTGTTTGCTCACTGGAGTAAGAACATCATCCCATTTCATCATGGTTAGACAATTCACAACCTCTTACATTTTCACAAGGTAAGATTTTCAAGCCATGCTTTTGTGTCTCGTTTTTGGGAATGTTTGGCTATGTTTCTATGATGTTTTAAGTCAGCTGACTGGTATTTTCTGATAATAATTTAATTGGAGATTTTTATTGAGGGAAATTATGCACTTAAAGAGGGAAAAAAAAAGAACTTCTACTTCTTTGTGCGCTGAAAACATTCAGAATTAATTGTTTTATGAAAGCTGGGCTTGCTACAGAAAATTAAAACTCTGTCCATTTACTATTTTTTTTAATTCTAACAGTTTAGATGACCTATGGAATTTGGTTAATGAAAAATTCCCAAATATTTAGGTTATCCTTGTTGCTGAACTATTTGGCCATTTAGATATTTCTTGTAAGTGATACTCTGTTGTGTTTTTGAACAAAAATTTGAGAACTGTGATTGGCAAGCCACTACCTTTCTTTTCCTTGTATGGTACAGTATGCAGTTCATGTCCATTTTGTGCACTGTATAGCCAAACTGGAGTATGCACAAACAGTATAAGGAAAGGGTAATCAATCTGACTGCGTGAAAACTCTGAGGAAATACTGATAAGTAAAACAGCTCATAAATTCTGCAGAGAGAATTGTTCACATTCATGGCTCTAAAGATTAAAACTGAGGCTCCTTCTGCCCCACCCATAAATGACTTCTGGCAGTAGAAATGTGGTCAGTAAAAACCCACTCACAATCTTTACTGCCAATCCACGTCAGCTTTCTCTGTCTTATTTTGTGTACCAAAAGAGTCCAGTCTATATAGGATCATTGTCCTAAAGTACTGTATTTCTTTAAGGAAATCTTTCTTTCTGAGTTCAGCAATATTAGGTCCTGAATAGCTGAATGTTGCTCTTAGGTAAGGACTAAGTGTGTGTGATTAATGGTCAGTATGAATAGAATATGTGGAGCACAGGCAAGAGGCTCTTTAGGACTGCTTTTTCCTGTCTGCAAATATAAATTTCGGGGGGTCTCCGTGCGGTTTGCTTACCGGCCAGCAGTTCCCCAGACCCATCTATAGCAGTCTGTGGGTCCTACAATTAGCTCGATGAAGCGTGGATGAGGCTTGGAAATGAAGAGTGGGCTCTGGCTTGGGTTGGGAAGGTGTTTATTTCTTGTGGCCCAGCCACGTGCAGAGGAGAGCCGGGAGTGGAAGCCAGAACAGCCCGACTGGGCCTCAGTGTCCCCTTTTCCCAGGTCGCAGCCTGGGCGGGGAACACTCTGGGCCAGTCGGGGAAGGGAAGGGATGTGGTTACATCAGGTTCCATCAAGGTGTAGGGGTAGGGGGGTATTTTGGAATGGAACAAACCAAGTACAGACTAATAACAAAATACAAATACACATATAAAAACCTAAAACATGCACTGCAACATGCAAATAGCTTGGGACCTTTGGAAATATTAGGAAAGTTCAGGAGAGTTCTAGCTCTTTGTTGCTTTATCATAGATCAGTGAAGTTCAGAATCAACAGAGTGGGGAGCACAAAACAAAAACGTTTGAAGAAAAGTTGTTAATTCTGTCTTGTAATTTTTGTGTTTATTGAGAATTGAAAGCCTATTAATTATATTTGTCAGTTTAGGAATGGATGGAGGTCCTGTTGAAAACTGAGAACTCTCTACAACTACCTGAAAGGAGGCTGTAGCCAGGTGGGAGTCAGCCCCTTCTCGCAGACGACCAGCAACAGGGCAAAAGGACAGAGTCTCAAGCTGTACCAGGGAAAGTTCAGAATAGCCATCAGGAAGTATTTCTTCACTGACAGGGTGGTTAAACAGTGTAGATAGTGGATTTACCGCCTCTGGAAGCGTTCAAGAAACAACTCGGTGTGACACTTAGTGCAATGGTTTAGTTGTTATGATGGTGTTTGGTCAAGGGTTGGACTCAATGATCATGGAGGTCTTTTCCAGTCTTAATGATTCTGTGATTCTATGAGGCTCCAGGCAGAATGGAATTCATCTTACCTCATTAATGCCAGTTAAAAGGTTGTTGTCTAGTCTGAGCTCCTACTCTATCCAGATGGCAGAGATAAATACTTCTTGAGGGCAATTCCTTCCTTTTTTCTGAGTTTTTTAATGTAAATGTATAATGACTCAGGCTCTGGCAGTATGTGCATCTATTGCTTAATTAAGGGGAGATGAACCATCTAATTTAAGTTAAACACTTGATTTTCTGTGTCTGAAATTAGCTGAGATGAATCTTACCTGTGGTACAGAACTTCTCTTTGTGAAGTCCTTTTCAGGTACTTTTTGCTAATGTTATCATTATTATGACAGATTGTACAATTGTGTTTCAAAGTACAGTATTTAAATCTTTTGAGGCTACTTTGCAAGCTAGTGGAGACATAGCCCTCATAAGGGTGATGGATCTGGGCATGCTTTTATCAGAGGGACATCCTGTTTTTGATTCTTAAAACAGATTAGAGATATGAAGATATGGAAAGTCCCTGAGAAGTGGTGAAAAGAAATAATAGGCGAGCAAAAATAATATTCAAAATGAACCATTGCATGGGAGATGGAGATGCCTCTGTGGGGAAGACAGGTTTCATTTTGATATATTCTCACAGCTTTCTGTGTAATGCTGCAGAGATTGTAGAGATAATGAAATGGATCATTACCCAGAAATACTATAATGAATTAGTTTACTGAATGTATGGTAACACAACTGTGTATATAAGCACAAGTCTTATATGTGCACACACAAGGAGAAATATTTAATGAGTTGGTGGGCAATCAATTGCACATGCGGGTGTAGGCATGGGTGTACTTGAACAAATGTTGAAAGTTCTCTATTATCTCTGCAGAATCTCGTACAGATGTACACAGCACTTGCATTCATCTGCTGGCATTAGACTCCCTCCTTCTTTACTTACTGTCACAGTCTTTCTGAGGAGAAGGGTGGCATTAATCTAGAAACTACTCATATACTTAAAGAGACAGAATTTGATGACAAGTAATTCAGCCAGTATAAAAATGGGATGTTAATTAATGTGTTCTCAGCCTTGCAGAGTATTGCATGCATCATTTTAGGAAAGTTTTTCTTGAGGATTACCACCTCCCTCATGTGAATTATTTTTCTTCTTGTTAGGAACTGAATGACATTGCTGTAACTGCTACAGCCATTGCTTATGGGAAAGGATATCATTAAGGAATTGTGGTTTCTGCTTAACAACTTGAAATAAGCAGGAAGGCTTATAGCAAGTGACAGGGCTACATGCAGGCTTAATCAAGTTGGATGTATGTTCTGCAAAGGGTGGTGCTTGTTGGCTGTAGTTGCTGTAATCTCTCTGGTAAATCCCTCATGAGCTGTAAGCTACTTTGCTTGGCAAACTGTCATGAAGTAGAAATGTTTGGAAAGCACTGGAACTGTCACCTGTCTAACCAGTCTGCTTATTTTCATTTTGGACATTGTGCTTGCTGTCTTCACTAGAGGGAATATGCAGATTGGTGTGGGTGTGCCCCGCGGGTGTGTGTGGTTCCTGACAATTTGGCTGCTGCCATTTGTATTTCAAACCAGGCAGTCCCAAGAACACAGATGCAGAGCCTTGTACCAGTGTAAGAAAGAGAAGGCATCAGTCAAATTACAATGATATCTTGCAAAATAGACATCAAAAGGTAGCCTGCCATTTCAATAATATAAACATTCTGATGTGTAAGTGTTAAAGGTGTATGGGAAATGGTTATATTAAAGGAGTGACTGGGTTTTGCATCTGAGGGTTTTAAGGTCTTTACAAAGCACAGAAACTAATTTCCTTCCAAAATCTTTAAGTTAGGCAATCTAATATTTGAGGCTATAAAGTTGACTAGATACATACAAAAATCAGTCCTCTTCATCTAAAACACTGCTGATCATGCTAAAGAAAGCACGTAATACTATGTTAGGTTTCTCATGTCTCTTCCATTATGTTAGAAGTGAAAATAAAACAGATTAACTCAGAGAAAAGTAAATCATCAAGTCGCTAATATTTTCATGTTCTTTGGAATCAGTTATAAACAACAAACTTTTTTTAAATTGCAGCAGGCTGAACTTAGTCCTTTTTACAATTTCTCCAAAAATTTTTGGTTACTGATGGGAAACTGGTGATGTTTTTCACTTTTGTTCACTGTGGCAGCTGTGGTACAACTATTGGTACAGCACAGCTTATTCTTAAAGGACTACAGTGCTTATTCTTAAAGGGCTCCAGTTCTTGCCTTGTGTTCTTGTATTGTACCTGCTTTCAGGGTATTTTTTAATATATCTTCCAAGCTATCTTTTTAAGGCTGAGGAAGCTATATATTTTTTCATGAATTTGACAGTGTATCAGAAAAAAATACAGCATACTGTAGACAAAAGTTCGATTTTTAAAAAACCATTTATCTTCTACCATCTTCTGACTTAAAAACTATTAAATCCAAGCACTTAAATGACAGATCAGTGATACTAGATGCCATACAAGTGGAATAGTGATCTAAATTCCATTTACATGAGTTGTGATGTAAAAAGTGTCTCAAATAAGTGAGGAGAGAAGGAAGCAACTCACAGATACATAAAATTTTTTTATCTGTGTTTATGTTAGAACATAAATGTTTAAATGTTGAACTTCTTTTGGCCCTGCTGTAGTATGCTAACTTATTTCTTGTCAAATATCTCAGCAGAAATCATTCTTTGGAAGGGACAGTTAGAGTCGTAGAGATTTTCAGTGCCATGGGGATGGGGTGAAAACATCATGTATGTTTGGGTGAGGATTGGATGAGTGAGGAGCAAGGCTCTGCTATTGCTCTGAAAACAGTGGAGCAGTGTTAACAGTTGGATAGATATGTAAAGGCTGTGTCTGTTTGAAAGAGCCTGAAGTTTAAGACTAGAAAATTGAACTCAACTCAAGTGAATCAAAGGAAGGATGTTCAGAGAAATGGACAAAAAAATCTGCACAGCTGTCTCTTCTGTTTGGTGTGTCCTAATTGCTATGATTGTTTTTTATGCAGTGCTTTGATGATTAGGGGAATCTTTTCTAAACAAAGTACACATTGAGGCTGATACTGCAAAGTTATCTGAAACCCTTTGTATGAAAATGCCTGCAACACAAATGCCACAGTCACTGCATTCACTTGCTTGTTCAGGCAGCCTTTAGTTTCTCATTGAAAGAGAGCTTTTTTTCCTAACTCCACAGAAGGGTATGAGCAAAGAAAGCAGAAAACTAATACAGATTCTTCTATCTTATTTGTCCTGTGTCTAAGTGTCACTGTCCTTACAACTAGCACATGATTCCCAAATATTTTGCTTGCAAGGCTCAAACTAGTAAAAGGGATTTTAAGGAGGGGTGAGCAGGGAGGGAGATGGGGACCCTGAGGAGACAGGATGGGATTACCAGCTACAGAGGATAGGGTTGTACATCTCAGTGTCCAACACAAAAGGCTGACTCACAGTCTCTGCCATGACAGGGTTCATAGTCACAGTCCAGCAAGTTTTCTATGTGCACTGACTCCATGAGCATTTAGTTTCCCTCACTTTCTGCATTACTACTTAGAGACCATATGACCTCAATCCTGCAAAATGCAGGATATTTGAAATGTAGATATTTGAAAAGGAAATTACAACTTGACTCTTATCTGATTGTTCACAAGAACTGAAATCCAACAAAGGCAAATTCAGGGTCCTGCACCTGGGGAAGAATAACCCCAGGGACCAGCACAGACTGAGGGCTGACCTGCTGTGAAGCAGCTCTGGAGAAAGACCAGGGTGTCCTGGTGCACAATAAGCTGTCCATGAGCCAGCAGTGCCCTTGTGGACAAGAAGGCCAGTATGTGCTGTGGTGCATTAGCATTGCCTGCAGGTCGAGGGAGTTGATCCTGCCTCTCTACTCAGCCCTGGTGAGGCCAAATCTGAAGTGCTGTGTCCAGTTCTGTGTCCAGTTCTCTGGGCTCCTCAGTACAGGAAAGACAGAACTCATGGAGTGAGTCCAGCGAAAAGCAGCAAAAGATGATGAAGGGACAGGAGCATCTCTTTCATGAGGAAAGGCGGGGGGAGCTGGGCCTGTTCAGCCTTCAGAAGAGATGGCTGAGAGGAGACCTCATCAATGTCTATCAGTATCTGAAGGCAGGGTGTCAGAGGATGTTTCCAGGCTCTTCTCAGCAGTGCTAAGCAATAGGACAAGAGGCAAGGGGCAGAAAGTGATGCACAGGAAGTTTCACCTGTATACGAGGAAGAACTTTACTGTGTGAGTGACTGAGCTCTGGAACAGATTGCCCAGAGAGGCTGTGGAGTCTGCCTCACTGGAGGTATTCAAGAACTGTGCGGATACAGTCCTGCGCCATGTGCTCTAAGGATGACCCTGCTTGAGCAGGAGGTTTGGACTGGATGACCTCCTGTGGTCCCTTCCAACCTGACCCATTCTGTGAAGAGTAAATCTACCCATTTATCAGAGTGTTTTACACTTCTTAACTGACCTAATTAGAGTCATAATTTAACCAAACAGTGAGGTAAATACCTTTTGTTGATTCTGCTCCTACCCTGTTTCTTAAAAAACCTCTTATCTAGGGATGTCTCAGAAACATACTATAAATCATCTTTCAAAATTTACCACTAAAAGAAAGAAAAACCAACTTTTTCCTTTGACTTTACATTGGATGGTATTTATATGAAATGGAGAAAACTTGGTAAATTTTGTCAAGTTAAGGATGGGTGCTATAAAATGCAGAGTAATGAAAATGGTCTGTAGAGTACAGTACCCAGCTGCTCTAGTCTTTGTAGACTTTCTGATTTCTCTTTTACCCCTGCACAAAGGAAGTAGATTGTGGTGCCATCTCTACTGCTCTGGAGAAAAATTAGATGAGGTGGTTCTTGAAACACCTCAGTGAGCTCTTGGTTTGGTTGAAGAGGATAACTTGGGAACAGCACCAGATGAGTCATTCTCCATCCCTGTCTTCATGGAACGAATATTTCCCTTACCCAACACTTCCAGTTCTTGTTAGGCTGCTCCTGCTGAGTAGAGCTGTGGGAAGCATTGCCAGCATGGGCTTCTCTCTAGGAAGCTCTGATTATGGAGGACTATGGATGATGTAAGTTACAGCAGATTTCCCTTCCTGAAGCTAGTGAAAAATTCACCACTACTGTCTGTAGTGTCCTTAACATACAGGAGAGTGGCTGACTGCAGTGTTTGAAGTCTGCATCATATCTGACCGGTATGTAAGCAGTCATTGGTGCTGTGCTGGATACTGCTGTAGCAGCATCATGCTGCTTCCAAAACTGGGTATGGTTTCATGTACATTTTTAACATATAGTTTGCATCTATGGACTTATCTAGTGCTAGTTAAGATGATAATAGTTTGAGGTTCTATAAAGATAACAATGTATGATGCTTATAAAACTAGTTAGTGCCTTTTTCTCCATTATTCATTCTTATTATTTCAAGTTGTCATAGTTCCCCTAATAGTGATACATTTTTATATATAATGTTGCCCATGAAAAACAGTAGGGATGTCTGGTTTTTTAGTATTTAGCCCTGTTGGTAATCACTTGCTCAGAGCTAAAGTCTAACCAGGGGTGAGCTCACACTGCAGTCTTCATTGAGAGCTTTCCCTTTTTCTTTTCCTCTTGGCTTCCTCTTTCCATTTGAAGGAGACAGGAAAAAAAATCATTGAGAATTCTCACTTTCCTTCAGGTTTTGTTCAAAGTAACCAACATGTTCAATTGTTAGGTATAGGCATGAAAGGAATAAAATATAATAATCTGATTTTCATTAGGAAATAAATCTATACTCTAGTGTCAGAGTAGAGTACACATAAGGAGAAAATCCCCCACAATTTCCCCTCTCCTTCATCACAGGCTGCTTTGTCTGTATATAGCATCACAGTATATATGGAGATGTGAATGTATCTGTATAATATTATACATCCATATAGTCTCTCCAGCTTTTAAAGTTCAGATTTTTTCCTCTTCTTCTCAGCTGCTTTGCAATTTATTAAATTTCTGAACATTCATTTCTAAGTCCTTTTGCATTTTCTTATTTATATGTTTGTCATAGAGGGATTTTTATTTTTGGTGTGAATCTTGAAGAACATAGACTTTGTTGAGATAAAACTCACACTTTAAATTTAGCTAGAACTCATTAAAGTTAAAAAAAGTCTGTCTTGTGAAAAATGTGATGTTTTCCAGAGTAGTAAAAAGAGAAGACTCTTTTGTGCAAAGTTATATCATGAACCTACAAGTCTCATTCTTTGTTAAATTCATCCTAATTAACAGAAAATCCTTTATCAGTCTGAAACTCAGCAGATGAAGTGAGACAAAAAAAAATTTTGCAAAGTTATATGGCTTTTCTTTACTGTTACCAGGATAAACCTTAAATACCAATTAGGCTTTTTTTGGCTCCTCAGACCCAGGAATATATTTTAGAGTATTCATTATTCTGCCTATACATGGTGAAACTGTATGTAATACCAACATGAACAATGCTGAGCTAAACAGGCAAGCTCCAGCTTTTAGGGGCAACTATTCAATTTTGAACCTAGAAATACAAGCTTCAGTTCTTTAGTTGTACAGTTCCCGTGTTTGAATATGGCAGCATTATGCAAGAAGGCAAAAAACCATTAACTGTTTGGCATACTTTGTAGCAATTCGATTGGAGAGGAAGAACAAAATTTAACAGTCAAAATATTAGAAGCATCTGTGGATACCTTAAGCAGGTTTAAAATTTTAAGAGAAGTGCATATGACTTTAAAAGGGAACAGGGTGTAGCATTGGCATTGGCTCATACAATTTTTGAATGGCAAGGAACATGATATTTCAGTAAGTCTTAGTCAAGTTGTTCTAATTAATCTACAAAAGAAAAGAGATCTTATGAACTGAAAACATCTTGAATGGGTAAACTTGATCAGTTTAGTCTGAATTATTTGGCTTCAGTCTACATGTCTCATTTGATGTTCGTTGGCCTTTGTACAACTGCAGAAGAGTCATATAGGAGAGAGGGGCTGGAAGCACTGTAGACTGTTCTTTTCGTAGACATTTGTCCCTCAAATTTGTGTACTTGAGCCAGAAAGTTCAGGGTAATGCTGTGAAAAATAGTGCTTCTTGAAGCATAGCCATATTTATCTGGCATTAATTCATATACAGTGGATACAACACTGGCACAATTACAAAAAAAGGAACAGATTACAAAAGTGTATGGAGTGGTGGTTTTAATAGGGTCACAGTTTATAAAAATCATAGCAAACAGAAAAGGAAAATTCTTTAGAAATTTTATCTTATTTCTCCTCCCTCCAACCTTTCTCCTTTATATATTAATCTATCACTATCTACTGGTTTTTAATTTTAAATCCAAAGAGAAGAAAACATAGGATTTTTGAATGCTTCATCTTTATAAGGTTCTTTATCCATTAAAAAAATCAAGAAGTTCACTCTAGCACACTGTTTTCATTTGTGTCATAGTGATGAAGGCAAGTTCTGGAAGGTTAAAATTAATAATGCGTAAAATGCTATCAATTGTCCTTCCTCAGAATCCATACCTCAGAAGGCATTTTCTGTGTGTGTAAAATCTGGAGATACTCTGAATATTACTTAGTAGATCCAGCTTTTCTAGCTTTTTGGGGCCTAATTTAAATTATTGGGGAACAGAGGCCAAAAATCAAATATATATACACATACATAAATGTATTTTTGAGTTAGAAAGGACTGAATGTCTGCAAGTGCACAGACACTGTTTGACCTGAACTTTTCTGACATTAGCCACCTGTTGCATAAGCTATAGGACTAATAAAATAGAGTTGCAGAAGTATTCTGTTCTTTTTACTTTCAAGACAGCAAAGCATTGTAGCCAATTTTTGAAAACTGAGCGGGAAACAGAAAGGAGGCAATAAAAAATACCCTCTAGAGATATGGAGTGTTCTTCCTCATGGTTGTTAATGGTACTGTCAAAGGTATAGTTGTGCTCTACAGAAAGGAGTAAAACTATGTAACTCGAAGCCATTAGAAAAATTGCTGTTTGGACTCAGTCCAAAAATCTACTGCTAATTACAGGTAGATCCATTTTTATCAAATACTCAAAGGAGAAACTGTCTGAAATGATTTTAAAGTAAATGTCCAAATCATAATATAATTCACTCTTAATTCCAAAATGTATTTATATTAATTGAAGATTTTATTTTTTTTTCTTTTCTCCTATTCCAGTTTGTCTGGTGTTTTCTCAGTAGAGATTTTGTATTCTTGCAAGATTTTTTAAACTTGGCTTTCTGTAACTCGGCTTTCTGTAACTCTAAAGGGGCTTTTCCAGATGTTGGATGCTCATTAAAATGAATTCTGTTCTAGTTCAAAAGTCTTTGGAGAAGCACTGAGTAAGGCAACAGTCCATTGATTCTCTCATATTAGACTCAGTGTTGGGTTCATTTCATGGACTTAAGTTCAGCAAGTAAAAATGTGCAGCTGTTAGTTCATTTCTCAACAGTGATTTTGGCCAAAGAACACTTTTATGTACTATTGCAGTGACTTATAGGGTTTTTTTTCTGGTAAAGGATGCTCTTTGCTTCCTTTGATCATTGTTGTGTGAATCTGATGCACCAATGATGAATTGCTTTGAAATATGCACTGGCAAAATTGAGTTTTCTGCCATTGGTGAAAGAAGCTAGAACAACATGACCAGACTTTGCTGAGTAATTTCAGCATGTTTAGATTGGCTTCTTTTTATGTTTGGGAGAAGAAAAAAGAGAACAAGAGTCAATTTAAGAATTCGTTTTAAGAGCAGGGTAATCCCACGTAAAGTAAGAACACGTTACAATGGAAGGAAGTAAATTCAAGAACACAGGGCCTATATCCTACTTCCTTTGCCTTTTATGCTGGCACACAGTAACTTAATGGACTGTACTAGAGAAGTTGATAGGGGAAATATCTTTTTTATTTTCCTAGGGAAGACAATTATTTTTCAAATTTGATTGCTAACTGCAGCCTTATTTTTTACCTAACACACATGATTTTGCTCAGATGTGTTTCTTATGAGTTAGTAAATTGTTTATCCCAGTAAACTGCTTTATTTTAATTTAAACACTTTTACCATCTTTTGAAACAAATTGATTCTTATTATCTTGGTGAGATTGTGTTAATGCCAAAGGAATTGTCACTAAAACATTCCATGTTAAAGTTTCTAGAGTGTAGAGAATAACATGAGTCATTTATAATTAATACTCAGGTAGTTTTAATGCCAGTTTTAAGTATTCCCATTGCAAAAATTACAGATTGTTGATTTGCATGTGAAGTCTATTTTATGTTTCCCTACCATCAAAAGAAAAATCCTGTTCATGTTAGAGCTGTTGCCATCAAATGGTAATGAAAGAAGATTTCCTTTTTGCCTGATAACTGAATTTAACTAGGACTGCTCATGTCTTTACTGACTTTACTAACACATCCATATTGTAACCATTGCAAAATGGATAGTGCAATATTCAGCATATCTGATACATTAATTCTTTTGGTATGCTAAATCTTACTGTATTAGATATTCTTTACTTTTGGCCTGCTTCCACTGAATTGAGAAGCTTTGAGCTTTCTTATTGGGAAAAAATACAAATTCACTTGATGTAAAATATATAAGATGCTGCTAGCTGGCTGACTGCAGGCAGCATTTGAGGACACTTTTAAAGGCCTATATGGCAGAAAGATAGTTGGAATGTGTACAGAAGGAAAATAAATTATTGAGCTGAAAACATTTATAATTAAAATAATACACAAATAAAGTATGGGAAAGGCATCTAAAATTAAGAAATTAAGCTTTCAGGCTGAAAATGTGGTTTGAAAATAGCTTTCCTATAGCTTACCCCGTTTTCATGGTTTACTGGAAAAGTTTTTTCATTACTCTGTGAAATCTATGGCAGATTCTTAAGGCATCCCTACAAACAAGGCCAGCATCCACTAGCCCTGGAAACTTCTAAACAATTATCTACATGAATAATTAACACAATGCTAATTACCACTAACCCAGGGATTGGGGTTTAAATTCATTGCTATCCCATGATAGCAATCGTGCACATTTTTCACTGTAACCTAAATTCAAGGAATAAAAACCACCATGTTCACAGTAACCAGTTCTTGTTCCCAATCTTCATTACAAATATTACTTTGGTTTTACCAGGGCATACAGGAGGACAGGACAGGAACCACTCTTACTGTGTGAAACTGTCGCTAATATCAAAGGCATTTTTGTAGCAACTTCAGGGGGGCCCAGATTAAAGCAGATGTGAGATGAGGCAAAATTCACACCAAACCTGACATCGCTTTGGGCTGAGTATTTTATCTGTGAGTACATCTGGGATCCATGCATAGCCCAGGACAGAATATAGTCCTTTAACTCTCTGCCAGAAGTTAAGGATTTGAAAGTCCCATTGGCCTCATGGTTGTTATTTATTCTAATGAAACTATCCTAGCACTTAGAGAATTTATTTGTAACATATATTAGGAGTTGTCTTTCTTCTTCAGAAGACAGCACATGTGCAGAACAGCAGTCTTATGGTGCTTGGCAGGTATCCTTGCCTCACTCAAGCATCAAACTGTTGAGTTTTTTTCCTGAAATTCCTGCACAGGAAAAGACTATACTCATGGTCACCATCTGGTTGGCCCTGTTCTTATGTTTTCAAATGGCAGAGAAATCTGTATCAACTGCATAAGGAAAGTTTTTGAAACCTGATTTGACTGTACTGATTGTTGTGTGTAGGTCTGTTTCCAGTCATCGTGTTTTTATTAAAAAAAGTTTACTATTTGTATTTGAAAACCTGTAACATCTTAATATAATAGGCTTGAGCATGAGGATACATATTACAGATCTCCTCATAAGATGTAATTTCCTTGCAGCCTAATTTTCTTGGAAAACTTCTTCCCTGCTTTGTACAAAGAATTATTTTCTGATAAATATTAGGGTAAAATCTTCATATTGTTCCTCTCTACTTCTGTCTCTGGATTTTTTTGTAAAACCTGAGTTTTTTCTACACTTCAGCAGGGTCTAATACTGAAAGTTTTGTTCCTCAGATGTTTCTTGACAGCAAAAAGGGCAGGATCCTTTAGTCAGCATACAACTTTCACTAGCCACATGTATTCTTTATGACATCTATTATTCAGTAAATACTGTTGAATTATACCATTTTTTAAAAAAAGTTTCCTTCTGTGATTTTACCTCTCAGATTGACTTCAACTTATCATAAATATTTTTTCACTTCCTTTGCTGTCAATGTATAGCATCCACATCAAGCATAGGATATGATTCCACTTACTGCTGAGCCACAGATACCTGTACATTTCAGTACATAATTCTCTACTTTCAATCTTATGGAGAGAGAGAGGGAACATATATCTGCATGCATGACCTCTGCATGTACGTCAAGATGCAGGAAATGCAGGTCTCTGTAAAAACTGAGCAGCTCTATAAGGTCTTGGTGTACATGATCAAAGTACTGCAACTCTTGTAAGCTTAATAACTCAAAATTTTGACTAAAAGACTTTGGAGCTAAGTCTTTTCCCATTCCTCAGCCAAAGAATAAAACTTCATTCCTAACAATTTTTGCATGCCTCCCTCTTAAAAAGAAGGAAAACTGCAGATTTCATGGAGATTGCCATTGCAGCAAATTAGAAGGGCTGATGGTCTTTGATGCCCATAGTAGACTTGGGATGGAGCAATAATTCAGACTCTCATTACTTCATGCCAAGTTAAAAGGTAGTGCATCTCACCTCACTGCAGATGGGAAGAGGGATGATCTTAGCAGGCATTAGCCCTTTCAGAGTTCCTATGTGCTTATGACACAATTCCTTCCTCTCTACCACCCACTCACATCTGTTTAAAAATTTGGTATGATTTCATATATCAGCACAACTCCAGAGACAACTCAGAGCTTCCCTTCATGATGTCTTGTGAGCTAGAAGGAATTGCTTTTGCACCTCTTATACTTGCTTCCCATTCAACAGCAAATAAAAGAGGCCTCAATAAAGATGTTTATCTGTTTTTTTCTGTCCTCTACTGAAGCCCTCTGAAGAAGCTGACATGGATCTCAGAGTAGAAGCTAGTTGTCTGGGTCACTAATCCTAATTTAGCCTTTGTAAAGCAGACTTTCTGAAAGGCAGCATGAGGCATCATGCTGTATTTATGTATTGTAAATTGCACAGTGATGAGGTCTAAAACAAGAAAGATGGTGTGCTTTGGGTTGAGTCTAGGTGTCTCTCTAATGTTAAGTATTTCCTCATAGATAAATAGTGTTTCATTTTCATCCAGTTATATTTTGCTTTCTTTTCCTTTACATAGGAAAGGATATTACACTGACAGATGCAAAAAACCACTGAAAACACTCAGTGTTGTCGTTCAGCCAAATTATAATCCATTAAAAGTGCGGCAAAAATGAAACACAGATTAGATATTAAATGCAAAAAACATGATTATTGATACTTAAATCTAAGTTTCTGTATTTCAGTTTTCTTTTTTGCCACAAATGATACTGAATTATGGACAGTCCTACTCTTGAATGGTCTTCACTCTCCTCATAAGTGGTCAGGTGAAAAAGACAGTGTAATAAATATTACCTGGTTCTGTTAAATCTTCCATTAATGTCTATGATTACAGAATTTGTTCAAATATAACATCTGAGGAATGTATGGTTTTGACCATTTTGATCAACTGGCATTTTCTGGGTAATGTGTACCACTTCTGTCATGCTGCTGTAGATTACAGAAAGAGGATGCTTATAAGTGGCCTCATCTGTTTCTTTGAGGACATTGCTGCTAGTTTTAGAGGATTATGTAGAAATCCACTCACGTATGATACTATTTTTAAAACTGAGAGGCCTGTTTAACAGGGCTCTGCTGATACCCAAGAAATTTTATCAAGCAATTTCCCAAATCCATTTTTATCTCCTCATGTGTTTTATACCTTTCAAGTCTAAGTGAAGTTAATATCAGGTTCTCATCAGCACACATGCAAATCAGAAAGGCAAGTACTGAAGGTTAAAAAATTTTCTGAAGAGCTACATTCTTGAAAACACGTTCATATTTTTGTATATTGGTCAGTGCCTCTTTGAGAGAGTTACCTAATATTAGGCAAGACTGTTTTATAAATGTGAGTTTAGGAAATTCCCTGGAGATTACTGGAACAGTGCTGCAAATTTTTCTTTAACTACCAGAGCCTGCTGGGTGTCTAGTGTGTAGACAAAGTTACGAAAAAGGAGCAAAACATTTATTTCAAATGTACATGTTGGTCACATAGTTTCATAATCAGCCTATGAAATACACATCTCCCAAAGGCTACCTCTCATCCACACATTCCTTTGAATATTTCCTGAAGTCATGTGCAATGCATAAGGCATTAGTGCTTTTCCACCTGCATTTTCTGGATAATGATTAGAGTCTCTGCTGTCCTGCTTTTGCAAACACTCAAGTATGGCTGTAATTCTCCTATTGATTCCTCTTACACTCAGTCTTGAGCTAGCACAAGTATTTGAGTAGTCATGAAGATAAATAGATAAGAAGTCATAGACTTTTACCAGAAGTTAAATAAAAACATGACTTAATCTGAATCTGTTTTCTGGTACGGTTCACAGACTCTTGGAACAGGAGATGAAGGGAGGAGTAAGCAGTGGGTGTAGGAAATGGATAGGACTTTTGAAACAGTTGTCAGTGTATATCAATTTAAAACATTCCTTGGACTAGGAATGAATAGCCTCAGATTAAAAATTAAAGCACCTAAGATAAATAGGGAAGGCTTTTTGAAGTTTGTATTTATGTCCTTGATGGATAGGAAACTACTGTTTGAAAATACTGTGGGTAGACAAAATCATTCTAGTGTTATTTCCTAAATTTTTCTAGAACCATTGGAAGATCATCTGCTAATCAGAAAATCTGAACCTGAATATTCTTGGTTTGAAAATTAAGCATTTGATTTATACAAAATAAAGCAATGGAACTGGGAAGTTGTATGTAAGAAATAAGTAAGAAAGGAATTCTACAGATGATGCAGGATACTGAGTACTGCAAGCTTTATATAAAATGACTGCCAGATGAAATTACAGCTCCAAAATGTCTGGAGTTGATTTTATCTGTGCTAATTTACATATCAACAGAACTACATGACCAAAACCACCTTTATATGATTTTTCCTGGGATGGCATAGAAATTTTCTTCCTTTTTTTTTTTTTTTCTTTTTTTTTTTTTTTCTTTTTTCTTTTTTTCTTTTTTCTTTTTTTTTTTTTCCTATTACAGCAAACTGTAGTTGAACCTGTGCTAGGTCTTAAGAATTAAGAATAAATTTTCCTGTGAACCTGACATATTTAAACTAGCTGTTATAAAGTTTTGGACATTTATATAGTTTTGTAGGAAGATCTACAAGAAGGAATGTTAAATAAGAAACATAATGATGCTTCAAAGGAAAAACATACATAATTGGAAGGAAGGAAGCATTTAGTTGACTGAAAATTTCTTTTAAATTAGTGCCTAACGATGAAAAACAGGTATATATGTATATGTGTTTGGGAAACATGAAGGGAGTTATTTCTGATCATTAAGAGCAAGTCAGCTATTTCCTTAGCTAATCAAATTTCTCTGTCTTTTTTATTATTCTTTTTATGAGAGTTACTAAGCAGATCTATGACACAAGTAATCCTTTTGAAATTTTATTGCTAAAACAAGATGAGATATTTCCAAAGACAATATAATTATTATTATTATTATTATTGCTAATATTGCATTTTAGTATTGTCTGACCAGAGGTCAGCTAGTTTTCTTCCGCTCTACCTCAGGTTTCTCTTTTTATTGTCCCATTGATGAAGTATTCAAGAAACTCACTTCTACTTCTTTTAGTTTGTCTTTCACTCCATACCTCTTTTCTCCCTTAAGATCCTCTGTTGCTTCTGAAATATTCTCTGGCTACATTCTTCATCACATTTCCTCCATTGTTTACATTCCTTTTGTCTCGTTACACCTTTCTCCTTTACCTTCATGGTGTGTCTGAGTGTGGAAGGAAAATGGAGGGGTGTTGATGGGGTGTTTAAAGAGAAAAGGATGTTTCTGTAAGAGCTTTTTTTATTTCCCTAGCATGTCAGTCATAGGAAGAGAATTATACCATCTTGGAAGTAATTTCAGAAATACCAGAGAGACAGAGAGGGTACTCTGAACTTTGGCTTGTTCAGGTTTTTCCACTTTGAGTTAATTTGGAGGGTGGATTTGTCAGTTGGCATTTACTATCTTTTTTGTCCAAATAATTGAAACATTCTATTACACTCTTCATCACACACAGTAACTGCGTGATAAATACCTTATGCCACAAACATTTTTCACTTCAACATGTAACTCTTATGAGCATAAAAGAGTTTTGAACCACCAAATAATAATTATGGTCTGTAATGTTTATAAAAATATAAAGAATATGCACTGTGAAGAGGAAATATACTTAAATTATGTATCAACATAATTTTTGAATTTATATGTGTTTAGACTGTGATAAAAATAATGCAAAAGCCATATGTGGAGTTTGGGCATAGAGTGTAGTTATTTTATTTTGTTACAGCTGTGATTGGAAGTTATGGAGGGGAGAGAAGAAAAGGCTTGAAAAGGAGTAGAATAAATTAGAGAGTCTGTCAAATGCAGAATTCTTTTTCCAGGAGGTGAAAGATACACTGTGGAAGGGGAATTAATCCCATTCAGTGGCCAGACAAAGAGAGGCATTGGAAAAAAAAGACATCTGTTGATGAAGTAGAACATAGATTGGCAAGAGATTGAAGTGGGATGACTGAAGGAAAACCTTTTAAACATCTCAGAGGAACATATTTTAAATGATATTTTGGAATGGAACAGACTGAGGATTGCAATGTATTTTGATCTGAATTTCGAAACATGATGCGAAATTAGGGAAAAAAAGTAACATTCTGTGGTGGAATTAAATATTAAGGAATGAATTTATTCTAGATGAACAGTGGAAAAAAGTATATAAGTTTTTTTCAAAGGTAGGCATGTGGTTGTGAAAGTAAAAACTGAACAAGATTGTGGTTGTAAGATAAAGATTCATGCTCTGAGCCTCTGATTTGAAGAATCTCCTTGATTAGAAGTGCTGACTAACAGTGGCAAAATTTCTAGCTGCTGGAACAATGATTCTTGATACATTAAGCCAATATGAGCTGATCCATCTTGGCATGAGGGAGGTGGAAACAAGGGGTGTGTTTGCAACCTCTTTGAGATAATAATCTTGATATTAAGAGCAGTCTTGAAAATAGTTTAGAGGTAGAAACAAAGAACACAGTAGTTAAAGCTAAAAGGTCCTATATTAACAGTGAGATCACAAATTCACAAATTGGATCAACCCCCAAGGATTAGGAAAACAAGCCAAACCATTTTACCTTACTTTCTAGTCAGTGGCAGACACACTTTAGTTTTTCCTCAAAGATGCACCTAAGTGAAAAATTCTGTTAGTCTGTGTGCCTCAGAGAGGCTTTTGGTGGTCAAACTGAAAAGCTATGTCCCTGTTTTATTCATGGGGCTTTCAGGGATTTTCTAGTCCCTAGAAGGTTTTAGTTCTTTTACTAAACTCCATACACAGCTCTTGTTTTTCTTTCAAGCTATTGCAGAAGGAGGATGTGTTTACTTTGTGCTTAACAGTTGAGTATTGTACCTAAATTTTATACCCACAGCAAGAAACAGAAGACATAAATTTTAGGCTTTTCTCAGTCTGAATTCACAGGCCCCTATTTTGTTGGAGAGTGCCCTGCTCACATTGGTTTTACTGGCAAAATCTGTCAGTCATTCTATTGAGATGAGTGGAGCCAGGAGCAGAGGTTACTGGGAACTTCCTTCTGACACCATTCAGAAAAAAAAAATTGTTTCTATTCTGTAAGTGAATAAGAGTAATTCTTTTTGATAGGATCAGCCTGTAGAATCAAGTTTGAGGTAAACTGAATGTTGTTAGATTACCTGATGAGAAGGTTAACAAAGGGAAGAGACAGGTCTCCCACCAGGCTGCACCTATGGCCTGAGCAGCAAGAGTGAGTTGGCTGCTGCAACTTGCAGAGCATAGAGCGTGCAGCTTATAGCTCCTTCTCACTACAGGGGACTATTCAAAGTATAGGTGGTGATTAATTAAGAGGTAAAGAAAACCCATTGCCTTTGTATATGCTCCCTACAGTTGTAGGAGGGAAATCAGTTTATTTGAATTTCAATGTGATCTGATCCTCAGGTTCCTATTACTTTACTTCTACAGAGGATGAAGCATGTTCCTATGCACTGAATATATTAAATAGGTCCCCAGTATAACGTGTCTATGGAGAAATGGAGAAATAGGTGTCTGAAAGCCAGATACATGGAATAACAGGATAAGGGCCCTTAAATACTGCTCCTTGTGAAAGCTGGCTTTGCACAGTAAAAGTAAAGAGGCAGACCACCAATGAACAACTCGATTTATAGATTTGTAGCAAACATTACTTCTGCGGGATTAGATGACGTGACAGTTTTTATAATACTCTAAACTTTGTAAGAAAATATAGAAAGGAACAGCTTTCTTTCTGAGAACAGAAATTTCCACAACCAAGCCTTTAGTTTTCTATTTTATTTTCCAAAAGGGCAAAATGGATTTAATATTAGAAATACGTTCTCTCTGGATCCAATTTCAATCTCAGTCACACTCGCTAAATAAGAATCTATAATCCAACTGAACACTCTCACAAAGTTCCCTCTAATATGCCTGTAAATGAAAATATGTGTGCTAGAACAGACTGCATAAGTTTAACTAAATTGGCTTGAAACACACATATTTTAGCTAAGTGAGTGCAGGATTTTATGCAGACAATGTCTATATCACCTGCCTATGTGTTCTGTTTTAGTTAGGAAATATAAGAATGGAATGTCTGTGGGGGGAGAACAAAATTCAGTTATAATCAGTTATTAAAAGTTTTTTAATGCAAGCCACATTATGGAGGGAATAACTACCAGTTTTCAATCGGTTAGTATGAAGGTTACTGTAAATCTGTAAACTTTGTTACTGATTTTTAAAAAACAAAACAAATCCCTTTCTTGCTCAGAAATTATTTTCCACATAAATAGGGGGAATAAGAAGAAATATCCATTGAGATAAACAGAAAATAATCTTTGAATGTTTAACATCATAATTTAGAGCATTTCAAGAAAAAAAAAAAAGAACCAAAATCTGCTCTTGATTATACGTGATTTTCAATGACAAGTACAGGCAGATCCAAAGAATAGAATTTGGTTCATGGGATGTAAGACAAAGAAGCAACTTCAGAAATAAAAACTCTGTATGAGCAGCAGCATCATCATTATAATAACACACATTTGAATTTTAGAAATTGTTTGAAATTACTAAAAACAAAACAGGAACTAAGAACTATTTCTGTTCAATAGCAGGCACGTTGCAGGGTTATCTGCAAATTTACATGAGGCATATATTTTGAATTAAATTCTTCCAAGTTATGTGTTATTTGCCTTTGAGGTATTGGTGTGGTTTTGTTGTTTCAGTTTTTTTAATACAAATTATGCATTATAATTATATTTAACTTGTAAGTTTTACAATAAATTCTTTTTTAAATGTTCAAAATTTAGAATTGCTTAAAAGAGTGAATTTTTCCATGAAGAACTGTCATGGTAGAATTAAATGAATGGTGAAATCCTTTAAATGCCATATCTTTGTAATTCATGTTGCATTTGTGCAATTTCAGGCCAAGAAGGAGCTGCTGTGTGTCTGGTTGTGCTTTACAACACCATAAATGACCTAGTGTCCATAGTGTTGATAATTACCAAGCTCAAGGGAACTGGTGTAAGAGCTATTGGCAGAACTGTACTTCCTTCCACCACCTGCAAATGCAGAACACAAGAGAGCTGAAATGAAATAAATAGCTGTTCTTTTCCCTGCTTGATAAGTTGATCCTGTACCAGAAATCTCCATGACATTTCAAAGTACTGGAGACAGGAATAGAGGAAGGCGAGCTCTGCTAACTTGAAAAAGTTGAAAAAAAAAGAGTCATGTGGACAGGAGGACTGTTGATGAATAAAATCTTGCAATATATTTTTGTGATCCTAAGGGGAAATCATCGTAGTTCATCTTCCTAGAAAAAGTCTGGATACTTCAGAGTAATGTTTGGTAACTAAGTACACTGTGTGGCTGTCATTAACTTTTAGGTCACAAAAAAGATCAGATTGTGAAGAATTATATTGTACAATTCTTGTGAAAGTCAATAGTCTTCTTCTTTAAAAACACAGATGCATCTGTTTAAATGAGCTTCCAATAGAAATGCAAAGCTGGAGTTTTCCATGAGTCTAGGTGAAGTTTAGTCATCTTTTGATTTTCCCACTACAATACAACAGTTAATCTTGCTCTACAGTAAATCCTGGATTCCTTTTAAATGTAAATATATGTGAAAATTTCATACATGAATTTAGAATTTCAGACTTGTCAAGCAATATTAAAATTGCCTTATTCTGAAAACACCAGAAAGTGAAATTAATATTTAAAAGACATGATGAAGACTCACTGGATACAAATACATATCTTCCAGCATTCCATGTTTTACTCTAATTAGATTATGCATTTCATAAAACATAGATAAAATATGAAAAGTAAATATTCTGTAGTCCTTCAATGAAAGTATGGTAATTGATTCTCATGGTTATACCTATATATTGGACTAAATTGAGCATCTCTAGAGGTGGATTTTCTGTGCCCAGCAGATCTCAACATCAATCCTCATCTTGGTTGCATTCACTCAAATCCTGAATATTTTTATTTTAGAAATCAGGCATACAGAGCTGGCAAAACCTAACATTTTTTTCTTTTATTTCCTCTCATAGGTTATGGTGCTATAGTCCTATTCATCAGGCTAACATTTATTTATTTTCTGAGACTTGAGTCAATGCATCTCACTCCACATTTTAAGTCATAGTTGATAGTGACTTGGGGAACAAAGTAGGTTTCTACTGATGATTCAGAATTCAAAAAATTGGATAGGTCAGTGAATACTCCTACATGATTCATACTGTTCTTTCAGGATTTCAAGAGTGCTTGTCACACTTGAAAGGAAGATCAGACGCTTGGAATGGAAAATGCTTTGAATATTCATTTCAAAGATACTGGAACAGAGATAGCAGATAACAACCACAAGTCTCTAACTACAGTCTTCCTTTCGCAGAGCTCTCATTGCTAATAACCCCCTGGTTTTAAAAAATGTTTGAACTTTAGATGCCTAATGGAATGCCCCTACTTGGACCACACCTGTTGTTAATATTTTGCTTGAAATAGACAACACTGATGTGAATTCATGTCCGATCTAAATATATATATATATATTCTTCGAGAATATTTGTTACTGTTTTTTCAAAGAATATTTTTTCTGCTCTTCATGCCTACTCTCTTTCTTTTTATTCGTGCCAGGGATAAACGCTGGCCAGCTCTGCTGGCATGACTGCAGGAAACACAGACCCCCAGCAGAAACAGCAATGTAGATCATTGCTATTTCTCCCTGTTTTGAGTCTGAGCTACATGTGCTATTTCACAGACTATTCACCAAAGCCAAGGCTTGCAGGAATGCACCATGGCTGTTTGAAATGTCCATTACAGCTGAGGACAGTTTTACTCTTTAGCTGGTTTGTAGGGCAAAAACGGATTGGTTTGGCCTTGCCTCAGATCAAGCATACTTTTGTTTTTGTGTCATTCATTACAACAGCACATTGCTGCAAATAAGATAGGTAAAAATAATTTGTCCAATAAATTAAACACAAAAATTCTGAAGAATGTTTGTACTGCTAAAAAGCTTCACAAAACCTCTTTCTTTGAGGAAATAAAAATGCTGGGTCCAAGCCAAAATATCTGATGTTATCCTGATGTGTATTGAAACACTATATTTTTTTGTTCAAATAATAATTCAATTTATTGTTGAAATTTAAATTATTAACATGCAAGGAATTTTGAAACCTATTCACCATTTGCTGGCTTTTTGCAGTTAGAGCCATACTTCATTCTCATGCAGAGGAAATACATTAAAATAAAGGTAGCCCCTAGAAATGCACTGGAAGGACAG
Source organism: Trochalopteron elliotii (assembly GCA_024734555.1). Classification (NCBI taxonomy): domain Eukaryota; kingdom Metazoa; phylum Chordata; class Aves; order Passeriformes; family Leiothrichidae; genus Trochalopteron; species Trochalopteron elliotii. The sequence goes on along the minus strand of JANPWX010000699.1, from coordinate 3,683,184 downwards.
TTCATACAACTTTGGCTGGGCCACTGCACAGTGGGGAAGTTGATCCTAGGCAAAAGTTATAGATCTCATTCCTGCTGAAAATAGGTTGATTATTTGTAGAATCCTGCTAGATAATTATTCAAATGAGACAACATTTGTAAGTGCTAACAGCTGCCAAAAAATTTGCAGTTCAAATTGCAGTTATGAGTGTGCAGCCAAAATTGGGAAGTAATGTTGAAGTTAATCTCTGTAAGTGATGAGAAAAGTTCACAGCATTTTACAAAAGACATTAGAAAGACTAATAGGACAAGATTTGGGGTTTTAAATTTTTATTCCATTTGAGTAAAAGTTTTATTTTAATTAAAAGGGTAGGTAAATTGCAGTAAAGAAGTTCTGTTCATTAATTCTTTGTGCTTCTTAGTGCACTGTAGATTACAGACAAGTTCTGCTCTGAACTGGATGAAAAAGTTCCCAAGAATTTTTTATACTTCCTATATGAAAAAGTGGGTTATCCAAGTTCAATATTTCATTGACATTTTATCTTAATCTCTTCCTTAAGTAAGACATTAATTCATTTCTGAAACTGAATGCATAATCAAGACTCGTAAGTACATCCATGGGCTGATTTGTCTTGAAAAATCAACTAAAAGAGAAAATTGAAAGTGTGCATGAAAAAGAGCAGTAAAGTCAGATTCTTAGTGAACATGAAGAAAGACCCTTCAGTTTGCTGCTAGTAAAACATCATGATGAGTATATTTTGTAAAGCAAGGAATTTTTTCCACAGAAGATGGAAAGGCTTGTCAGGCTAGAAGAAATAAAAATGTATCTTCAGCAGGGTGATTGAAATCTTTCAACCTAACATCACTTGATATCTCAACCTTCAGTGTCTTAAATTTACCACATGTCTCTCAGTGTTAGAGCCCACTATGAACATGATTTCTGGCTCTGGAGCAAGTCCAGGCTGTCCAGCCTGAGATGAGTCAAAGATTAAAAGCTGAACAGAAGGGCCTGTGTCCTGCCCCAAGAAGGTATTCCCACCAATCAAAAGCTCTTAAACACGCATTTTGCATTTTTAATGCAAGTGAATTGACCACTTTTGGTGAGGGGTGGTTTTAAATAAAAAGTTGTGAAATCTGACATTCATCCTCTTGTAAGAGTCTGATGATTACATATACCTGAGAGCAAGAGTCTGAAGTTTTGAATTCTACTTAAGGAGTCAACCCCACATTTCCTACTTCATGCAGGAGACTGAAATCACTGGGCTATGGGCAAATGTAGCTTGAGGTTACTCTTCTGTTGTTTTTGATTTACTTCACTGCCAGTTATGGAAGACTTGGGAAGAACATCTCACTGAGTCTGGGGTTTTTTTGGAAAAGGTGGGCCCTGAATTCCAGTCTTACTTTAAGGCCTGTTAACTTAGTGTCTGTTTAATGTATGAGTTAAAGAAATACAGGGAAAATTAACATATAAATAATTTCAACGTACCAAGTACTGAAGTAAACACCATCGTTGCCACCTCAGATGTGACACAGAAATGTAAGCCTTACTTAGTTCACTAATTCTGTGAGAAAAATCCTCAAGAAAATGGATCTTTCTCTGAGCCTTTTATCTGAGTCTGTCTTTGAACATGCTATGCACTGAAGTATTTCTTTAGGCATTTGTAATTCCAGTACAAGGATCACTTAGACTAGTTTTTGTTGATGTGTATTTTTTCACAAGCACTATATAAGTAGCCTAGGTGACTCAGAAGATTTATGGATTCTTCTTTGTAGCAAAATGTTTAAAGTTAGGCAATTTAATATCTGATTTCTTGTACCTTTTTCATTTAACAGAACTGCTCTGCTTTGTTAGGGTACTCTATATCTCAGTTTGATCACTTCAAATATGCTCTTTCATGAGATGGCAAATAATTACACTTCCTCGTATGAATCAGTACACGTTGTTGACTCTATGCAAAATGTTTAGGAGACCAGGACACAATGTTCCTGCTTAATGCAGAAAACTAGGTAATTGAGAAACATAAAATATTTGCGGTTATATATGGTGTGGAAAGAGGTGCAGCAAATGCCTATTGTGGGACATGATGTGAAAAAATAGGTGCCGCAGATTTTCCCTTTGTAACTGTTGAGGTGATTCCTGGAAACTCTGCATCAGTTTCAGCTAGAGACCACCCAGCTTCTCTAATGAGTCAAAAATCTCGTGAGCAAAACAGCCTAGGCTGTTCTAAGAGAGCATTTTATTTGCTGATGAGTCTTTACTATCATGTTCTCTTTTCTTCTCACTCCAATTTATCAGGGTTGAGTTTTGTTGCTGTGATCACTGAGGGGGAAAAAAAGGATAATTTGATGCCTAGTGTTCTAGGTTATATCAACTAATGCATATTAATGACTTCATGCTTCTGTAATCAAGCTAATAGTGACCTCAGACCCTGCTAAGTCTGGCAAAAGCCAACTAAAACAGAGCTTTAATAATTTTGTAGACAAAGTGGAGTTTTCACATAATGTAGGAATTCCATTTGGACCTTATCCATTTTGATGAATTTTGCTGAAGAATGAGGAAGAGCACAGTATTTCTAATAAGAATGTTTAGCTGAGGACTTTTCTTGCAACCTCATTTTTTTAAATAAAAGCATTAAGGATTCTTACATGATGTAAAGACAAGCTCTTGAAAAAATTAACATTCATTGTTTTAAAAGCCTCAAAAAAAGAAAGAAACAGTTTACTTAGAATCTTACATATCACATATTTTATCCTATTGTTTCAAGTTATATCTTCTGTACCAGTGAAACCTTATTTTGTCTTTCTGAAATGAAATTCAGTTCTCACTAAATACAGTCATGAGACCATACCTACTAAAAGTCATCGCTGAAACAAGATTCATAAGAGAAGTTGTGGGAAGAGTCCACCAAACTCAGGAGGTCTGTGCCCCTGCAGTAGCTTCCAAATCACCCTTTCAGGAACATCTCTGCTATTCTAATCATATTGCTGAAGATAGCATTCATTTGTACATCTACTGTACATATATCCATTCATTTTTGTCTGCAGATCAAAGTGTTCAATCAGCACAAAAAGGCATACATTGTTTCTACAGCCTCTTAGTTACTAGTCAAAAAAGCTCTTACGCGAAACTGTCTTAAACTTTATATTAGTATCCAAATAAGGTTTAAAATCATGCACCATTTATCAGGTATTTGAACATTCCTGACTTACCTCAGTTTAATGCTTTCTTATTTGTCTGATGCTTTAAATTGCCTTCCTGTATTTGAAGAGATTCTCAGAGAACATGTTAAGAAAAATCTCTCCAAAACACATCTGAAGGAGGAAAAAAAAAAAACTTAAAATAGGAAAATTAGAAACTAAAATTAAGAATTTTAATGGATTTAATGGAAAACAGTAATGAAAAGTCAAACTAATGTGAATATCTTAGAGACTTTTACTGTTAGGAGGCTGTGATTCAGTTTAAGTCCAGATCAGTCATAAGTAGCTGTGTTAGGCCTGTGTAGGATAAGTGTGTGGTCTTGCATGTGAACAGATGTTGATATTTCAGAAGTCTACACTACAACTGCAACTAATTAATACCATGCTGGAGAACACAGCAAGGAGGCCAGTGACTGAGATAACTTGGAGACTAAACTGTCCTCTGACCCAAGAAATGACTTTGTCTGTGGTGGCTGACATAGTCATCATTAAGAAACTTGCTATCCTCTGTATCATATGCTTTGGGTAAACAGAGAAATTACACATTTTTAGATTCCAGAGGCCTTGCATGATTGTTAAACTTGTATGAAATAGGATATATAAAAATTCTAAACTCCAGTGTCTGTGTCATGTTTTCATGCAACTATATTGATGTTAATGATTTGCTAATGATAGTTAAAGTAGTGTTGCCAGATCTTGTAAAGCTAATTAATTATAAATCCCTATTTGTAATGATGGTAATGAAAGTCCCATGGATACTTGCAGTGGTTTCCTTCTGGGGGGCTGCTACCGGCAGGCTGCTTACCCCAGACCAACCGCAATAGTTCATGTGGGTTCCTCAGATCTGCTAGCTGGAAGCGTGGGTGAGGCTTTGGAGTGAAGAGCGGGCTTCTGCCGTGGGTTTGAAAGGTGTTTATTGTTGCAGCTTCATGTGCAAAAGGCAAGGCTCGGCCTGTCCTTCTCCCTTATGTACCCCAGGACATAGCCTGAGGCCACAGGAGAATTCGGGCCAATGGATGGGAAGGGGTTGGGTGTTCTAGAGTGGGACACTCAGCAGGACAATGGAAGAGGGCAGGTGCTTGAGCACCTGGCCAAATGGGAGATGATCTCTCTTCAAGTTTCCAGGGTGACTGACAAGGGGCTCCCCTCTGGGAGATATCAAGGGGATCAGGGGATGGGTGAGAGGATTTGGGAAGGGACATACCAAGTACAGACAAATACAAATACAATACAAATTCAAGATCTAAAATTCGTGTTGCTACAGATACTTTACCTGAATTGAAATTTATGTTATTTTTTCAAACCCCATATGTGTACAGAGAGGTGGAAACTGCAGCACCTTAATAGAAATCCCTTTATATCCTGAGACATTAAATGCTGAAATTATATGGCTGGAATACCTGCTTTTTTAGAGAAAAGCTTACAATCTTGTGGAAGATTTCATAATGGAGAAATTAAGGTGCTTGACTAAATCAATCATTTGTGTACAGTTCCATACAGTTCCAAATTCTGGACATGTTTCAAAAAGCAATAGATGTGTAAGGTACCATATAGCAGTTAATTGTCTTGCCAGTGTATTAAATTTCAGCTTGCTCATTGGAATCTGAGATAATTTGTGGCATTTTCAAGATGGTGAGGAGGTCTACATCAACTTTGTGTTTGTGCAGTGAGATGCTGTCTGCCAGTGGAAAGCAGATGTCTGGTAGAAGAGGAGCTGTGTTAGAAGTTACAGGCTTCTCCCCACTTGGGCCATTGAGTGTCTTAAGCAGAGGTGGTTAATAATTGCCTGTCTCAGACTGTCAGAATAAGTTATGTAATACTAAATGCTGTAAGACAGCAGATCTATGCATGCATAAAGTAACCATGGAAGATTTTTAAAAATAGTTAGGGCTGTGAAGTGACTTTCTGAAATCCTGAACAATCTCAGTTTTGAGGACAGGATTTTCAAACCAATTTGGAAAATTTTGCATGTAAATGATACTAAAAAACTATAAAGTTACTATCTCTAGCATTATTTGATTTGACCTATAAACATGCAAATCCTTATTTTCTTCTACTTTGGAGAGTTTCTTCAGTCATGACAGTAATGAGACATGGTAGGTCCTCAAGTCCCTTCTTTTGCCCATTGGAAGTGTGTTTCTTAGCATTTTTTGGGGAGGGTTCTGTGTTTTGGGGGTTTTTTTGACAGTTTGGGGAAAAATTGCTTACCTCTGTGTGAATATGCTTTGCCCTTTCACGTAGATAGAGACTAAAGATCCATGTAAACTTTGAAATGAAATATATTTAAAGTGTGATCTGAGTCCAGCACTTCCACTGGTGAACCAATCACCCCGAGGTCCTTGTGTAGAGCCCTAACAATTTGTGCAGTGCTGGCTGGTCATCAGCAGTGGCTTTTGGTTTCTGTGGCAAAGTACTTCAGAAAACAGCAAAACAATGTAACATTTTTAGTGCTCTGCGAGTGGGAAATGAGAAAGTTCTCAAGTGGCGAATGTCTTTGTTAAGACCTGAACCACATTTGCTGTGCAGGACCATTTTAAAATAGTGCTTGAAATACTTTGTTGCCTAACAGGAGGAACTGGGACCGCCATGAATGGACAATCTTATCTTCAAACATTGCTTTCCTAGCACCATTTTCTTTACTCATTTCAGAAAGAGCAGGGAACCATAGCCACAGGAACCCTCATGCAATTCTCTGATGTAAATCATGACAGTAAAAGCATTTTAAGATTTAGCATTACCTTTTCTGTGTGTTTAAAGGTTCAACCAAATTAAAAAATGGGTTTAGCTATCCAATGCAAGTGGGTGCTTACAGTTGTTATTTCTGTGGTAAACTATCAGGAAGTCAGAAGCCTAAAGCTTTCGTTGATGCCTAGAGCTCCTTTTTTTAAGTTTGTGTATAAAGATGAAGTCAATTTTAGTAGATCTGTGACCCTGGAGGCTTGTCAAATTATAAACCTTGGGTGAAATCAATGCTATAATAAACATATAGTCAGAATATTGTATCATATTTAACAGTGCAAAAATAATAGTTCCTTTGAAATTACAATGGTATGCTTTATCAAAAACTGATAATAATGAACATAAGGGTACAAGAATGCTGGTTTTATGGTAGGTCCATCTGTAAAGCCTGTAATGGAAAAAATTATTGTTTTCAAAACCCTGCAAAATACATTTTGGATTTTTAGATCGCCATTACTACTTCTCATATCAGATTTTATAACTTTGTTTTAAAATACATGCTGGACTGTTTTACAGAAGTTAGATCTGAAACTGTAAGTCTGGGACAGTGCCATACACCTGGCTTCTGTGTTATTATAATCTGAGCTTTGAGATGGAAACCAGCTGAGTATCGTGTTTTAGGGTACATCACTGTTTACATGGCATATGTTTATTAACTAACTTTTGGTACTACTTTCAGAATATCGAATCAAGCCCATGGATCAACAGAAGTCAGTGACTTAAACCAGTTGTGGCTTACCCAAAGCTCATTAAAATGCTTGAAAAAATTCACATTGTCTTCAGTATGCTTGGAAATAGCGGAGTTTAACTAAACATTGAGCAAAACTCTACCATGGTGTTTCCAAGATATCTAGATTGTTGCAAGCATTTATACATGGGAGGTGGTTATGACTTTCAGTGCAAATTATTGTTTGGTTTAAAAAAAGAGAAGGTTGGCTTTTTTTTTAATGCTCTGGGGTTACCGCAAGTGGGTAGCTAAAGGGTTCTTAAGATTCAGAAATAACATACAGCAGTTGTTGGGGTTAAACAACAAAATGGGTTTGATTGTACACAGTTAGTCATCTGTTGGGTTACATCCCATCCTTTCCAACAGAGGAGCCAGGGGGAGAACAACTGGGTGGAAAAGATATAAACAAAAGAGTTAGAAATGGCCCTGAGGCATCTCCATTTAATTGGTGTGTGCATTTTGGATACACATAGATGCTGTTCCCTCTTGCTCGTGTGCATTCATTATGCTGCACTTCACAACAGTTACTCAAGTGTGTTGATTACATGTTACCGTGTAAGGATCAGGACAGGAAAAGTAAACTTTTTGTCACTTCCAGGTACTATTCTGTCTACAGGAGTTTCATTAAGTGCTACTGTTAGCTGGTTTTGATTTGATTTTTCTCTCTTTCTAAAAAATAATAATAACAACATGCGAGCAAAGCAAACATTGTATATCTTCACCCAGTTTAACTGGAAAGAAGGTTTGGGCTTAAAGCTTACACACAAGTAATAGTCACTGTGTTGTGAATGCCTGTGTTTAAATATGTGCCAGTGAAGAATGAGCATATGTATAAGCCTAACTATTAAAATCTTATTCACGGGATTCTTTGCTACTTACAATGTTTTATGCTGTTTGCTGTGTTCTCAGTTTCCTTACTAATGCATTCTTTGCTGGTGCTTTTGTGAAAATTCTATGAAGACATAAGCTTTTATTCACCAGCAGTTTATACTCTCTTGTTGTGACCCTTGACCTTGCTTCAGAGGTAAGTCTGAAGCTAGGAAGACCAACAGTAAATAAATAACATTGTCCCAAAATAGTGTTTAATGATAAAGATAAGCAGAAATAATGTTTGTTAATGAAGAGGACATTTTCCTGCTCCCTTCTCATCTTCTGCCTCCCTTCCTGCTTAAGACCACATGTTCTCTTCTCCTGCCTATGGCCAGCATGGATGCTGGACAGCTGGATTGATTCAGCTTGCCCACCTTTTTGGTAATCATTTCTCTCCCGTTGTCTAGTTGGTTTCTTCTGTATTAAATTACAGTTGTTCAGCAAGATGGGGAATGGCTATCCAATTTTGGAGGAGACTCATGGTGGCAATAGGGTTATAGGAGCAGGTGACAGAGAAGAACAGATCAAGACGTAATTCTGTACTGTATCATGCAATGTAAGCCTTGATGTTTCCTCATCCATCTATGTGGCTTAATACCTACAGTTTAATTTCTGACCTGTAATGTTCTTTATTTGCTATATAAGCCAAAGAAACTTGGAGAATTCCATCCATACATCACATACCAATTTTTAATGTTAGCTATCTACCTATTTCTTTAGTAATTCTTATTTTCATTTTCTGTTTTTATGTGCACCAATATAGGTATTTGTAGCAGTATTGAGTCTAATTATCTTTCTAAGAGAAGACAAAGAGAATTTGAAAAAATATCAGTATTTTAGTAACTTAAAGTAAGCTTTCAGCTTGATTGAAAAAGTGAAAAGATTAGTGGGGTGTGAGTATGAGAGTTACCCAGCATGAGCTTATATAGACAGCTTGGAGTACCAAGTATGCTGCTGGGTTTTTTCCCAGGTAGAGTTTGAGGATAGTTGAAAAATTCATGCATAGTAAAACGGTGTTTCTAGGACCCAGCTGGGAAACAACTGAGGTAAGAATATCTGTGAGTAAGCCATTTTCTGCTGGTGTAGGTTTGCTGACTGCTTGGAGGTGATACAAAGGGAACTTGTATCTGGAGCTGCAGATACTGGTGGAAGCTTAACATCAGCAAGGAGCCCAGAAATACTTCTAAATCAGGTCTGAACTGACAAGTTTCACTGTGACCATAAATAATCTTAAATGTGCTTCCTTTTCCTTTTCCTCCTCCTTGCTCAGCTGATCTTCCTATGCAATGGAATATTCTTCAAACAAGTGTGTAACTCACAGAATAAGTATCCTTTTGCTGATACTTGAGTTCACATTATGTGATTAGTGCACCCAGATATTGCAAATGTATGGCAGCTGTTAGAATTCATCTTCTTGTGATGCCTTAAGCCCTTTAAGTTGGCAAGTGGTTGAGTTTGGATTTTTATTTATGTTAAAACTTCCCATTTGTCCCACATTTCAGAAGAGTTTAAAACATTTCTATTTTCAAATTATTCCATTTTATGAAGTAAATCATGTTCCTTTTCTGAAGTTCCTAGCTTTGTATTATACTTCTGTAACTTTTCCTTAGAACGCTATCATATGTTTTTATATGATTGTATCCAAAAATAGATAATGTGTGGGAACAGGTTATCAGTTGAGATATTTGTATTTGTATATCTGTAAAGTGAATTCAAGGTCTCTAGATTAATTTTTCTTCTTATCATTTGCTCTCAGTTTTTAATCTGCTTTGAATGTTTTTATTTAATTTGTTTGGCTTGGGATGTTCTTGAGATATGGTGAACATGGTGAACATGGTGATTCTGTATTTTCACATTTTTTTCTGCATTATACATGAAAACTAGAGCAATGCACAAGTCTTATCTCTGAGCTCACTTGGATGTAGTGATAATTTAATGACTAAGTAATCCAACTCTGGAAATTACTAATAAGCAGTCATTTCTGTATTTAAAACCATGCCAGAGTATTGTTCAGAGAGAATAATCAAGCACAGATTTCTTTACTTTTTGTGCAGAATAAAAAGCCATGCACTTTTGCTCTTCAGATGCTGTATAAAAAGCTGACTATGAGTCTTTCTATTCCAAAACAGCATTTTTTATCACTTCCTTGTACTTTCCAACAATTATAGTCTATAGTTTATGTTCCTCTCCTGTTTTTACATAGTATCTACAGGTGGTGTCATCAAAATATCAATTTAATGCCATACAGGTAAATTTGAACTGCATGTTAATACTTCATTGTTAGCTCTTCTTCTTCCCCTTTTGTGTTTTTGTTGGGATAAACATTTGTCATTCTTTTCTTTCTTCCAGGTACTTTTTATAGATCATATGGTAGAGTTACAGTTTATTGCACTTTCTAAGGTATCATTTGTGAGATAACTTTCTAATGAATATCTAAATATTAGTAGGTATTGGTTGATTTTCCAATTATTCTTAAACAATTAACAATGTACTTGGTGACTGCATGTGAAATTTTATTGTTTGAGCCTCAAAGGACTAAGAGCTTAACTGCGATTTTAAAAATCTTAATGAGCAGCAGAAAGTGTAATGGTTTAGAAAGGAGAATGGTAAAGCAATAACCACAAGGTTCCTCATTGCTCTTAAATCACCTTAAAATTAAAAATGGTGAATACTGGAACATTGCATGTCTGGTATTCAGTGAATAATAGTTATAGGAAAGAAAGTAGGGCACTGAGATTTTTTTTCAGTTTTCATCACAGTATTGCCGGCATTTTGCAATAGTGGATCAGTCTGTACATAATATTTTCTTGATAGATTTTCTTCAACAGAGCCCTATATCTAATGCTGCCCGAAATTATCCCCTTACACATATTGTATTTGTGGATATTAAAAAAATGTGTGTGAAGACTGGTTTTACCCTTTCCCTTAAGGATTAGTTTTTAATTACTAACAGAAATTATACAGCTGTTAATATTTTTATTGTACAATGTGGAGAATGACATGGGAGCTGCAGTGCTAAAAATTGCAACAGCACCCAGTCTTCTTCCTGTTACATCATTGTAAACATGAAGCACAGATTTTAAAAAGATAGCTTCAGCTGCAAAACTATGTACCTGCAAAATACAGGTACTCTTATTTTAAAAAATCACAAATGAAGAGTGAAATTGTATATGATCTCTCCAACCTAGTTGGCCCCAAAAGGACAATGAAAAAAAATTTAATTCAGGAAATACACAGTCTCCTTTTTCTGCTGAACAAATAAAGCATTTCATTGACTTCCATATGGTTTTGTGGTTCCCCTTCCCCCATTACTTTCATATAAAAGAAGACGGCTTTTATGGAATTTCCGGGTTTATTGCTGTATTTTTAAAAAGTGAAAAACAATTATTACCAAGGAAAAGCGTAACAGGAAAACATCAAAAAAGATCCAAATACTGTGAGCCTGAGTGTTGGTGGCTCTATTTGAGTAAAAACAAACCCCAAACCTTCCTGTGGCCGGAGTCTCATTCCTGCTTTTGCTTGAGCATTGTTCAAACTCTGAGGTTACTGTGAGTAGTGTAAAACAAATGATGCCAAAAGTGAAATGACAGCACATTTTTCTCTGAAAATTGCAAAGTGTTGTTAGAATCTCCCCACCCCTTGTCAGTCAGTTAATGTTACAGGGTAGTTAACAGTGCATTAATATCCTAGCAGGCTTCACATCACATAAAACAAATGGCTTTAGTGACTTCTCCAGTAATGACCAAATTCCTTTAACATATTTATTGGGCTTTTGCAAACTGTTATTTTTGCCCTCTTGTGCTTTCGAGAGTTTAAAGTGTCTGTTTGCTCTGTTCTACTTCCTTTTCCAGTCTTCATTCCTTCTCCTTAAGGACGACTTTTACCCCCTCAGGCCAACATGTTCATCTGAAGTTCCCACAGCCCTTTACAATTTTTCAGTTGCCCATAATGTTTTTTTTCACTTCAGGTAGTGTTTGATGCTGCAGGTAATCTACATTAAGAGAAAAATCAGAAATTGTGGTGCCTTTCATATAACTGGAGAACACCTTCTATTACGGGTGTTTTCTTTATGAAAACAATAAATACTTTTGAGAAAGGAGACTTTCTGAGAAAGCTACTTCACTTAGGCAATTGTTTATAGGCCTATTTTATAGTTGTTTGAGCAACTTGAAGAAATGCTATATTTAGAATATGGATTGTGGTCTGCTGGGACTGACAGAAAGTTATAACTTGTATTTTTGGATGGAAAAAACCAGCACACCCTACATGTTAAATGCTTAAAACAATTAATAAAATAATCTTGCTGAACTATGGATTGTACTTTGGGACTGTATTACTCCATTTCTGAGTGCTGTAATGTCCATGCCAGAGATTCCATAGCAAAGGGGGGTGCAGTTACCTCCAGCTCAGAGGGCTGGGAGGTGGCCTTTGCTGAGCCTGCCCAGCAGCTGCACGGTGCTTCTGCCACATCTGGCTTCTGACTCAAGCGCTTATTTATTATTGTTCCTCCTTCCAGTTAGCTAATTAGTACACCGGACCATTCATATCTTGTGGATTTTAATTTTGATTCCATGTCTTTTCCCAGCAGAGGATTTGTAGCTGCAAACAGATGATGTACACGCTGCATTTAAAATAGTCAGGTGCTGGAGGTGAGACATCTGATCATGTAGGCTCACTGAGGTTCTGCACACAATTGTCCTAGGATGGGATGAGGGGTTTCTAAGAGACTTTCTGAAAGACTAGAGTCTCTCACTGAGTTTACAATTTAGTGATATCCACCCTTTGAAGCAGACTGCAGAAAAGAGACAAGAACCATGTAAGCTGTCTCTTTAATTCCAGGGAGGAGATAGTCGACCTTCCCCATACACGCCATAAAACCTCCCAAGAGAAATAAAGCTGAAGTAATGCTTCTGAGCAAGTTTTCAGAGTGATTTAGGAGCCTAGCATCTAGAGTTCAATAAAATTCAGTGTCAATCTACCAGATATATTAAAAGATGTAAGGATGATGGATCACTTCTGTTCATCACAAAGCCTTGTTTTCAGCTGTTTATGGCTTTGACAAGTTTTAATATATGGGCTAATACTTTTAAAGCAAGTAAGTATTTGCTTTAAGCAGAAGTTTTAGAAGAATAGCAATCAAATTATATTTCATTTATTTAAAAGACGAAAGATGAAATGGAGATAGGCACTATGGTGCTGGATACAATGAGGAGAGTCTTACAACTGTTTCACTATGAAGCCATGACAACTGTTTTGGAGCAGTCTTCAAATTTGGCAAGGGAATGCTGGAGGGTCAACAAAATGCTTTTCACTCCTTCTCTGTGAAAAATCTTCTGAAATTTGAGCAGGATGTGAGCATTGGAAAGTCTCAGTTCACACAAGTGTTCTAAACTTGGAGATTAGAAAATAAACTACCCATAATTATACTTGCACTGAACACACTCCAGTGCTTGGGCTTGCTTTTCCCAGCAACCAGAGGTCACTGTAACACCGGACATGGGCACTGAGAAAATTAAGGCTCTGCCCTGAGCAACACGATTTATCTTTCTCAGGCCTGGTTGGCACTTGGGGGAACCAGCATCAATGGAATAATAAAGAGGTTTTATTTTAGAGCTCGGTTGAGAAGAGATACCAAGTTTACGAGAAAGCTGGAGCTAAAGAAATGAGTAAGAGAGAAAAAAAAAATGGGGTCTTGAAACTTGGATGGGAAGTCAGAAGGAGTGCCACCAGTGAGAATTAAATTACAATGTTGATCTTAATCCTTTATAGTAGGGGCATACCAGGAGAGGAAAAGTTTTGGGAACCCTAATTTGGCAGAATAAATGTCCTCAGACCCCATGATATTTGGGTAAATTAAGAAATTGCTAAGAATCCTTATTATTGAACTAGAGACCGAACTGTAAAAACAAGAAGGCTGTCTGAGACACGAAAGACTGTGAAGGCATTAACTATGGCTCGCCATGGTGCCTGGCTACTGTCACCTGAGCAGCACAGGACTTAGAAGTTTTCCAGTTTGCTGAAGTGGCACTGCTGCTCTGGAAAGTGCCCCTTTCCCTGCTCCTGGGATTTGCCCCTCCTCACCTGTCAAGCACAGGAGCCTTCTTTATATTGTCAATGGAGTTTCTTTGCTAAGGTGATAAGAACATTCTGCAGCTGAACAAGAAGAAGTAGATTTTTCTGAACATGGGATTGAAGTCCTAGCTAGGCTACATAGGATTCTTCTTAGTCAGTTGCTTTTAAAATTTGTGAGGGAAAACAATGCAATTTAAAAAAAATATCATTGTACAGATAATTTTTCAGTGGCTTCAGGCATAGTCTTGACACTATTTCCTAATTAAATATCATTCTGGTTCAGCTATTTCTCTAGTAACATACTAAATAATCCAGTGTTTCACATTGCGGCCACACATCCATAGAGCTCAAAACATCCTAAAACTTTTCCCCTTTGCACAGTAATTGCCTTCACTTGTGAATGGTCAGTACATCCAGCTATAGAGACCAACCTCTAATGCCAAATATTGACAGCAGAACACGTGCACACTTTCTTTACTACCTTGCTGTGCTGCAGAACCTGTTTCTTTTCCTCTTAAAAAAGGTAGATGTTGATTTTACACAGCAGAGTATTTTGACTACTGCATTTATGTTAGTGCATAAGTCATGGATAATTTGTCTTTCAGTTAACCTTATTCACTATGTGAATATTGCAAACATTCTTTTGTAAACTGTGCATTTGCAAGACGATCTTGGGGCCCCTGTTGGGATTCATTTGGATCTGCATGTAGATAGTAGTGGTTCAGAAGAGTGTAAAAATAGGGTAGCTCACAGAGCTGTCTCAGCATTAGAACACCACTGGGATTGTATCTTGTAAGGAAGGGGTGGAGTTGCAGAAAAAGAAAAGCTCCCTTATGGGTATTTAAATCACAGCTTTTGCCCTATTCTTACTTTGTTTTCTAAATGCCCTTTTCTACTGTCTGGTGCCAAACACTTGCTGAAGAGTGAGTGTGATTCATTTTTCTTCTTGCTTTGCATTTTTCTTACTCCTCTGCTCTTCACACATTTCTCTCACTTGATTGCCCAGGGCCCCACCTCCACTTTCCACCTCCTACCTGCTAGAGGAAAAGAGGATCCAATTTTCACAGTTTTCTGTCTATTGGCAGAAAGTCAAACGTACCAGTCACAGCATGTCTCTTAATTCAGAACTATGGAAGCACTACAAGGATGAACAGCTGCTTTGGAGGGAAGGGAGGTGCTTTAAAGGACAAATTATTGAAAGAATTTAGGTTCCAAAGCAGTTATGTTCAGGCAGCCATTCTCCAGTCAATTTGAGTTCTCAGCTTCAAAAAATAATTCATCTTAGAAATTCATTTAAGAAAGAAAGAGTTGATGGCCTTTGTTTTTTCATGTTATTGATAAACAGCTTCAGTGGTGGTGATTTCTCGGATGATATACCAGTTGATCATTTAGATCTGGGACAGGCATGGCACCACTGCTATGAAAGAGGAGGGTTTTCTCAGGGTGCAACAGCTTCAGAAGTTTCTTTTTCAGGAAGTTTACTGTTTAGCAAGGAATGCAGTTGTTGTTCTTTCACCTTTTCCTCCTTGCCCTTGTGGCATTGGATCAATAGAGATTTCAGTATGTTACTTTTTGGTGATAGACTGTAAAATAAGATATATTTTCAATTAGATGATATATTGATGTGAATCAAATCCTGTTCCAGCTTCAACTGTCAGTATTTTCAAATAATAATTAAACTACTTTCAGTGTCAAGCCACACATGATATTAGAATTTGCAGAGTGAAATTTCAAAAGATGAGAAGTGTGGTTGTAAAAAATCTGGGCAGTCTTTCTCAAAAGGGCAAAATATCATTTAAATGGAGTTGAAAATTAACCCAAAAGAAGTGAGGCAAAACATGAATTAGATTGGGCAGATCATTTAAGGAGATTAATGTGCTAAAGAATACAGGGTGATTATTCTAGTGAGAAATAGAAAAAAAATGTAAGTAGAAGCTTCTTAGCTAGAAATATGTTCTACACTTAAGTTCTAACAAAATAGGTATGAAATAGCCTCCTTCCAAGATCAACACAGACCAAGGAGAGGACTTTTTGGACTGTGCAGAAAATAAGATGTAAACCATTTGGTGTTTTCTTATATTTATCATATTAACACTGAAAACGGCCTCCTTAGCAGGCCAAGTTGGCTATAGTGTCTTGTCTGAGCCTGTATGACCTTAGTCTTAAAACACGTTCAGTGTAATGCCTGAAGTAAACCTGATGTTGGGTGTGCTGGTGCTGTGCAGTGAATGTTGCCTACTGTAGTCACCCATGTAAGTGTCCCATGCCCAAAAGCTGCCCAAAAGCTGCTGTCCTTGGCAAGGTAGACACCCCATCCCAGTGAGCTGACTCAGCACTTCTACATCTTGTTGCACTTTGACTTGTGGATTAGTACTTGTGTGCCAGCAAAGCATGAAAATATTGTAGCTGGAGGCTAGGATTCACTCCCTGAGGGACAGGAGGTTTACCCTTCAAGAGTATTTCCAGGGTGATACAGTTTATTAGGGTGTACCTGCACTTACGGAGTGGGTGTGTCTGTTGTTCTCCTAAAGATGGCTTTTTCTATCAGTCTGCAATGTCCTCTCTTGTAGATGGATCTTACACTATCTAAAGCAAGAAATACTTTTTATTCCTTGTTTATGTAGTTGCATTGAAGATCCTGGAGTGTAGGAGGACTTCTTGATGCTGTAGTACTTTAATTAGTAACATACGCAGCACTTTGTTTAGCTGCTCTAGAATATTTTTGAATCACTGTGATAGGGGAGTGTTATAGTTTAAATCATTACAGATGCTGTTATTTCTGAAATGCATTTCAGGGGCAGTGTGGTAGTTGAAACTCTCTAGATGTTTCTCTTCATTAGTGGTGCTGCACTGGATCTAAGAGCCCTTTGGGGAGTGTAACAGGTGCCAAAAAGACAGGACTTGCTGTTGGAATTGCAGAGATTGGGCAGGCTACTGGGAGAGAGAGGGTTGTGTTGTTTTTTGTTTGTTTGTTTGTTTTTTGTTTTTTTTTTTTAATGTAGATTTCACATATTAGATGTGGACTTAGTTTCATTGATTTTCCTTCTTACTAAGCTGAGATACTTTTGGCCGTCACTTGTTCTTCTTTGGGAGACAAAACGCCTAAAATTTATTTTTGTCAGCATTTTGAAAATCTTGATTTGCACTACAATATGCTGAGGAAAGAATTTGAAGTTCGTGTAAGACTCTATAAGCTGGCAAAAAAGAAATAATATAATCAGCATCAAATGTGTTTTCTCCAATGTTAGTTATTTTTTCAGTGATTCTAGCATAGGTTCCTGAAGTTTCACTTTGAAAATAGCATGCAACTACATCCTGAATGCTGTGAGCTTCCCCCAGGCTTTGTTTGCTGCTTTGCTCCCTCCCCAGCACCTCTCCTTATTATGTCAGCTCAGTGCATCTGAGGGGCTACCAAAGTTGAGCTGGCAAGCTGCTCTCACTGGAGCTCAGGCTTTCAGCTTCCACACAATTAAAATGAATGATACACCTCGATGCTTAAAAGGGGCAGGTTGTTCCTGGGAAAGCATGGACAAGCTGAGTACATTCAGATGGTTCCACAGGTTTCCAAGCAGAGGACATGAGTCCTGCCCTTAAATTAAAGCTGTTTTGCTGCCAGTGCAAAGTGCTGTTAGTAATGAAAAAGGCTCAGGAGTTTAGTAGCAGCAGCAGCTGCTTAAGGAGATGCATCTTTCAGCTGTGTGAGGAATCTCTTCTAGTCAGGAGCTGATTGATACAGTGTGGAGGCTTTTGGGACAAAATGGCTGATAGGATGGGAGTCAGAGTGTGCTAAAAGCACATACAAAGTGTTAGTAATTTGGTCTAGCCAACATCTGGCCTGCTTTGAGAGGTGTTTGAATGCAGCCATTGTATAAAACAGGACTAATTTTTTCATCAAAAACACATTCCTGGCATAGTGGCCTATTTTCCTCCCCCTGTTCTGGTTTGTTTTCTTACTGAACTGTAAAGCTGGTGCTATGGGTGGGACAAGATGTTGCTTTTCTTACCCATGTATACATGCTATTTTTGATTTATTTTTTCGGTTCTGGTTAATGCATTTTGGTTTTTTTCTCCTTAGTTGACAGGTATTTTGATGATATTACAGTTTCATGAGTCTGAGTTAAGTGAGGATGAAAAATACAATATGTTCCTAGTATTTCTAGCGCAGGATTTTCAGCTCCATCTTTGCTGCAGTTCTTTGGATTTCCATTGTATTTTGAGAAAATAAAAAATTCACCTGTTATTACCTGTACAGCATATATTTCCTCATAACCAATTTAAAAAAAATTATATTTTTTCTGTATTTGAGTAAGACATGGTATTTGAGACTCTCAAGCACCATACAACTGTCTACTTTGGTAGCAAGCTAAACAGACACACCTGTGAACAAGTTCAAAGACTGAGGCTGGACTAGACCAGTTAGCCGGTTTGTAGTTTTTCTCACATTTTTTCCAGAATTTTTCCTTGGAAAATTTTCATGATCCCAAATGGAATAGCATCACTGCAATAAGGAATACAGAAAAGGCAAAGTAATACTGGGGTCTGCCTCTGGCTAATGGCAAATCCTTCTTCCCTGTTTGTTGACAGCAGCTACATATGTAAGCCAGGGAAGATTTTTGAAACAGAAAACTTTAAATAGCTTTTACTGATTATAAGAGTGGTATTTTTGTTTGCAAGACTGTTGAATTCCTATCGCCAATATGCAAATATGAAATATGTTTCCTGTTATGCACACTCTTATGTGATACTTCAGAATCAGGGATCAGGTGACTTTACAGTGATCCTTTCATGATATGAGTCTGGTTTCTTGCTTCATATTCTGATCTGGTTTTGGACAGATTTTTCTTTCTCTGGCTGCTCTATATTCTTATTGACATTTTCCAAGCAGAGAATCAGGTGCTCTTCTAAATTTTAACATCATCTTAAGGATTCTGCAGTATGTCCAGGGAGGTTTGTAATAGATTTCTTTATATGCTATTTATGTTTTTTTATTAATTCTTTTAGCCTTGTGGAAGAAAGCTGATGATCTGCTTTTATACTTGTTTTGATGTGATGGAAAAAGAAATGTTTCGCATTGAAAATGTAATAGATTTTTTAATAGGATGCCATGAATTGTATCTGGATTGTTTAAGTTGCAAGAGCAAATACATATTGTTGGCTTAAGACCTCTGTTTAGAATACACTGTGGCTCTGGCCTGCTTATGGATGCCACATATTTTGTTTACATAAAGCTTCGCTGGAAAGAGTCCCTTTAGAGTTAAACATTTGTAACCACCTGTGACTTTGAAGTGCAAATGATTTGACCAAAAGTGCCCTTGAAGCAATAGTAAATGAGAATGTGGAGTCAGGAGAATGAGAGTCTGGCAACAAGTGGAATTGCTACGTAGAGGGGATGCCAATGATTTAAAAAGAAAATTGAGAGTAGGAAAAGGGTTGCAGCTGCACATCAGCAGAAGTCATGAGGGAGTTACCTGCTGGTTTGTCTTGGGATAGTAGTGTCATTCTTTCTTGCAATCTGAAATGCTTTAGTGGTCAGTGTAAGGTGGGTATAAACACAGCCTACTTCTACTTGGCTGTAAGCAATCCAATATAGTTCTTACTCCATGTGAAACACCCAGAATTTGAAATTACATATAGAGTCCAGTTTTTACCAAAAAACCTTTCCAAATTCTTTCTGCCAAAAATCCAAGTCAAGAAAACACAACACTCCCATAACACTCTTGCTTAAACAGTGGCTTTCACCCTACTCCTTCCAGTTTTTACTTTAGACATTTGAGTAAATCTTTCAAGAAACAACCACAAATTTATGTAGTTTTCTTTTACATAGTGTAACAAACAAACAGTGAGAATCCTACAATTCCTGTTTGTCTACAAAGGTAGTAATTTTTAAATGCCCTTTGCAGATTTTCCTGTTGTAAATGAAATATGTGCCTAGAAACAAAGTGTTCTAGGAAGCCAGGCTGAGAACATTTCTCTCACTAAATTATTGATCTGTTCAAAAAGTTGACATTGATATTGGAATTGATTGCAGCTTATCATATTGATAATTTCCTTCCCTTTCTCTCACCAAGGATTTACATTAAAATAAAGTTCCCCAGCAGCTTTAGTTCTGTATGTTTAAATGGAACTCAAAACACCACATCAAAGTATGACCCTTTCCCTCAGTATTTTCCCCCAGTGCCAGACTCTTAGTATTGCATTATTGTATAGCCAGATGAGTAATGATCCATACAGTTTGGGTCAGACTTGGGGGGATTCAGAGCAGCACTTTCACCAGGTAAGATGGTTGTCATTCCATGAGGCTCCTGGCGGGGGACACTCAGTCTGGTGGGCCATGGAGAACCATGACTGCTGGTAGGTGTGGTAGCGCAGCTGTAACTCAGGACAGCTTCAGCCCCTTAATTCATGAGACCTGTAGGACAATTTAGTCAGCTGGCACAAGGTGAAGCATTTTTAAGGCTGCATTAATTAATGCCAGGATCAGAGGAGAATGAAAGCAATTTATTGTGTTCATCTCTGCATGCTCTGTATATGTTAAATAAATGTATTATTAGTGCTTGACATACTTATATTTTATATTGAAAGGATGGACAGCTCTAGAGTAAATTACTGCTGTTACTTTATTTCTCATATGTATTTTTTTTTATTTCCACAGATGAAATAAACTGAATTTGCTAGAAGCAGTTGACTGCATTTCTATGCTCTATCAAGTTATTAGGCATCTGCTTGGATATACATTGTCACTTCTCTCTCCATATCACCTTCTTCGTTGAGATAAACCCCAAACAGGGGTTTTGCCACATTATGAAATCCTGTTCTCAATATCTTTTTCTATATTTTAATTTCTAGCCTTTGGTTCCTACTAAATATGTGATCACTTGTTCAAATGTGAGATCATCTTGTTTGTAGCAATGTTTGTGCCAGGCCTGGGATACTTTTTGATTTTGCAAGTAGAAAAACAAAAAGGGGACAGTGAGATAGTGAGATACAGGTGTTTATCCATATCCATATTCCAGGAGCGTGGCCCTCCTGGAATGCTTGCATCTCCATAAGCTCCTGCTTTGCAAATTCCTGCTGTCCCTTTGCAGGAACAAATCAATACAGAACAGATGTACTCTGTGAAAAATGAGGATCACTTTTTATGTAAATTTTAAGAAATAGGTTTAATAGAAAATAAGACAATTAGGAGATAGAAAAAAAGCAAAGTACGGCTGGTTGGGTGACTTGGCATTTAGCCAAGTCCACACTGTTGTATCAGGGACATTCTTTAAATACCCTTTTTATTGCATCAGTCTGTTGAATATTCATATTTTTCTATAAACTAGTTTCTATATTTTAGGAACTGTTTTGCATGGTCTCTCCTTGGGTCTGCCTTTTTAGAGCATGCGTGTTTTCTTGGCTGTGTCTTCATTATCACCTCCAGGTTGGGCCTTGGTCCATACTTTCTTCAGATGGTAGATGCTGATAGTTGGTATATCAATAGCAGGGTCTTCTTTACATGTTCACTGAATGTTATCCTGACCAAACAGACAGTTTAAGCATATTATACCAACTACTACCACTATGCCTAATTTTCTTTACTAATAGCAGAAATAAAAACTTATATCCTTACTACAACATTATTAATCATATAGCACACACCTTGCGAAAAGCCAACTTTATAATACACATTTATAACATACTCCATTCAGTCTTGCTCCAGTAGAAATCAATAGATAAATTAACAAAGATTTCACTAAAACTGTGAGAAAGAGTATCTCCTGTGCATTTTTTCTTCAGACCGTACTATTCCACTTTTTCACCCAGATGCTCCAGAGTCAACAACAAAACTAGAGTTTAAAGATAGTCATGCACTACATGTGGGATTAGTCTCACTAGTTTTTGTCCTCTAAAAAACAGGACTTTAACTCCAGAGAGGAATTAATTCTTCTTGTATTAGGCTCCCATCCTGCTTGGGTTAAAGTGCTTCACAGTTTCCTGTTTCACTTGGTACAGACTGTCACTGGAGCCTAGATGCCTACCACAGGCCAGATGCCTGCATTTTGGAGGAAAATATATGGTTCTTAATTACTACCAACTTTAAGTGATCAGCCATATTTATTTCCATATCAGACAAACTGGTATGGAATATGCATATAAGTATAAATAAGTTAAATATGCATATATAATCAAATATGCAAAAATCAGAAGTATTGCAGCATAGTTACGCAAGGTTATTATATTATGTATTATTTGATATATTCTGTTGCAATAGTTGATGCATTTATTGCTCTGAGCCCCTCAGGCGTGGGAACAGCAGAGGTCACAGAGCTGAGCTGGGAGCGTGTGCCACTGTTGAATACAGCCCTGCTTTTCCCTAAGTCTCTTCCTGTGTAAATGCCGGCTGTTAGTGCTCTCCTGCATCCTCTGTGTCACTGAGCTGTGGGATGAGTGACTTGCATGATGTGGGGGCGGGAGGTGATGCTCCTTCTCCACCGGGGTTAGTCACAGTATTTCCTGCTTTCCCTGACTCACCCGGTGGCCTCAGTGCCACCCTCTGTCCCGAGAGCTCCCTTCTCAGGTTTTGCTGTGCTTCTGGGAGTGCTGGGCTTCTCCTGCCTGCCTTGAACTGATTTTTGATGCCTGGCAAATATGGCAGCGTTAGAGAAAGCAGTTCATTCCACCTAATTCCACATCAAAAAGGATTAGGGCAGCACAAAGTTTTGAGTGGCATTAGTGAAATAATTGATCCAGTACAGAAACAAGCCAGCTTTTAAAGTATCTGCAAACAAGACAGAGCGTCAGATACTCATTAGCACCATAAGATTACAATGAGCTGTGATGAACACTTGCAGTGCCAAGGGGGAATGTGGTTGCTTGGTTGTGTTCGTTTGTTTAGCTCCAAGCCCTACTTCTTACCCTAAATGCAACAATTCTTCTATGTTGTCTTTAGTGGAGATATTTCTGCTTTCTTGTGGTACAGGTAGTGGGAGGCCAAACCCCAGAAACTGAAATGGAAGATCCAGCTGAAAACAGATGAATGTGTTTTACCTCCTTTGTGAGGAGAGGAATGTTATTTATTTTTTGCATCAGTATATGCTGCAGTTGGATGTTCTTGAGGGAAGTGAAGATCTTGCCGGTACTTGAAGTCATGACATTGGGTGTCCTGCTAGTAAACAGATTTACTGAAGCACATTCCTAACCTTTTGTCTTGAATAACTAGTAAGAAATTCAGATTTTAGTAGATTATTCCTGGCAAAAGGAAGAAAAGAGAAAATTTTAAATCCCATTTTCTACCTTACATGAGTTTAGGACAACTTTCTGTCTCAAAAGGTAAAACACCCAGATAATCCAGGCCAACCTCCTTGCCTACATCCAAGATTATTTTAGCCATAATCTTAACATGATTTTTTTAGTTATTCTTGATTGATGCTCTTCAGGTTATTCTGTGATTTTGGGGTTTTTTCTGCAGTGATTTTTCTGACCCTGAGTTTTGTCTCTGCTTCTTCTAGTCAGGTCATTTTTCTTTGTTCATCATCTCAACAAAAACAATTTTCACAATTTTCATTCTGACAAATTTATTTGAATCCCTGAAAACCTTACATTTACCTTTGCTCCTAGCAAAACTCTGTGCCTAGCTGTCTCTTACCTTATGTCTTAATTTAGATATATCTTCACAGAGACAACTTAAAACATATCAACCTGCTCTCTTAAGGGAAAAAAGCAGTAACGAAAAATACAGTATAAGAATATTTTATGAAAGGATATATTTTTTCCTAACTGTTTTCCTCTTTAGTTCTCAATCTTTGATGTCATATGAAATATCCCCTCCTTATTTTAAGACTTACAACACATCATATAGCAGACCTACATGAATCAGTGGGCTGTTTTTAAGGCATCTGTGAAAAGTAGTTGAAAAATGCTTACTGTAAGTTAGTTTACATTGCTATACAGAAGACAAAACAGTTCTGCAGGAAAATGTTTTGAGGCTGTTATAAATGATTATCAGCCAATTGGATAGAAAAATACAAGATTTTATTTTTCCATTTCCAAAAATCTATTTGAGACAGTCACAAGCAACATCAATCGAATGCTGGATTAACAGGTGATCAGCAGCAAGGGTGCTATCCTGTCCTGTCCACGATTTTTGAGTTTTTGGGTCTGGTTTTTATACTGTTATTTATGCCTAGTGGCTAGTCCACTGTGTATCTGTTCAATTTTCATATTCATGCACCGTCTTTCACTTGTTGATGGACTTTGAACAGATTTCCCGTCACTGGTGTAGGTCTTGAAAAGGAGTTCCTGGAACCCAGCTTTCGGATGGTGATTTTACTTCATCTCCAGGTCCTCCATCGAGATTGGCATTGGTTGCTTGATGGTCCAGGTGCACAGAGTCTGATTCGATCAACGAGCCATCTCTTGTTCAGCCAGGCTTTTTAGTTGTAAATCCAGGTCTCATCTTGCTGTTCTTACAGTTGCAAAGTAAATCCTGGTATTCAGGAATGCCTTCCCTTTATGGGAACTGGGACTTACTTCACAATGTTTCAAAAGTTTACAAAGTACAATATATTTGATACATAATTTTATTTACTACATTTACTGCATCTACTACATTTCTAATATTTTAATACACGAATTTATTCATCATATCTATCACAAGGCCGTCAAAGATTTTGACAGCCGCTCAAGTTCTGGATTCAAGATAGAACTATATACAAGATCTGTTGAGAATATAACAAGAAGTGATGGCAAAAATGATCTTTCATGCAAAAAGAGGAGAAGTAACTGTATGGAAATATTTTCTGTCTTTGCCCTCTTCTGGCTGAGAGCAATTTACTCTTTCCACAGATGAGTGTAGAGAGCAAGATTAAGGGACATCTTGAGGCTTAAAAATGATGGTGCTAGAAAGCAGAAGCATCAGTAAGAGCTTGTAGGTACAGAAGGACAAAAATAGTATAAACACTACTTTTAAAAGGTTGCTGTTTTAATGGAATGGAGCACTTTCATTCAGCTTAGACAGGAAAAGTGGGTACAGGGGCCCTGTGTCTCCTGGATCCACATGAACTGCTTCAGGGTTTAAGAGAGCATTTCTACTTCGAGGGGCCCATGGGCAGGCTTGGAATGGACTAGGCCATGTTGTGTCTGTCATGGCTCTCTATAAGCTCCACAGTCACAGTGACAGAAGAAAAGATGCCAGCTCCTTCCAGCCAGGAACAGAGAACAGACTAAAGTGACTTTATAAATGCTTTCAAAGAACATTGAAAACAGGCAGTGGGGGGGAAAAAAACCCCCTGTTTGTTGTTTTAAGCCTTTGTTCTGCCTCCTGACTTCAAGTGAATAAATACATGAAGTTTGTTTAGAAGTGTTTGGGTTTCCCTGCAAATTTTGATTGTGACAGCTTTCCACAAAAAAGGTTCACTTGTGCCAAAGTCAGATGGTCTGGTCAGTTGAAAAATCAACATTAGAAACTGAGCATGCCACAGGTACTCTGAGGTGTTTGCACTGCCCGTTCCCATGAAGGGCACCAAGAGGGGTGTGTACGTAGCTGAGGATTTACACAACTCTACAGGCTGTGCTTCAACATCATGCCTTCCCTAATTTTTGTTGCCTCTCTTCACATGCCTTTGCTGTTCATTTAGTTGTTATATTCTTTGTGAACTCTGCTTGTATGGTGTATATTCAACGTCTGAAATATATATAGCTAAAAAAATTAGATGAGAACCATACTACCTGTGGATTTGAGAAATTTTCTCAATTCTTGGCTTTCTTCCTGTGTCTCTGCGATCGATCCATACAAATGCACACCATAAGTTTTATGATTTTTGTGCTTTTTTAAAAAAAAATTACCTAGTTATTGCTGAAGGACATGGGTGAGCCTCTCATGTAAACTGGAATGCCCAACAAACTTGTAAATTTTGTTCTGCAAAGAATGGAAAATATGCACTTGCATGCTATTGTTTTTAAATGACCTTTGTTTCATGTCAGGTACGTTCAGATGGTTTCCTTGCTCTGTGAGCAGTTTGTTGGTTGAGCATCATTTCAAAGCTGATTATGCAGAATTGTCTTGTGCCCTCTGTATCACTGTTGCTGGTGTGTGACTGGAATTTGGAGCATGCTAACACAATTAATTGAAATACACTGTTCTTAAGATAATTATTTACAGAAATGTGTTGTACCATTGAATATCATTGTGAGCATTTTAAATAGCATTTTTGGGATATAATATTTTTAATGGCTTACAATACAAGACACTTTATCATTTGTATGCTAAAATACATCTTTTACTGCAGTATTTTCATTTTAAAGTGTTCCTTGAGGATTCAAATCCTCTAAGCTTGTTTGACATGTAACAAAGTCACCTATTTTGGAACTGTGGCATAAACAGTTACTGTAACATAAACATAAACAGTAACACAGAATGCTTCTGTGGATTAGAAGTTGAAGGAATACAGTAAATTCATCTACACAATACATATATATGTGTATATAAAATATATATATTATTTATATAAAGATGAATTATGGTGAGGCACATTTAATCTATCTAGCTGAGATGGGATTTTTTTACTGTAAAACCGCAGACTAGAGAATCCATTTGCCCTCTTTCGTTCTTCTTTAATGCATGGAACATCTTTTTTCGGTCAAAGAGACACAGATAAAACTTAAGTAGTTCAGCAGACTTCAGATCAGAGCTTGAGACTCTAAAAGAGTTTTACTGCTGTTACTCAAGAATAATTATTAGGCAGATAATGCCAATACCATTATAACCTGTAACAAGATAATGACAGTAACATAAAATGAAGCACTGGTGTAAGTGTGGGATTTTATTCCTGATAGTGAAGTAGCACTAAACTGTCCAGGGAAGGTGAGAACAAAGCCATCTGGTGCAGTGTTTGAGAAGCCTCTCTGTGGGACTTAGCAACTTGAGAGATATACCAGTTCCATAAAATTTCAAACTTCACTTTCCCACTTGAACTTCAACTTTCCAAATGTAAAAATTCTTAAAAAAATAAAAAAGCATTAGGGTTCTTCATGTTCTCAGGAAGTTCTGCCAAAGCATTTGTCCTTACATTTACATCAAAATGAGAGATATTCAAGATATCAGACATATAAAAAGATATATATTTTTAATAGCAAGTGCTATTAAAAAACCTTAATCCTCTGTTATCAGAGACCTTCAAAAGCAGCTATAAGAATTTAAGGAAAAACTTGTTTTAAGGACTATTCTTTTCCATACTTATGCACTAAATAATGTAGGAAATAGTTGGACTTTTTACAAAGGATATCCTTTGTACAGTAATTCCTGAAATATGATCTTTCCTCCTTCCCCAAAGAATTTATGTTCCTATGACCTATTTCACTTGCATTTTAGGTGTCTATATCCATCATTCTCATCCTCAGAACTCCCACTCAGCAGCTGTCAATTTTGGCAGTGCTCATGTTCTGTCCATAGCCATTCCAGGTTTTTACATTAAGGATCTGTACAGACATGAAATTGTACCTCTGAGAACACTCAGAAGCTGCATTGGCTTCAAGTCAAGTACCTTGCCAGCAAGGTTTATTTAAAGGGCAGGTGAAATAAGCACCTGCCTACTTTAACAAAATTTAGAGCTGGGGAAAAAATAACTCTTGCCAGTGTTTCAGGACGAAATATTTATTATTCATCAGCAATAAGTATTTCCTTAAAAAAAATGAGAGGAGAGGAGAGGAGAGGAAGAGGAAGAGGAAGAGGAAGAGGAAGAGGAAGAGGAAAAGGAAAAGGAAAAGGAAAAGGAAAAGGAAAAGGAAAAGGAAAAGGAAAAGGAAAAGGAAAAGAGCTAGCATGTGTCAAACAGAGGTCCCCAAAGTAACAGTCCATATCCCTGTGAATGACTGAACAGCTGTGTGGGCAGTCCTGGAGTGCCAGCCTTCTCAGAGCTATCTGAGGAGCGAGCTACTGGTGCCATTAGTGCTGTGCAGCACCACAATCCAAGAAAACAATTGAGCCTGATGTGGGATGGGACACAAGGTGGTAGGCAGCTGCATTGGGGACTCATTTGAAAGGAGACATGATGCTTCTTTTACTGGATCATTTCTGTTTCTTACTTACATTAGTAGGAGAAAATACAAAAAGGCTCTTGGAAGGATTGGTTGGAGCACAATCACCTCTAAAATAAATGCTATAATCTCTAGCCAGCAGAGTGATTTGTTTGTGTTTTCAGTGAGTCCCTTTCTTCCTCATCTGCTTCCTGCTCACAACTTCCCAAATCTTGAATTATTTTCTCTGTAGTGGTGTGGCTGCAATGAGAGTATCCCTTTCCTAATCCTTTACAGAAGCCTTTAGTCCCAAGGGGCCATTGTGTGGGAGGTGGAAGATATGGATTTAATTAAATTTACAGGCAGTGGCCCTTTAAAGTGAGTTAGTCAATCCTTATCCTTCATTTCTAGTCTGTCATCCAAGAGACATGGTATCACCAGAATGTGTATTTTAAAAGAAAATATAGGACAGTGAATGAGAAGTTGCAGATGTGGAAAGCGGTCCCCTGAGGAAGCGAGCCCTGAGTACGGGCAGTCATGAGGACCCAGAAAAAAACCCTCAAACACTAAAGCAACATTTTGTCTCATAAAAGAAGGGGGTTTTGTTGTTTTCAGAGGTAAATCATGGGTGAAAAAATTTTGAGTTATGGATCATATATCTTTGGGGCTATTTTGGGTGGTGCTGTGGTCCTATAGGGTGTAGAAAAATCAAAATCTGGTAGAATGTGTGCATGGGAGACTGCAGATTGAACAGTTAATGAAAACCTCCATGTCCTAAGGTCCTTCCTCTGTGAGACACTGCCTCTTCTCATGTGATGTGTATCCGAAGCATTTACTAGAGATATTTAGGCACCTTCTATGATAGAAAGGAAGGGTGTTAAGGGCATTTTTAGTAGGAATCTAGAACCTTTTTCTTCCCATTGTAGGATCTTTCCAAATCTGGTTGTGTTACAGAAGGTGTACATGAGACACATCTTTCATTAGGAAATGAGAAAGATTAGAACATTGATTCCCATTTGAGATGAAAAATCTTCTGATGATTATTATGATAAGATTATTTTCTTCTCTTCATTGTTTAAGAATATTGACTGACAGAATTTATTTCATACATAAAAATAATTGCCCTGAAGAATTGTAAATTTAAGTATTATTATGATCAGAATGGCTAGGTATTTATTATGGGCAGTGCTTTCAATGTTGATCAAAGGAAAAAAGGAAGTGTCCTGAAGTGGTATCCCAATTGTATAATGCATTTTTAGTCTTTCAAGTCCTTGAAATACTGCATTTCTTGAGCTGAAGAGGTGTAAGTATAGGCTGTCATCTGTGTAAGCATAATTTCATTTTCCTAAGCTTCAGGTAGGTAACAAAAGGCAAAGCAGTTGCATACATGACCATTACAACTCTCACATTCACCACCAAGGTCTGTTCTAACAGAGATTAATGACAGTAAGAGTCTCAGATCACAACACTTGAAATCATTAGCTTACTCAATATTATTGTGTTACCTATAGCACCTCAGTGGTGTTCTGAATATGTACGAGACCATTATTGATATTAAAATCATACAGTTGGTGAAAAATTACTTTTAAACATCAGAGCACAGAGAAAAATTACCCAGGAGTTAGAATATCTTCTTATAAAATATGTAGCTCAGAAAGCAGTGTATTTTGTTTAGTTTGATTTGTCAAACTGTTCTTCCACTTAAGAGGAAACAAGACAAATTAGCTATCTAAGCCTCAAAAGCTGCTGAAGACTTTATACTTAAAGTTAGTCATGGCCTTATTTGCTACTTTTTTCTCACAAGAAGAGAAGAGATGTATGTCTTATTATTTTTGTATTTTTATATATCAGAAATTTGCCTTTCCACGCTAAAAAAGAAGTGCTGGCAAAGAGGGTTATTTTGATCCCTGGGCCAAGTTCTTTAATGCCAAATTGCAGTGTGGAAAGAATCTCTCTGTCCAAGTTATAAATCCTTAAAATGAGCTTTGATGGAAAATCTGGAGTAGTTTCACAGTGGAATCTTCTCAGCTGCATGTGAGGAGCCCCATTGCTGATTTGCAGAGGTAGGTGTTCACCCAGAAATTATCTGTTTGATAGCAAGAGTGGCTTTTTGCTTGTGAACAAAAAAAAGAGACAACAAAACAATAATGTTTTTGTTCTCAAAATTATTTCATGCTTTCTACTCAGATTGTAGAAGTCTTGTCCATTCATCTGTGGTGTTAGACGGGTGAGCCAGAAAGGAAACCTGTTCAAATTTAGTTAATTTTACCCTTTACAGGAAACTTAACTCTCTTATTGTGGCTTTCTTTAGTAAAGTGAATGCAGGATGGGTCATGAAACTTATCTTGGCAGTGACAAGACTTATATGAGACCTGAGATTCACACTAATGGGGTCTCTGTTATCCTGGATGCCAGGAAAACTAGGAGCATGGCTTTCTTGAAGCACATCTCTTTTTTTCTTACGTGAAGGGGATTTTTGAGAGAGCCCCAGTGATAGGACACTGCCTTTAGAATCACACTGCTTGTCTAAACTAAATGTTGACACCTTCTTCGTGGTGTCTCTAGGTGTAACACAATGCCCACTGGGTAATCCTGGTCTTCCTTACTGTAATAAAATTATCTGAGATACTAGTTTAAATCAATGTTTTATGTAAAAGCTGCATTGAATAATAGGTATTTTATTGCATTTTCGCTAAATGGATGCTGAAATGCACTTTAAAGACTATATATATATAAATATATAAACACACACATCTATATCTGTGTATCTATCTATATCCATATCTATATCTAAGAAATAGTTCCAAAGTTGTAGGAACAAATATATGGCATATTTATAACAGGAAGTCTCAAGGTCAACTGCTTTGGAGGATTGCTTTGTGTGGAGGGAACTTAATAATATGTGATAGGCACTTAATATCTCCTGATAATTCAGGAAGCTCGAGGCCAGTGTTAATAACTGTGGTGCTGTTGGTCCCTTGACAAGTTCCACTTCCCCACAGCACAAGCCTGTAGAGAAAGAAGCAGCTGCCTGTTCAGGGTCCCTGCAGCTTCAGGACGAAGATCTGGCTCCTTCCAGTGGCATTTTATTGCTATTGCACAAGACTGAAGCCAGTAAATAAACGATGTGATTAAACTGTAAAGCAAATCAGTAGGAATGTTTTCAAAGTATGAACAAGTGAATTTATTCTATAAAGTGCTGGATTTTTATCTGGGCCGTTATACAAATTACTCAGTGAACCTTACAGGCAAAAACATGCACACAGAAATATATGTTCAAAGGAGCTTATACTGTTACCTTCCATCTGGCACAGGAGCATCAAAAGTATTGGTCCTGTGCCATTGGTGAGTATTGGCCTCAAACATATGTGTTAAATTAATTCTGAGTTGGGGTTTGGGAAGAAATGAGTAGAAAGGGAGCACACTAAGCCAGTACTAATGTTACTTCAGTGATTTGATCACAAACTGCAAGTGGAACTTGGGAATATAAAATAGCCCCCTTTAAGTTGGGTTAGTCATCTAAGGCTTGCCAGTGATTGTTGAAGAGTATTGTTTCTACTAATTTTCTTAGCTGGGATTAGTGGAATTTTGTTTAATTGTGTTTTTATCTGTAAACTGCTGAGTAGCGTTGATGGATACATGCTGCTATTTACAAAATAGAATTGTACTACAGGGATTCTGACATTTTGGTTAATTGGCATGTATCCCTCTAAGTGGTTTCTATTCCTTAACTCATAATTGTTCTCATTTGCTCAGTGGGATTCAGAAACAGGGTTTGTGGAATGTCATTTAATACTCATTTCATTTTGTTAAATAAAGTGCATTGGCTTCCATCTTGCCTATAAATTAACTCATTCTAGTTTCATTTTCTGGCTATATATTTTTAATTGTGTAAATATTTTTCTTTCTCATGTAATTTGCTTAATGTTACAAAAAGTGCCACTCCCAGACCCTAGATTTACTCCATAGCAAAATAATTGCAGAGTATTTTCTGTACCCAATTAAATCAAGACATAAATTGAATGGTTGATCTGTCTCTTATGGCAGTCTAAATGTGAACCATTGTTTTCAGAGTTAGTCTTCTACATGTGAAGTGGAGGACTGAAACTAATACATTATTCTTCTGCATCCCAGAGGCATAACCTTCAATAAGAAAATATTTAAAAGGTCAGATCCTGCCTTCCAGTTGAGTTTTCCTTAATGTATAGGCAGTGGGAAAGAGAAAGTCATCTCTCTGCAATCTGATTTCCTCACCCCGCTCTAACACTAATCAACATGTTACCCAGCTTCTCTTTATAAATACAAACTGGTTCAGGGACACTCCAACACGTGCTTTCCTACCCACAATTTATTAGACTAGCATAGCTAAGTCGAAATAAAGTTGTGGTCATGCCCTTTCCTCTGGCAAATCCTCTTCACAGGGACTCTGGGACTGTTATGCAGGCTCTGTTGGGTATTCAGTATCCAGGGTAGGCCACACACTGGAAAACCTCCCAGGAAATAGATATACATCATTTACAGCCCATTTTGTAACATACTGGAGAACAACAGAAACAACTCATCAATCTCTTATTTTTCAAGGGGAATTTGAAAAAGTGTACACGGGTGAAAAGCTCTAAGCGCTATCAACTATCAGTTGTTTCCAATGGCAACATTTCAAGTAGAGTGAAAACATTACACTAGAAGTCACATAACCCTTCTATTAAGTTAACAGTGCCATATTTCCACACTGGCTGACTGTTAAAATTCTAGTCTTGGGGTTATTTAATAGTTTCATTTTCCTTTACTCTATTTTTCATCAAGAAAGAAAAAAAATTATGAAATGTATTGATATAATCCAAAGATAGAATAAAAGACAGACTCTTGCTCCACTGAGAAGTAGCATTGTGTATTGCTGTGAAATATTGCAACCCAGCTATACTACTAGCAACTTTTTTTTTTTTTAATAGATAAATTTCCCATCCATTTGTCCAACTGTTACTTGTCACAAAATAAACACTAGTGAAAAATCTATGAGAAGGTTGCTTTTCCCTACAGGTTCCTTTTGGAAAATGGAATTCTTAAAAAGCCTCCCCACCTCCAAAGGTGCTTATGATAGTGAGCATTGGAGAACAGCATTTCAAGTCTGCCGTGCTAATCAATGAGGATACAATTGTCTCCTACAGAATATTTTAAAGGACAAGTGATGAGAACTGGATTCTGTCTAGTCATTCCACATATCTTTTTCATTTAGTGGAAAAATATTTAGATATTTTTGAAAATTAACGTATGCTCCTAAGTAGCATGGAAGTCTGTCATGGTCTTACCGTGCCTCAATGGGCAGCAACTGCTGTTCTCCTTAAGCAGCAGCATTGGTACCTAAGGGAGTGACAGAGGCATATGGAAAACCATCTTCTCAATAGCAACAGGAGACTATTTTAAGAGCTGAGATTTTATATTCTGTTGCAAACAACCAAATTAAAAAAAAATTAAAAAAATAAGGAGGGATCCAAATTCTTGAAATATGCATTTTCCCACCAAGCATTTTTCTTAAAGTATCTGATATAAAAGCTCACAGAAGAAATTATTTTCAACTCAGAATATCTGGGATGTAGTCCCAGCTGTTTGCTCTTGAATGAGCCACATCAAAAAGCAGCCTCCATGCCTCAGTTTCCTCACATCTACAGAAATTACAAATAGAAGGTGTGATCTCATTTATGCCTGGAAAGCATCTTGAGCTGGTCTGGTGAAGGACACTGACAAAGTGTTATGCGTTATTATTGCATTAGGCTGACTGCACTTCTGAAACCTATCTGACATTTCACACTTGGCACTGGTCGTAGGCGGTAACATTTCTGTATTGAAGAGGATGCTTTATATCACTGCCTGATGTGTATTACATGGTTGATGATTAAACATTTTCTAAAAAGGCAGTAACCGGTGAGATCCTCTCTCTTTCTCACTTCATTAAGCTACCGCATTACAAAGTGTTTTGCTTCATTACGGATCCTGCCAAGCAGCTCTACTGTGCTCCATATAGCGACTTGTGAAGTATCGAGGTGAAGTTCATAACTATATTTGGGTATCAGGGTTTATTTCCTCTATTCTGTTGAAGGGGAGCATGACGAGCAGTTGAGGAATGCTCGGGGAAACCGTCATTAGCACAAGCAGCCTGTGCCCGGGCTCGGATTGCCCTGGGGATCCCGATTCGTGGTGCGAGCAGTGAAATCACCAGGCTTTGGCACGGGGCTCGGACCACACAAACACAGGATCAGGGCTGTGCCGTCGTCGTGCTGCTGAGACCGCTGCTCCTCACGGCCCCAGCTGTCAGGTATCAGTGGCTGTCCCCTCTGCTGCCAGCAGTCAGGTATCGGTGGCCGTCCCGTTCACTGCCAGCAGTCAGATGACAGTGGCTGTCCCCTGCGCTACCAGCTGTCAGATACCAGTGGCTGTCCTGTTCACTGCCAGCTGTCAGACCTGGCACTGGAGTGAACGCTCCCTGGTCAGACGTGCCTGTAGAGCTGGGTGGTAGGAGAGGAAGCCTGGGGAGGAAATGAGTAAGTCGGCAGCCCGGCCCAATATGTGGCTGTAGCACAGGGGTTACTGGAGCAGTGGAGAGGGGAGGAAGTGTTGCAACAACTAACACTCGTGTCTGTGTTTCTCTCTGAAACAGCCTCGTTACAGAAGAATCTAAGATAAGAGGGTTTTGGGGAAACATTGCTGCACTATTAATGCAAGATGTCATGATCTATTGCTAGTTCTGAGAAGAGGGAGAGCATGCGCAGCTCTTCCTTAGAGCCGCTCTGCACCCAGTGGAAGGGGAGTACTTATAAAAAGCAGACTTTCATGAAGTTACTGATTTTTGATCTTCTGTTCTGAGTTTTCTCCCATGATAACTGAGTATTGTGAATGATGAAGCATAGTGGAGCTTTATATTTTCCCAAGGATTTAAAAATAAAACTTATGATACTTGAAAACTGTGAAGGGGAGAGTCTCTATTTCTCATTACACTTACATGAGAGAATTTAATGTAAAAAGATTATAGTGGAATTCCTATAATTTCATGTGTCTGTCTACATGCTTTTCATTTTTTACGAGACTCCTGACCAATTGGGTCCCTAGAATAACGAGATGAATAAGAAAGGCATCCTATAGGGAAGGGTGGGGGGGAAAAGAAGCAAGTGGTATTTCCTACAGAAAGAGGGGAAATAAAACGTGACATTCCGCTTCCAACTGGGTGTTGGTTTGCTATGTTGTCTCCATCAATAAATCTTTGCCTTCTTGATTTTTTATAATACATCTGAAGTGAAAAAACTCCTCTTTTAACACTGGCTCCTCCCAGTACTGTTTTTGTACCATTGTGTGACTATCAAATGCTGATCATCAGAAAAAAATTTTGGTATGATGTGGATAATCAGCCTTTACTTACAAAATGCTGTTTGCATTCTTTATGCTTATCACTTTTAAATTAATGAAAAAAGAATATTATGAAGGGAGTGGGTGGATCAGTGAAGTTCATTCCTTGAATACTAGACACTTGCAAAGCAGTTGCTATATTGAAATTTCCTTGTCTGCTTAGTGGGAGGATAGTTCAAATTGTAGTCAGAATTAGGACTGATACACCCGATTATGTGAGGGTGTGACAAATGAAAAAGGAAATGCCTGGTATTTTTATTTGTAATATGAAACTAACCTAAAATAATACTAGTGGTATTAAATTTTGTATATTCCAGTGGATCAGTTTCATTGGAATACAGAAAATAGTTCTGCTTATATTAATAGAGAGTATTTTTGAAACATTACTTTAAAAGTATGACTGAAGTTGAAATACAAGCAGTAGGGAATATATGATGCTATGGGTGTGGTATGTGTTTTTTATCATCATGGTTTCATATTATTTTAAATATATGTTCACGCAATTTTTATAGAGACCCCACATTCACTCCATATGATTATATGGTTGAAGAAACACTTTCTTAGCTACAGTTTGCTTAGAAAACATTTTAATGGAGCCTTTTATGTTACTTAGGTATCATAGGGAAAAAAAATATCAATCAGTGAAAACACTGATTTCAGTCAGTGAAATCACAGGAGATTCAAGTGGACTTCTGGGTGTAGCAGGGAGATTAAGGGCTGCATTTAACAGTGGCATGCTTTACTATGGGAGAGCTGAATCCACTTCTAGAGTTTAATTCTGTGGAGTTATTTAAAGTTCTAAAGCTGTCAAGAAAGCTATGACAGATCAGCTGGTGATCCACCTGCAAGAATATGGGAAGAAATAGAGTAGACCAAAACCAGTTCTTTTAAGAAAGAGGGAGAAAATCTGTGGCAAAGGTACTCAGGTAGCAAAGGAGTCCTTAGCACGTGAGCATGGACTTAAGTGGTGATATTTTTGTGGGGTGGAAAGCAGATGATGGTTCTCTGGGTTAGGCTCTGGGGACTGGGAATTGCATCTGTTTTCCCACCCTGGCTCTGCCACAGATTTCCTTGATGAAGTAAGTTAAAAAAATAACAATAAAGCAAGTTAATAGCTTTGGCCTCTGTTTTTTCTCTTCACAAAATGGGATTCTAACCCCTTCCTCTCCCAAGTGTCTATGAGGTTAAATGAAAGGATGTTTATAAAGTAAGCTTTTTTTTTTTAATGAAAAAGCTGCAGTTTCAACATTTTCAAACAATATTCTCAGCAGAGAAAGACTCTTAGTTATTATATTTACTCACATGGTGGTGCTATCATACATATATGCTTTCTCTTAGTGATCCATCCCATGCCAGTGGGAGGTTTGGGAGCTTCTGTACAACTCCTGTTTTCTGGGGTGAGGAAAGAGGTCACAGACACTCTGCAAAAGGGAGCCAGGTCTGGCTGCCAAAGACCACAGATACCCTCCCGTTGTGTGACATCCCGTTCCAATCTCTACTTCTATGAGCTCCCTTTGCTTGCTGGGACACCTCAGTAAGGTGTGAGAAGCTTTTGGGGTGCACTCCTCCTTCAGTGTAGAGCGGAAGGTGTCCCTCTTTTCACACCCTAAGAAAACCTGGTTTTGCCTGTGTGTGTGCTGTAGGTGTTGCCAAATGCTCCATGTACATACACACCTTATGAAATGCCTACAGCCTCTCTCTTCATGCCCCTCTCCTCCCTTATTTTGGAGGATGTAATTCAGGTGGTCTTCTTCAACCTTTTGTTGATAACTGCCATTTTTGTGCTGCCTGTTGCTAAGTATTTGGTGCTGCTTGGTCTCACTGTCCCTCCCTCCTCTTTAGGCAAAGAAAGGGCACAGCATATTTCCAGAATATATGTACTGTAATTCCGGGGATGTGACTACTGTGCGTCTGGTGCTCTCAGTCTCCTCTGTGCACATTAGAGCACTTCGAACTGTAGGCAAGGGGGCAAATGACCTGTCCCTGGGTAGTGGAGCACAGTGATTACTGCATAAAGTCTTACTGAGGCATCAGCAAGCACAGAACATCAGTAACACCCTAATTAATCCTTACTCCAACAAAGGGACATGTGTCTTCTGTCACTTTCTCTTAGCAGCCCCAGAGTATGAACGTTATTAGCAGGGCATGCGTGGAGGTAGAAATGTGGTGGGAGGTGGAATTTTGGTAGATTTGATTGATTTACAACAGGAGTTTCCTTTACAGTCATAAGGGGAATTTTGCTTGGTCACAGCAAGTTTGAACCGTCATGAAACAGCCTGAATCATTTGAAGCTAAAATAAAACAGAGGATGGCAGGGGGAGGGGCATGACCGTTAGGGGGAAAAAAAAAAGTCAAAAAACACATTAAAATTGTTTCCCTTGGTGCTGACTTCTTAAATGGGAATGTGTTCCAGAATAGTTCTGCTATGTAAGCCAACATTTGTTTTAAGACTTTTTATTGTCTTTTTTCCTCTCTTCCCCTTCTTCCCCTCGCCCTCCCGCTCTGCTCTGCAGATTTACACTGACTGGGCTAACCACTACCTAGCAAAATCTGGCCACAAGCGGTTGATCAAGGATTTGCAACAGGACATTGCAGATGGAGTTCTGCTAGCAGAAATCATCCAGATCATCGGTAAGGCCAGGGCTGAGGGAAGCACTGTGAGCTGACTCCTTGCATGGGGGAATATATAATTCAAGTTGAATGTATTTCACAATAAGATGAACCCAGAATAATACAATTTGACTGGGTCCATATGTCTCTGATATTTGTGTGGTTCATCCTTGTCTTAATTAAAAAATATGTTTATGTGAGCATGTTTGGAAGTTGCTGTTTAACCATACTTTAAATGGCCAGAACTGTATCTTACACACTTTGAATTGTCAGAAATGAATGCTCCATTAAACCATATGTCTCCCATGTGTGCATTTTGTTAGTTGGAGTGGCTCATACTTTCTGGGATGCCTTGAAACTGTATCCTGACCCTGCAAAGACAATTGTGGAAGATTTCATGTCAGCAGTTATTTTGCAGGGGCTGAAGAATTAGCAGCGACCTCCTTCGCATTTCCCCCTTTGCATGATTTGGCATATGGAAGCAACTGCTGCTAACAAGAGTGTTGTTACTGTACGACTGAGCTGTACTTAGAAAGGAGCTCTCTGTCAACAAAACCCTCTGCATTTTATTGCTGTGCCTTTTCTGCTTTTCTTCAGGCTTTTTTTTTCTGTTTTGATTTTTAGGCTTTTGGGCTTGAGTTTTCTTCTCTTTTTATTTTTTGACCAGGGGTTGGAAAGGAAAGTTTTATCTCATTGCTTACTTTTGTTTATCCCCTCACTTTTGTTTTTGTTTAGCAAATGAAAAGGTTGAAGATATCAATGGCTGTCCACGGAGCCAGTCTCAAATGGTAAGAATAAAATATATTTTCAGTTTGTGTTGGCACCACTCCACCTTCCTAAAATGCTTTTTAATAAGGATTTATTAAAAATATGAATATTCTATCCCATTTTTACTATAAAGTCCTAATTCTCATACCGGTTCCTGATACTTATTTTCCACACATGCTTAATATTTTTAACTTTGTTTCTGTGCTAACTTTGGATCTTGAGATAACCTGGCAGCAAAACTTCATCACTTCTATTTAATCCAGAATTGCCTTATCAGACCTGTTCTTCTGAGGATCCAAATAATTTCATTTAGCTTCATTTTAAGGGCAGTAAATCCAAGAATAAATTATTAAGTGGAGTCTTTGTGTCTGGAAAACTGGTTTGATGAACAACACTTGCCAAACTGTTTTTGAATATAAATAGCCTTTTGGATTGTCCACTGTGAAGTCCAGTTAGATGAACTGACTCCAAGACTTTCAGAAATAGCCCTTTAGTCATATAGCTCTCTGAGCTATAGCTGGCAGCTGTCTAAAGACTTTTTAATACTCTCAGACAAGAAGCATTTAGTGACTGTGATTCATATGGAGTCTTATTAATCTTTTACTGTGTTTATGGCAAGTCAACTACATTTAATAAGATGAAACCTCCTTAGAATACTGTGAAAGTGACAGACACAAAATCTGAGCCTCAGTAAAATCACCATGCATTTAGAATCATTTGCAATCCAAGTCATGTTCTCCCATGCTGAAGTCTTTGCCTTTCTGTTCCTATTCAAATAATATATAAATAAGGTGCATAATTTTGTAGCTGGCAAGGATTTTGGAGTATAGGGATGTGGTTGAACTTGCATAATAACAAACTGCTGAAACTGCATTTAAAAATGGAAATGAAATAGAAAAAAAAGTGCATTTTTTCAGATCAGCTTTTAAAGGTGGAAGGTGTTTGCAGCTTTTTTCTGCGAAGCATCAAAAGGTAAGGGGAAAATTTCTGAGTACTAGTGAAGTGAACAATGGGGTCTTTTGGTTCTTATTGTTCAAAAATGGACAGCTTTAGAATAAATTTTTCTGTGACTTTCAGACTTTATGAAATAGTCCATAGAAACAATATACACAATTTCCTTAATAATAGTTATTATTTTAATTACTCATATTACAGCAGCACCTAGTGGCCCTGGCTGAGAACTTTGGGAACTCCAGCACAGAGCTCTAATATTACACACACAGATCAAGAGATAATTGCTCTCTACTTTAATCACGTTAAAACTTGCCATTCCAGACAGGCAAGACAAACAAGGAGACACAAAAGCACAGGGATGTGGTTAGTGGCCATCTAGGACTGCTTAGGGACCCACTGCTCTGTTGTCTCATGAGCTTCATTTCCCTGAGAAAAAGACGAGCTGCAGTCTTTCTCTGCAGAGAGAAGTATTCACTCTAGCAATGTTTGCATCTCCTAACCACACTGGTGTATGTTCCCTGTTGCATGTTTATGTGGTACAGGGATTCTGGATTTCATCTCTAGCTCCATGCAGCTATGGAGGAAATGTGGTCAGTGTGTGCCTGTGCTGCAGCAGTGCTTGTGGCTTTTCTTGCATCCATCTTTCTCCTCGCATAAGCCCAAAGCCCATCTCTCAGCTCAGCCAAGCCAAAGAATATGTCCCAGGTGCTCTGGGTGTCAAACCAGGTGCTTTGAAAACTGTATGCTGTGCATAGTCATACATCAGTGTTTGCATAGTGACTAAGGTGTCACATTTAACCACTTTAACTTCATAGTAATATATTTATTTATCCATCCTTTGGCACAATCTCTTTACTGAATTGTTTTATCTCTACAGACTGATCAAATTATTTCCTAGCTTTTCACAAACCAGTTCTATACTGCTGATTTCTAAACTGAGTTAGGAAATTTAAAATGTACTGAAGTTAAAGTAATTCAAACTTGTCAGTTTTTCTCTCAGAGACCCCAGGTTTTGAGCCTGGTCTCCATTTGTTTCCTTTAGGCTCTGCACTGGTTTAAACTAGCCATAGGCATGATTTTACCATATTTTCAGGTAATTTTACTTGGCAGTGCTCAGTTTTACCATCCCACACTGTTAATGGTAGGGAAATTCTCTTCTCCCTATAGCAGTGGACTCTTAAGGTGTTTGTGATATGCATGGAAAAAAATATAACAGTAGTCAAAGCTAGTTTGCATGCTGTATGTTTGACATACACCAGTAAGCAGCAACATGTCCTGTCAGAACTTGCTAGAACATCAGCCATCAAACCAGCGACAGTCAAAATACTCCAATAACATTTGTTAGCATTCATTCACTGCTCTAATTTTAAAAGTTTTAGTTAATAAACCTCAAGAATCCCACTGTCCTCTTGTTGCACATATGTTTTCATAATCCTTACTCTCATAACTTGCAATTAAGGGGAAATGTTTTCTCTATTCATCTGCCATTTGATACCCTTTCCAGGAGGCCTTTGATACCCATTTTCAGGAAGTCTAAGATATTTTATTAACTTTAAAAAAGCTAGAGAACACTGACATGGATTGTTTGCTGTTGGAAATTCTTGATACTCTCTGTGGATGATATTGATGCTGGTTCATGATCAGTCACTACCAATATTCCCAAGTTCGTTTCCACTCATAATTTGGTTTTCCTCTTGCCAGTGGCATCATCTTTCAAGTGATTTTTGAGGCATCTCAATTCAGCTGTTGCCTTAAATTGTACATGTATTTTAATATTTCTTTTAAATGTATATAAAATGCTTGGGATTTAGTTTTTGTTTAGTTAGTTCTATTGCAATGTCTTGCACCCTATGCTCATCTTGGCATTGATATATAAAACACCCACAGACAAGTTGAATTGGCTCCATAGGTCCAAGTTCATAAAACCTAAAAACCTGCGAAACCCAGGAGCACCCAGTTTCTGCATAGTTAGCTTTACCAGAATTCATTATGTTCACCCATTTGATGAGAACAGAACCTGAGAATCTGAGATGTACTGGGGAATAAGTTATTTCATATTCAAATCTCAGAAGCTTCAAATAAATGAAAGTTGTAAGAGAATTGGAGAGGTTCACTTGTTTGCTGGGTCATTCTATTGTGGTGAATAGATTTTAGTATTTGTTGTTGTTTTCATAAATATAATAAGGATTTAAACCTCTGTGTATTACAGCATATGTTGCCTGTCTGTAGTGTTCTGTAGAGTCTTGCCTATTTATTCCTTACAGCTGTGCTTTCAAGGAGCAATATAGAACTTCTATTTTTTCATCATTTCTTTGAATCCCTTCAATGGAAAATAATGCCACATGATTTTCTATCTTTTCCTTGTATGAATTATTCCATGAGTCTATCAATTAAGGACATTTCATATCATTTTTATTTAGAAAATAATGGGATTTCACGGGTTTACCTTTTGATAAAATCTAAAGCTAATTCCTTTCTGCTTCTTTATTTGTTTCTTTAATTTCTGTTTCAATTTCCCCCATCATTAGAAAAAGCGAGATAGCCTTCTGGGTAGAAAACATGTTATAAAGGTTTTATCTAATTATTCAAAGAGAAAGCATTCAGGATTTTTTTTGTTTTTTGCCTCCTGAACCAATGATAAATATAATGGAAAATCTTCAGTGTTTCAGCTTTTAACATATCACATCAAACATACAGTAAGCACACAAAACATACCAATTCAATCCATCCTGGGGTAGTTGGAGAAAATGCAAAAGAATCAAAAGGTGTTGGACTGAAAATCCTTTAATGATGTTTGCAGTTTTGTCCCTACTGACTTTTACAAAATTCATATTTCTTTTCTTTCCTCATGCAGTTTACAGAACTGTCAGCAGCATAAATTGTAAAATAAATTCAAAGTTGCCAAAATTTTTTAGTTTATTGCACTTCAAGTTGATTTTTCCTTCAGAGATTAATGCTGCCTTAGTAGGTGTTTTTTTCTTAGAATTAGCTCTTGCTACTTCCCACAAGAAGTGTCTCTGCCAATACCCATCTAGGTACAAAAGCATCCTTAATTTTTGTTGGTAGCAGGGGTTTTCTCACAGTTATGATAGCGCTGGAGAGACCTTTCTCATTAAAGAGTCTCTTAGTGTTGTTGTATGCACTTCATGAAGACTATTTTTATTCTGTCAGTCTGATCTTTGACACACTTTTCTACCACTTTATAAAACCAAAGGTATGCATCAAAGGTAATTTTTATTATTTAGAATACAGAGATGGTGCAATCCCACTGAGAAAGTTGAGCTTGCCAAAAATACAGGTCTTGTTCATCCCGGAAATCAGGGAATGGAGAAGAGGTGCTCCAAATTGATAAGAATCTTTAGTAAAAAGCTTTTAGTTATCAGAGCTAGCACCAATTTTGGGTGAGCAGCAGTATATCCGATAAAAGTGTGAGTTGGTGTGACTGTGTTTAGAACTATATAAGATAATTTCTATACCACAGTACTTGATTTCATTAATAATTCCATTAAAAAGATGCTAATAAAATAAAAATGTTTTGTAAAAAAGACAGAAGAATGCCAAAAATATTGCTTTATTCTGTAAGACTGAAGAAAAGTTGTGTACTTTTGGAAGATGGAGTAGGTGAATCAGTCTCTGCTTAACCACAGGCAGCTTTTTCTGTGACAGAGCAAGTTAAAGAAATGTGTGAAGCCCAAAGACAAAGCTACCATGTGTATACTGGTAGACATTGCTTTGTAATTTATCATGCTACATGTGCTCTGTGGTGTTCCTGTAGCCCTGCAGAAGCCCGTGGTCATCTCTGCTTACCTGCTTGGGTTTTTCTCTGGAGGAGGACAAGGTTGCAAGAGGATGGGGTGCATCCAGATCTCTTCTAAACAGGGAGTCAGCCTGTGGACAGGAAAAATGGGTGGAAACTACAACTGCTAAATGTGCCATGTGTCCTTCAGACTTTCTGTGACACGGATGTGCTGGGCAGACACTGTGGAGTGGCACTCGTCTGTGTCCAGTAATGTCAGTATCCAGAAATGAGAACATCAGCATGACATTCTGTGTCTAAAAATTGTTTGTGAAAAACAGGATAATTGTGTATAAAGTAAGCATTGAGGGTTCTACTAAGGTTCACTAATTTCATGTGAAAATGTGTATGGTATAGTTGTATATAGCTCTTTGAGGAATGGGAAGTCTGAAAATATCATCCCTATGTTCATTGTCAAGTGGGCCCATGTGAGCTCTTCCTGTCTGCAGTTTTGAACTGTGTAAGAATCTCCTGGCTTTGCTGGTGCAGTTGTTGGTGAGATTGGCTGTATGGATTCAAGATATACTTTCTGTACTTTGGAGCAGCTCCAGGTGCTTTGGAGCGGCTTCCAGTGAGCCTTCCACACAAGTGGGACAGATTGAAATACATACAGAAATATGGCTGGGTGAAGAGGTATGGTCCCTTGGGAAAATAGGAATTCAATCTGAGTTTTGAAAACTAACACCAGCTCCTTTAATGTGTGGACCAGTTTCTTCCTGCAGTGACACCTATATGACCCCTTTTGACATCTGTACTGACCCCCTTTTTTTTAAATTCAGACCATATTGTGCACACTTTTGTGCTGCCTCAAGCCAGGTTGTTGTCCACCTGGGAAATTCATGAGGACATTTTGCCCTCAGTGTAGATGAGCCTGTCCCCTGAAGTTAGCAAGCTCCCATCAGTCGCATTTCTTCCTTGGACTTTTTAAGTGGTGGCAGAAACATCATGATCCGTATTCCCTGGGAAAATTGGGTCATTGTAATGCACAGCTTATATGTTTTTTTTGGTGTCCTGCCTCACAAGGATTTACTTACCTGTAAATTACACATTTCTGAATCCAACTCTCATGGTTTGGCAGAATTAAGTCTCATGCAATAATTTTTTGGGGGGAACTGTGTGTTAAATACGCATTAGAGTCACACTTGTAGCAAGCACTTTTCACAGTGTCTTCTCTCCTGCCTTGCAACTACAGCAGCTCTAGGTGGAAGAGGAGACAGGGCTGATATAGGTCCATTATGAAAGGATGTAAGCAGATGTTTTCTGTGAGGGAAATGACACTCCTCAACCTGATACATATTCAGATTTCCCATTTTCTGATGGCACTTTCAAGTACATATTTTTACTTAACTAGCTGTGCTGTGTGAGTTTCTTCACTAGGTAGGTGATTTACATTAAAGTTTTA
The DNA here is from genome assembly GCA_024734555.1 of Trochalopteron elliotii. NCBI lineage: Eukaryota > Metazoa > Chordata > Aves > Passeriformes > Leiothrichidae > Trochalopteron > Trochalopteron elliotii. Next base: position 3,638,683 of record JANPWX010000699.1, on the reverse strand, counting down.
ACCTTTCTGGGATTCCCAGAACGCAAGGGCCCAATACTGTCATAGCCAGGAACATGTCCTAACTAGCCTTCTGAAAATGCTTTCTTGGACAAGTCCTCTCATTTCCTAGATAGGTTCAGGGTGTGATCATCTTTTTAAGAACTAATCGCATTCCCACATCCTTCCCCAGGGACTATCCTCAGCTGTTTGAGGGAAGACTTTCTTGAATAATGTTTGATACATCCAGATACTTGCAATCCACTCTTCAGTGTACAATGTACAAGATGGCTTCAGAGCATTTGTAATTTGTTTGACATTCAGTGAATGCCAAAGACAACTATCATTGAAGTCTCCCGTATTTCAAACTCTTAAATCGTGAATGATGACGCAGGACAAAATTTTAGAAGCTGAACTTGAGGATTGGAGTTTCCTTCTTTGTTTTAGACATCAACAAAGCCATTTTATAAACTTGTGTATGCCTTGCAGGAGGCTCATGCCATTTTTTATGTAATCCTCTGTGTCACAGAAATTTAAAAATTCTCTGGCAAAAAACAATGCATGTAGATATATCTACAGTGAAAATATGCAAATAGATAATGCAAATGGAAGGATAGTTACAGGAAGTAACATCTTCATTAGTGTAGACATTGAAGTTTATTTTTTTGTTCACAGATGAAATTAACTTGACATAATGAATAAAAATTAGAAGGAGTGTATCAAGACTAGAGATATGTGTAACCTCAAAAGAAAAAATATAAAGGGAATAATGAGGGTCTACATAAGAATACATTTTGGGAATAATTGTGATTGCATGAATGGAGAGACTAAAGAAAGGAAAGAGAAAAATTTCTGTAAGGGCAAGGTTAAAGGTGTTAACGGTGGTTGAATCTCAAGGATGTAGATGTTTGAATTCTTGTGTCAAGTTTTGCTGGTAAGAGATTATAAATGTTATTAACACAGCCAATTTGAGTAAGATGAGAGGCAAACTGGTTTAGCACAGAACTGGAGGAAGAGGAATTCTAAGTGCTTTTGTAAACAAACCCTAAAATTTCCAGGAACTCAAGAAATTTTAGAGAAAATATAGATGGGATGACAGCTGGACAGACAGAGTAACAGTTGCCTTTTTGTGGTAGACCAAGCATATTTTCACTCTGAGAGTACAAGAAAGCTGAGGAAAGGATGGAAGAACTGCTGGAAGTGTGAGATTAGTAGAGAATAAAGAATGGAACACTTCATTCATCCTGCCTAAGAATGTTACTGTCTTAGAAAGGAAGGGGAGGAAAAGGCAACAAAATCATCTGGTTTTTGATATGGTTTGATTCTAGTTTGACTTTTTGTGAGACGTCTTTAATCTGCACTGAAAAAAGCAGTTCTCTTTACATTTAGAACATTACATTTGAGAACATTAAAAGGACCACAAGATTTATAACAATTTCTCTTCACAGAATAGCTCAGAGTTACTCACTGTGGTACCAGGCACTGAGATACTTATTCCCCTGTGTCACTCACATTTGAGTGTCTGAAGCCATAAAAGAAAATGCTGCAGGAACACATCCTGGGTGTTATTTTACTAGGCTAGAAGTACATTATTCATGAAGAATAAGTCATGCGCTGTTATTAGCCTTTTTGTTTACACTTACAAATCCCTTGTGTAATTACTGTGTAGAATCATATGAGAATAACTCATCTAGATGTTAATGAAATAATCATGTAATGAAAAGTACGTATATTGTGATGAATACTTACACAGTCTCCATGAAATCTACTGAGTCATTAGGTTATAGTTGAGTTTGCTTGGTTAGGACTGGAATTAGGGTTTTGCACATTAGGGTTTTGCTTCTGTAGACAAAGACTACCAAACACTAAAAGATTTTTTTTTTCCCCTAAGGTAAACTGTTTTCCCTCAAACACTGCCTTCCTTCTCTCTCTCTCCCCTCTGGTTCCTTGAAACCCACCTTCCCTCAATCTTTGTCTGGAATATACCACTCATGCCCCTGAGATATGACCATCTCACCCATCTATCTCTTCCTGCCATCCCTCAGAAATGTAAATTGATGAAAAACTGTATTGAGAGGTCATGCAGAGATCAAATCCTGCAGTATGCTTGAAAACTAATGAATGATGTACACTTTGAAGTATTTATTGTTTGAAGAGATATACTTTACAGTCTCTCCATTTCACCCATCTGTAATTAGCTTTCCATGCTCTTCAATTTTTAGTTGGTTTTTTGGTTTGTTTTTTGGTGGTTTTTTTTGGGTTTTTTTTTTTTTTTTTTTTTTTTTTGTGGCTCAAAAATGTCATGTAAACATTCCCTGGAGTTTGGAATAGAACAAATATATATTAGTAATGCATATGCTTAGACGAAGAGGCGAGGAATAAATGGCCTTGAAACCTCCATTAATAGCAATACACTGAAAAGTCTTGACATAAATATGCAGTTAAAATACATACACACAAATTGACTATGACATTCTGGAAAGCACCTGTGGTTATAAGACATTAAGAGATTTTTCCCAGATACCAGCAGCAGATTACAGTAAATTTGTCTGCTTCATGATGGTGTATTTTTATCATCCTCTATAGGGAGAGTATGTTATAAATACCAGGAATGTCTAGAATGTTTACTGGATTTAAAAATAGAGAAGAAAGTGTGTGATATTTAGCTGAACAGCAAAAATGCATATTTAAGCTGGACAAGAAAATAAACAATGTATCTGAAGTGGTTTTATTTTACAGTATAACCAAACAAGGCTTTCTGGTAATGTTGAGAGTTTTGTCAGCTTTCTAGATTTTTTCGAATGTCTGATTATTTTGGAACTGTGGCAAAATGACATTTCCCTTATAGTTATACTTGAGGACTTCTATTTAAATATTTTCTAACCACTCCCACTTCTGCTTAGACTTTTGTAATTTTGAGTGCTGTATGTTATTTAGAGAAGATTATTGTTCTGTGTCTGTGGAGCCTTGAGTTTCCTCAGAGAGGCAGACTTTTCATAAAACAACATTTCTTAACATTCAGGTGAAGTACCCAGGCCTTTCACTCTTCCCTCTTCCTAAAATAATCTGCCACGGCCTCCCCTGACAATGGAGAATTCTGAAGCCTCTGTAACACGCAAGTCTCTTGTGAAACCATGTGAGCATGTGTTTTAGCGTGTGGCTCACATACTTGGCCATGCATCTCTGTGAAGTACCTTGTGCCGTTCTGATTGAACTCTCAATTATTGTATTCACTTCCAAAGGTATTTAAGCTACTTTAGCTCTCATTTATGAATCAAAGTCTGTGGGAGCTTTCAAATTCTTGGAATTTTTCTATTATCTGGACATCTGTGAGAGCACAAGATGGCCACTCTTCTACAGATTTGCCAGAATTAATCTCTGTTGCTTAGGGTGAGTCCGGATTAAATTTAGAAAAGAGCCACTAAACAGATTTTGAGAATTAAGCATTAACATCTGCAAACAATAAATGAGGTTGCACACCAAGTATGAGTATCATCAGCTTTTACTTGTTTGGGCTGGGAAATGCAACTACTGGGAAGATGTTTTAATGGAGATACAGGGATTGTGCAACTGTCCATAAAATGCTTCTATGGTGTGATGTGTAAAGCAGCAGAGGGTGCCAGAAAGCAACAAGTTGTGGCTTCCATTGTAATTAAAGGAACTAGCAATGTTAGGGTGGAACAGGGTTTGCATTGTGAGTTTAGCGGCAGAAGTGAAGAAAGAAGACACCCTTCTTGTAATTTCAACCACTTACATATGTTTAAAATTAAAATAAACACTATCAACAAATGATCAAGCTTTTAGAGGTATTGTGTGATACATTATGCCTAGGTGACAGTACTGGCCACTCAATCATCTTTTAGCCACTGTACATACCTGGTATTTAAAAGTTTGGTTTTACAGGAAAGAGACTGCAAGACATGAGGCTAAATAAATGTCCTAGAAATCATCCTGTTAATTACAGACTAATGTGGCCACAAAAACTATTTTGTCTTACTACATTTTAAATTATGATGTACATTAGAAAGTCTTTACAACCTCTCCCTGCTTTCCTGTTACAAAGTAAAATATATAAAATTTGTTGCCTCAAAAATTTCGAGTTTTTTCAGCAGTATTGCATTACTTCCAGAGTATAATACAATTACAATGTTAGAAAAGGAAGAGAAAATATGAAAGTAGGTGCATATTGACCCTACTGTGATCTGTCCAGATGTATTTTCTCACTCTGCCCTGGATCTTTGCTGGAACAGAAGCTGCCTACATCTGCTGCAACTTAGTGTGAACCTCTTTTTTGGAAAGAGTGCCAAATCTGCTTGATTTTACAGTGTCTTTTACATACTCACCATTTTTGAGTCCCTTGACTTTTATGCACACTAACCCGCCTAAACTGGTGCTTTTATTTGCCCTTAATTATATTTCAAGAACAAACTCCTCTTTGAACCCTGCTGCAAATCCCTTCCGCTTACAGCCTCTCCCCCATGAGCTATTGCTGGCACACGTGACTAGCACACAGCAGTGCTCCATCAGGTCAATATTCCCTCTCTGAGAGTGACAATGTGAGGGATGACTTTAAAAGAAAAAATTGACTCTGACATTTTCTTTTCCTTCATTTTCCTGCTCTTACTCCAATATCTAAAGTTACTGTGTTAGGGAGTTAGAATGTACTTCTTTTCCTGCTCTTTCAGTATATACTTATGCACTGCTGTTGTAATCACCATATATTCCATGAAATGTCAAAATGAAGTGTGCTGTATTTGTCAGAAAATATATTGTATCCTTCACAATCATGTCCACAGCCATGGAACCAGATGGAGGGTAGTCATGGCTTTTTCACTCATTGAAATAACTGCTCTGCCAGCCTTTTCCTGCAGTCAAGAGCCCATGGATCAGACTGCTCTGAAGTGGCACCAGATAGTATGAGGCACCTGAAATTCTCTGCTAGTAAAGATTTTGACAGCCTTTGAACTAGACTTAAATACTAATGTTAACTCTAAATATAAATTTTATTACAGCTGATGACCCTATTATAGGTAATACGATTAAGATACAAATTGGTAAATTGGCTTAAATTAACTGTAGAACAAGCAAGTTATCACAAAGACTGCTTATCTCAACAGCATTAACTAATCCCTTTTCATGTGAAGGCTTTTGATCAAGTTAATTAAAATATTAACAAAATCTCCTTGGTTTTTTTATATAATTTGTCTGTTTAAATCCACTATGACCTGAAACTTAATACATAAATAGTTAGAATACAGTACAGCCATTTTTGTTTCAGCAGAAATAAATAGTATAAATATAAATATAGTAATCTATTTGGCAGCTTTCTGATGTGCAGGAGTTATTTGAAACACTCCTAGTCTGAGGAGTCTGCTGACCATATGATCAACAGATAACCACATGACATAAATCAGAGGTATACTTATTTAGAGTTGAACTTATTTTAAGTTGGCCCAGTGTCTGGATATGTATTAGTCTGGGCAGGGTTCATTTTCAGTGTCTGTCCAAGATACATTTTTGTTGTTGTTGGGACAAGATTGTATTCAATCTCACAAACTGACCACAAATATTTTTTGCCTTTTTTGGTAGTTTATATCAACTTAAAGCGTTTGTTTACCTATGTAGTTCCTAGCAACTCTTTCAGGTGGCATCCAAACCAACACCAAACCCACGAAGTTCTGAAAGGTGAATCTGAACAGTCTTCCTGAAACAGAAATATATTTGTATTTTAGCTTGTAGCTTTTGGCAGTCTTTAATTCTGTAACAATTAGATTATATTTTGTTTAGGCTTGTATTGGCAGCTAATTAGAGCCTTGTTTGGATTATTCGTACCTCTTGATTCTTCAGCGTTTCTCTGAAATTACAATGGGAATATACAAATGGCTTTTTCCTCTAGGGGGAAAAAACACCACAAGAATTTTCTTTGTCCCTTGGTTTCCACATTTAAGAACTGAGACCTATTTGCATGTAATAGTTCATAATATTTTTTTTTCATAAATAGTAGTTCATGAAGTTAGATAGTTATGGTGTTCTATATTCTAAGTATACACATAACTAATTAACCAGCATCCCAGTCTTGTGAGCTGTTTTTCCTATCACACAGTTTTTCTCAGTAATTCCTTCCAATAACAACTTTAAATTAGGTGTTTGGTTTTTTTCTTTTCCTAAGAGCTCTTAGTTACTTTATGGGCAGATCAGCAGTAACACTCCAGGGTAAACATATGTGCAAGGGTGTTTTCACAGTTCTTGTATATATAAAGCTTCTATTTGGATTTCTTGGCATAAACAGTTTTGAAAGATTTAGATTGTTGCATCGTATGAATTAATGTATTTGAAGATATGTGCCCCCTCTAAAGCCCCTCTAAAATGCTTATTTTTTTAATGTAATACTGGCAGTATTTTGGAACTTTAAAACACTTGGATAACTATTTAAAAAATTGTTTCCTCCTACACTTTACACTTCATTGGCTACAATTGGAAGTGATGTGACAACAAGCCGTAAGTGCTTGTTAAGGCTTCATTTTATGGGCTTGAGTACTTCTGATATTTCTCTTAAAGCATTTGGCTGAGAAGTCAAGAAAAAGAATCTGCCCCTGTTGAGCTTACAAGCAGATACCCCACTGCCTTCTGTGGTTCCAGGTGCTTTTATTGTCCCTGGCTGAGACTCTAGACATGAGATCTTGTGAAAATGTGAAAAATTCTTACCATAATTATGAGAAAAGGGAAGAGATAGGCAAACATGAAAATTGTTTAGAAGCATGGCATGAAAACATGTACAGCATGGCCTCATATTCCTATGAGAAATTTATGCTAAATATGGTTTGAAATGCAATGCTCAGGTACACTAGCAAAAGTGAAAGCCTGAATATGAGTCTTTTGTATTATCCCTGTGGGTTTTAAAGATGCCTGTTTTAATCTGAATGGTTTTAATAACCTGTGATATCAATTCACCATCAGGTTTTCTTGTCTTTTTCTTTAGGGCTTAAATCAATTTGAGTAAGTAATATGAGAACTAAACATGGAGGAAAACTAGTAACTTATGTTCTCTTATGCATATATTCCCGAGGACATTAGGTTCCAGCTGGAGGACCAGCCACATAACCTTAGTCCTACAGAAAACTCGGGGCTGTACTTTCAGAGGTTACTAATAAAAAGGTTTTTTATCACTTTTCTTTTGATGAGCTCAGTGTTCTACAAATACTGTATGTTCTGTGAATTCTATAACTATTCCCAGGGTAATATGAAAAATATATCTAATTAAAAAAACCCTTAGAATATTCATTAAATCAAAAAGCCAGATGGATAGGAGCAAACTGTTAGTGTCTCTCCTGCACAGTCTGTATCATTATGACTTCTAGTGGAGTCAAGAGGGAGGGTGCAGAAAGCACACAGTGCATCTGGATGGATTCCAAAGGCAAAGTTCTAGAGATGAAGTCCAATGCCTTGTAGTTTGCATGTTTACTTATTTTTTAAAGGATTTATTCCACCACTGATTGTACTGGCCTTATTTCTAAAAGCTGCTTTTTTGAGTGAGCTGAATGAAGTTGCTATGCACTAAGTAGTGGTGAAGGAGGGAACTGGAATTCTTTCAAGATTTAATTAAATCTAATAAATGAAGACTGTGTTGTAGAGTCTCTTTTCACCTAATAGAGAGAACCTCCTGTGTTTTAAAGAAGTGTGCTTTTTCACATTGCCCTCCAGTTTTCAGAAGTTGCCAAGTTCCATAAATATTTAGACACTGGTACCTTGCTGACTCAGAAGTGTTGCATAATTAAAAAAAAAAGATTGTAAAAAGACTCACTAGAGTAGAGCATTGCTTTCAGAAATACTGTGTTTAAACAGAGTTCTTTTAACCATTGCCTTAAAAAAAGTTCTCCCAGGGTAGTATTTATTTTCAATTTTGTGTTCTTAGTGCATATATAAGGTTCTTTCATGGTGGTGGTGGCCTCAGGCCTGTAGAGATGAGGGTCATGAAGTAGCAAGTTACTTGCAGACACTGGAAGAGAATTTTGCCCTGTCTTTTCTTTTCATCCATTCTGCTGTGTAGCCATATTTAGCTTTCTAAGAAATTTGTGAAACGTATTGAAATACATCCATGGTTTTCTGGTTCAAACCCAGTACTCTATTCCAGTCAAAAATTCAAAACTTTCTTCTCGCAATTTCTATTATAGTAGTGCAAAAGCATTTCAGAAATTACCATTACTGCATTTTGTGCTTTACAATGTCTGCTGCAGAGACCACTGTATAAAAATGGGGAGAGCAAATGAAGGCTAGACAAGAAACAGAAAGAAGAGTGAGTAAAAAAGTAGAGAAGCAAGATCACACCATTATATAGATGATCAGAGTAAAATTTTGCATTCTTCTCTTATGTGGTGGTGGGTTTTTGGTGTTTGTGGATAGAACATTTTTTGGTTTTATGTGAAAATGACCAGCAGATGTTTATAATGATCTGTTTGGCCATCTAAAAATTATGTTTAGGATTGGTTTTTTTTAGAATAACTGAATTATTCATTAATTTCCTGATGTGTACAGACAGAAACAAACAAACTGTGTTCTGTATTTGCCATTACAGAAATTATCTCACATTCACTCTAAGGTTTTCAAGCTCCAAGTGAGGGGCTAAGTGAAAAATTTGCAACACTGATTGTCGCTTTTGTGTTCCTGAAAGGGCTGACAGTAATTCATGCCAGAAGGGATCCAATTCCCACTGTACCATTTTCTTAAAAACAATACACACCCAGCTCATGCTTTGACCTCAGTAGTGACCTCATGCATTCTTTTATCAGCAGGTCAGTACATATGTCTGTTGAATTCTCCAAGTACTTGAGAAGTTAATTTGTTTTCGCATTTCTGGGTTTACTGGTCATATTTCGTGTTTGGACTGAATGTTGGAAGAATTTGATGTGCGTTTTCCTTAATATCTGTTGGAAAAGGAAGTGGAAGCTATTTCACTTTTAAATAAGGTTGTCATTTTTTCCTCAAAAAATAACTATAATTAAATAACTCCAGCATCATTTCCTAAAAATTTTTGCCTAGGAGGCCTTCCACATACCAGTAGTTATTATTCTCTAAGGTAAAATTCTCCCAAAATGCCTCCAGTAAATCAGTTTTTAGTTTGCACGTATGGTCTCTTATTGCAAAGTCAATGCTTAGTTTGGAACAGTTCTGGAATGAAACTGCATGGTTCACTGATAGATATTTTTATTAAATGCTCCTTAAATTATTCTATTGCAAATAATGAGGAGCGTGCTACAAAAGAGTTAAGCTGGATGTGTCTGCATGTCAGTGTATTCTGCTTAACCCCCTAAAATGTGTCATAATTTTGATAGAAATATGGAATGTGCCTTAATCCAGGCTACGTGCAACAGCAAGTCAGCAGAATGCACGAAACATCTCCCAGCAGGACTGTTAACACCTGTTTTATCTGGGTGGGTTTTCTAATTTACACCACCCCTGGAAAGTTGACATTGCCTTCCAGTGTAGTCACAAAAAGTTACTCCAATAAGCTGCCACAGTAGGAGCTTATGGAAAATATATTACCAGAAAACAAATAACATGATTTTCCAGAGCTTGTATATGTCCTAATTTTTCCTTTCTTCCTGATTTCTTTGAGGGAAGCTGAGAATTCATGGCAAATTTCACTCAGTCTCAGTAGTCTGTGGCCAAGGGAACTGTGTTACACGCAGCCTGCCATACGAGCATCTTCCACAGAAACTGCACATTTAAAACTTCTTCAGAAGAGTCACTACAAGTTTTGTGTTAATCTGGGCCACATTTCTTCCCATGGCATTCACTTGCAGGTTTGGAAGAACTTGTGTTTATTCTCTGCTCTTGAAAGTGTCCTTATTATATCTTGTTCAAAATTAAAAATCTGTAATTAATTTAGTATGAACACATTTATATGTTAACAAGGACATACAACTTTGAATATGCAAGAGACAAGAAGAGAGAATAGACAAGAGACAAGATCTTCCTGTCACTTGTGTTTAAACTAGTTTAGACTACTCTCTTTCTCCTTATATATATATATATATATATATATATATATAACCAGCTTGCTTGTGATAGTTCAGTTATAATACTTGCAAAAGGAGCCCATATGAGTCTATTTCACATTGTTTCCTTTGAAACCCTACTCTTAAATTTAAAAAAGAATCCTTCCTTTTAGAATACCTATGAATCAGCTATTGTGGATAACATGCAATACAGTGTAGTGAAAATGGTATGACAGTTTTGCAAGTAAAATTTCATGACAACTTTTCACAGAAAGCAGGTAAATCAACAACAGTGTCGAATGGAGCATGTGGCATAGAACGTGCTTCTTATAATGATTGAGGTTACTGATTGGTAACTTTACAAATAATTGAAATAAATCTTACCATGTGTTATAACAAATAAATCATAATTGCTTACTTTTTATAGATTAGATACATTTTATCCCACAAGAAGTGTACAATCATGAAGGCATATGGGGTTTTTTATATTTTAATTATATCACCAGTTGCACATTTTTCTAAAGAGATGAGCAGAATTTCAGGTATGCTGAGCACCTGTCTTGTAGTGAAGAAGAGGGAACTCTCACTACTGAATATTGTTTGTGATCATTTAAGAATCACTTAGACTCCCAAACAGTGTTGAATATGCAGCATTTGAAGAATGGATAGGCAGGAGGATAAGGACATTGGACTGGGTAATCCATTTTGGTATACCAATTTTAATCTGGATGGTGCTTTCGACCTCTCAATTGGACCTCTTCAGTGTAAGTCAGTTATCAAAAATGTATTTCTGTATCCAATACTTAGAAAATCACAGTGCATATAGGTATGTATGAAGTAAGCATGCTTATAAGCAGTCTATTCCATTGAAATGGAGCAAGTTCTTGACAGATGTTTATTTTTTGGTGGAGGAAGTATTTGACATATGCCCATTTGTACATAGTGAAAAAAGCTAAATGTCCACCTACCTAGTTTATGAAGCCTGGTTTGTCAAATAATCTGAAGGATAAAACTGAGGATAAAAACATGGCACTATAGATCAGCAAACATTTTCTATTTATATTTCTCTGTTATAACTTTTTAGCTCTTTGTTTTAAGGACTGGCAGAACATAAATACAAACCAGTGAAACCTGCTGGAAAAAAAACCCATAAGAAACAAAATTACAAAGCAAATTGAAAATCTGTGTGTTTCCCACACAACAAGTGTGTTGTCAACAGGTCACAATGAGTGCAATGGAGGAGTCAGTGAAGAACAGAAAGTGAAATCCTTTTAAATCTCTGAGAACACCCATGGGCATAGCAGGTTGTGAAAGGTTATATGTTTGGCCCAAGAATAGTCTGTTTAGGTAGTGTATGTATGAGGATTAACCATGTATTTGTGAGAGTGTTTGTACATGACCAATTCTCTTACTGCTATTAGACATGGGAAGATCAGAGTTTAGGCCATTTCCACCTTGAAATACTTTTCAGTGTGTCCCAGAGCATTCTGTATAGCTAAATCTATATGGGAAATTTAGTTCTCTTACCAACTCCAACATGTGCATCAAAAATTATTTTATTTACTCATGAAGACATCTTGGTTGCTTGCCTGAGCCTCTGATTTTTCTAGAGCCTGCAATTGAGACCAGATCACTGGCACTTCACTTACTGGGTAAGCAGCCAGAATTCAAAAACTCATGGGTCTCCTTACATGACTCATTCCTGTTAAAATCAGACAAATAGTATTTGCTTTTACATTCTTTAAATTTTAATAATTTTAAGCAACATGTGAATTGTAAATATTTAGAGTCCAGGTGATGCCTTGGAAGGCTGACCTGAAACAGAGACTGGACAGAGCTAGAGAATAAAGTATGTATTTATTGAAAGGCCTCCAGGATCCAGCCTGGGCAGGAGAGGAGCCCGACAAAGGCTGTGCCCTGGCTGGACCAAGAATAGTCACAAAAAAAAACAAACCCCCCCCAAAAAATGGCATCCCGGTCACGAGGTCTCACACTTTTTGTTCCTCCTTTCAGTCCACCATTGTTTATGCTTTCAGGCCTGAAAGGTGTCCTTGGTTTTCCGCAGGAAAAGGATCTGTTTTGTCTACCTACTCTGTGAAGAGAGCTTACTGCCACTTAATATGAGGCTCAGAACTACATCCCTAGGCAGCACAGAATTTGCAAACATGAAAACTAAAACTTAAGGCATCACAGGTTGCCACCTGTGAGTCCTGAATTTTATTTGATTTTGATTGCACTAGTGCTACAGAACTTGAAAGAGAAGGACATGTGTAACAACAGTAATATATTTTCTAATTCTGTATTCATTTAAATTCTCCACAAATTGTATTAGTGATGAATATCCATGCAGGAGGAAGATTCAAATGCATGTCTCTCAACTCAGGTCAATACTCTGGGGAAATTTAGGAAGAAATGTGCTGGTAAAGTGTGTTTGAAATACAGTAATTGTGACACATATTATCTCATGCCATAATACCAGTCTCAAAGGAGTACTATTTATTATTTGCAATTAAAAAGAAAAAAAAAAGCACCAGATGCTAAAGATCTTTGTGGAGTTTCTGTTCTCTGGAAAGTGAGTATATGTGTGATTCTCTGGATTTCTGTGGAGCACTATTTCCATGGATGTCCTTAATCAACCATCAGCAACATTACAAAACTTCTACAGGGAAAATCCTAAAATCCTTTGCCAAATTTTATCTGGGAATTGGGTCACGAATCAGAATGTCAAAACACACACATGGAACTGTGGAAGATAGTGCTGAAAGAAGTGATAATAGAAATTAACATTTTACTTTTGCTGGCAAAATAATTAAGAGTAATAATAAAAGAGCATATATGTGTAGAAACTCTATTGTGGTTGTAATAATTTGTTGTTTTTATAAAGGTTTTATTCCTCCTATTCTTCAGGAAGAATCCGGCTCAAAGGAGGTGGACAGTAACTTTATTTGTCCTTGTAAACCATATTGTCATAAACTTAATAAAAGAGAGTTAGTAAAAGCAAGATTTTTTTGAGCTTCTTATACACTCAGAGAAACATGATGCTATGTTAGTCATAATTACATGTCTTCTGAGCATCCCACAATTAAATTTATTTTTGGAGGTGAAGAAAGGGTCTTTCAGACAAAGGGGATGAAAACTAATCTTGGCAACAGCAAAAATAATAGGAATAAATAGATATATTCTATATGTTGAGTCAGTGGTGAGTGCATCCCACGAATGAGCTCTTCCTGTAAGTCAGCCGGGTATTAAGTACTACTGTTCATCTACATGCAAGTCCCCCAGTCTGATTTAGTGATCTTTTTCTGTCGATAAATTTCAAATGGCATTCACTCAAAAGCAGGTTACCCACAACTATGCAATATCTTATGTGTCAACATATTTCCAATATATCTTCTTTGCATGCCACCTAATCTGTTAATATTATCAGAGCTGTGACATTTCTGTTTATTTGTACATCATCACATGAACTTTATCCCCTTAAATGTCAGTGTAAAAATATATTGGAGATCTGATATTTATGGTGTTAAGTATTCCAGGTGCTTTTTTGATGATACTATGTGTATGAATACTATTAAAAGGATCAGATTCATGAAGAAAGCTTAATATATTGTAATCACAACCCATTAGGCTTAAATTAAAAAGGATCAAATGGTGTTATCTACCTGATGATGCCCACAAATTAATTCTTAAATTATCATCATCTTAGCCAAGTGTATATTTACCCACAATGCTGGAGTTACATTTCAGAATTTGACATAATATCCTTGAGTTTCGATAAGGGGGTGATTAGGTTTCAGAATTAGGTTTTTGTTACCTCTGAAAAGCAATTTCATGTAGTGTTGATTGACTTTCAGCATGGTTAATTGAATAGCTAAGTGGCAAATATCTATATGGCAATGAAGGTTTATTATATTGGTAATTACTTATCCTATTTATAGCTGTTAAGGTTTTTAGTGTTGAAGTTCTGCTATTCAATGTACTGCATTTATTTTACCCTTTTGAATCTTTAATATAAAATAAGAGCCTTGGAATAAAATAAAAATCAGGGATTGACAGTGGTGGAGAATTTTATCAACAGCAACAGTCTGATCTTGGCAACATTTACCTGTACAAACAAACTTGCAAATCTGAGTCTCTCTTGTGATACGTAAGATTTGGAGTCAATCTGTATATCCTGAATTCTGTACTGTAATGAGCAACATCTTCTGCTACAATGCCTTGTAGTTCTCATGATACACCTCACTATAATGATAAACATAATCTCTGCTATAAACTAGTTCTTTTCGCAAGCAAAATTCACTACAGAATTGTGGTTGTATGTAAGGTACAAAATTTGTCTGGTGTCTATGGTGTATTACATCACAAAATCTTCAACCACTGATATATAAGCAGTAGAATTCAACACACACAGTGTCAGCTCTAGGAGGAGCTTACCCCAGTGAATAACTGCTTATAAAAACATGGACTTCAGGAATCTTGCTTGAAATCTCTTGGAACTTTTGTAATTGCAAAATTACTCTCATCTGTGAGTGAGTTTGAAGAAAAAGTGTTTGGGGCTGCTTGGGTTTGAGTTCAAAGAATAACTGTGGTTTTCCAGGAGAAGAAGTAGATAATTAAAGCAATATTTAGAGACACACTGAGAGCTCCAAAATGGGACAATTTAAAGGCTAACATTTTCTAGACTGGAGTGGAAAGAAAGTGAAAATAACCAAAAAATGTATTAATGCATGTCTTGTTGAATCCCCTAAGAGTTTCTGAGAGTTGTATAGTAACTGCAGTTATTATCAGGAAGCTGACTGCAAGAGTTGTTTTCTGACATTTTCAGGGTATTATGGGCCTGTGAGTTGCCACACCAAACTTGCTCAATTCACAAGTCAAAACAAGACTTTATTATAAGGCTAACAGTGCAACCCCAGTCTGTTGTCTGAAAGTTGGACACTGCTATTGCTTCATACACCCCTACCAAAAGGGTGACTGGACTCAGGGCTTCTGTTACACTTCTCTTGGTGAACTCTGAAGCCAAACAGAATTTGCTTTGTAGTTCCACAGCATACTGAGTCATTGGTGTTAGTGGTAATGATTAGGTTTTTTCTGAGAGTTTAAGAGACATGACTTCAAAGACACATGCTGTAAAAGTAGACATGTAAAGTAACCAAGTGCTATTTCTACAGAATATTTCTCACTAAATGTATGTGGAAGTTTAGGTATTAGGCTTACTATTCATTACTGCAGATAGATATTGAGATGTTTTCACATTAGGGCTTAAATATTCTTCCAGTGAACTAGCTTTTTGTTATATCTGTGGTCACCCAAACTACTGCAGAGGAGACATGCCCATTATGAAAAATTACTTGATTAAATTAGAATATGTGTTAGGAAGTACTGTTTCAGTTGTTAGAAGATGGGTGATACTGATGTACTGTGCTGATTTTTCTTTCTTTTTTTCCTTTTTTTCCCTACCTTTGGCTTCCAGTAAATTATAGAGCAGATTTTCCCATCTTTGAAGTGATCGATATTGCATTATGGTTGATTTGAAATTCCAAAGACACAATGAATTATACAGCTAATAGCCCAACAAATCTTCATTTCTTTTCAATTCTTCAGGGCAGAGAAATTTCAGTTCAAAGTTTTTTCTTAGGTACTTGACATTGTTTAAAGGTTGAGTAGAAATATTCTCTTCATGTGTACTATTTTCTCAACTGATACAGGGGCTTAGTTGGAGGTCAGGGCTGTGTCAAGCCCAGTGCCTTCCCACTGCCACCAGGAGTGACACCATTCACCTTGTCCCTCCTTCCCACCTCCTCTTTCCACTCCCAAGCCTGACTTTACTCAGGCTGGGACACACCCTCGCCTCTGCTGGCTCCTGTGTTGTCTGGCTGCATGGGGAACTGGAATGACTGAAATCCCTTTGACTTTTTGCTGGGTGAGTTCTCTGCATGGAGCCAGCTTCTGGTGAGCTCAGAGAAGCGCTGAAGCACAGCAGCAGCAGGGCCCTCACACCTGGGAGGAAGAGGAGGTGAGGAAGAACCAGATCTTCCTATTTTAGCTGCAGCCAACTTGGAACTGATTTAGCTGCATCATGTCTCTATGTCTAACAAAATTACCTAGTTAATGTGGTTTTTTTTTTCATGGTGTAAAACTACATAAACATTTAAGAAAATGACAGTTAATGCCTGGGTTGCTGCAGGGACTGTGCTTGGCTAGAGCTGGAGTAATCCCATTGATTTTAGGATGGTTATTCCGCATTCTAAGTTGTGAAAATTGGTGACACCCACTAAACTGATTTAGGAAAACTTTATAGTAGACCCCAAATTTTAGTAAATTTCATTAGTTTAACTGCAGACTTTGAGTTTTGGTTTTCTTTTGTAATTGATTCAGTAAAGAGATTGTTTATTATTCGCTGTAAATGTTAGCATGCTCTTGAAATCAAGGTTTGAAAAGAATTCTAAAAATGTGTTTAGTAGTGTATTGTCCTTTATTGTCCTTGAAGAGCAGATCTAAATATTTTTCAGGTATTTGTAAATTTATACATTTGCACCCATGGATCAAGACAGTCTGTAGACTCATAAGACATATTTTTAGGGTCAGTAGTAAAAAGAATATCTATATCCTTTTAGCTACTACCATTTCCAGAGAATAATGGCAGAACTCCAATATAGAGAGATGACAGTAATCAAAGACTTTCCTAGGCCAGAAAAGATACTGCCAAGGATCAAGTAGTTTTCATTCAAGGAGTGAATTTACCCCTTATGTTTTGGTGGTTAAAAACCACTGCCATGAGACAATGTAAAATGTGTAAACATTCAAATAAAATAACTACATGGACCTGAGCTACTCCAGCTTTATGTTTTTAGTGTTGAATATTCTTTACTTGATGTTCTCCAATGATAATAGGTATTTAAAATATGTTGCTAAAATTTTGGTTTATTTTTGTGGTCCCAATTGCTTTGAAATAAATGCATCAATCTAAAAAAGTATTTTAAAATCAAACCTGTTGAAGCCACTTGAAACATTACACCTCTCTATACATAATTTTTCTGTTTTCAGAGCAGCATATTTATAGACAAAGAGTAATTGTTACAATTATAGCTGATTATTCCTTCAGAGGTCCTGGAAGGACTGGGATAATCAGCTGAGGATGGAGACTCAAGAACCTTTTGGTACACTCCTCTCCCTCATCTATTAGAAATAGGCACATGAAAGCAGTCTAATTCTGTAATTCATTTTAGAGGCAGAAATTTTATCCTTTTATTGATCTATATTTAGGCTATATTTTTGTACCTAAAGCTCTCTGTTGTAACTGTAGATTTCTTCTAAATTACCAAGAGAAGCCAGCACCATGTTCTTTACTAAGCAAGCGCTCTTCTGAGGAGCATAAATAATAATAATAAAAAAATATTTTAAGATTGAAAGAAAGAAATTAGAGGAATTCATACCACTAATGAAAGTGATATCATTTTCACAGAATTTTCCATCATCCCAAGCAAGTACCTCTGCTTACACCGTTGGAGGTTTTTGCTTACATTTTTTAGTAAACTCAGCCACTCACATCTCCAGACATATACTCAATGTCTAATTCTCTATGGGTGCTTTCACTACTGCTTGTTTGTAGCATACAAAATCCAGTTTTATGTCAACTAGGTGGGTTGCTGAGTTGCCAGCATGCCATTCTGGATTGAGCATTTGTGAATTGTTTCTAAGCACCAAAGCGGACAATGAGAGCTTTATCTCGATTCCCCAATTAGCAGTAATCATTCTTGCTAAACTTCAGTAAAGAGCTGTAGTATGCAATGAATGTAAAGTATTCATTCCTGGGCAGTTTGGGGTTTTTTTCCCCCCTCTCCCAACACTTCTATGTTTTGTCAAATAGTCTTACCCTGCTTATTATTTCTATTCATGTTGCAGATTGAGAATGTTGATGTCTGCCTTAGCTTTCTGGCAGCCAGAGGCGTAAATGTCCAAGGTCTTTCTGCAGAAGGTAAGAGAAACAAATCATCAGAACAAATAACAAGATTTTCTTCTGAAAGTTAAATTTCTTAAGACAAATCACTTGCACCTAAATACCAAGCTCCAGCTGTCTTGAACAGCATGCAAATATAGATTAGTGATAACAAGTGAGAGTTTCCTTTTAATTTTCCCTTGAAATTGAACCAATGCAATGTCTATGAAGCTTGAGACAATGTTTTAAAACAATATTTTTTCAGTGGTATTAATCTTTTCATGTTACCTCCACAATATTAGATAGGCACAGAACTTCCTGAGCATACTTTTTTTTTTTTAACTTGTTAATATATTTGATTCAAAACAGCAAACAAGAACATAAGAATCTTGCTCGGTTAAATAAACCCAGAGAAGACTATTTGTTTCAGCAAATTTATTATTAGTAGTAATACTGTCTGTATGAGTCTGAAAATTACAGTATTCCTTTGATGTCTCCTATTAAGTGAAAGAATGAATGGTTTTGCTGCTTCAGTTATTCTGCTGTATTCGTCACCTTAAGTGGGTGGCCCATGTGGTTGCAACTAAATTAATAAATATAATAAACAAAACCATTAAAAATACCGGTTGTATTAATTATTATGTAGTATTGCCTTGTTCATGTCAGAGGCAAGTGAATTAATAAAATGTGTATTTCTTTGTCCTGTAGCAAGTTAAGTAGTTCTGCAAGGTGCTGTGCACCTTCAAAATTCCTTTGACCTCTATGGCATCTGAAGGTAGCAGGTCCAGAGATGCAGCCCTGTATTTTTGTTTTGCTTATAGTACAACTAAAAGCTGGAAGGAATTTTTTTTTTCCAGGGATGATAATTTCAGTTGAATGCTAGAAGATTAATGGAGAAAAAATTTGGAATGCTAACCACTATTTGATTTTTAAATTAACTCAGAATTGCTATCTTTCACCACCTGAACCTATCTAGGATTTTAAACATGCAACACAAAGCATTCACAGATATGTAGTATCTATTCACCTTGATTGTCAAATTGTGAAAAGCTCCTTAAGTGATTTAGAGAACATTTGTGTGTAGATATCTTGTTGCAAGAGAATACTGAAAGTTTGCATGGTGTCATTCACCTCAAAGCTATTTAGAACCAGAATTTCTAGAGCAGCCTGTTTTTACTTTCATATTAAGTATGAATTAAATGTGTGAATAGCATGAATTTATTTTATGAGGATACTCATCATTCTTTAATACCTTGATGTGGTACATGACACTTTTTCAGTACTTTTTAAAATCAGAATCTGTGTGCATTGTAATGCCTTTATTCCTACCTTTGTTTTGCCTAGGAAAATAATTTTAATAGGATATAAGCTTCAGTTGTGTAGCTTTAAGTTCATATACTACTAAAAGCAATAGTACTACGTAGGACTAAATGCAAGAATTATGATTTAAAATACTCATTATTCTTCAAAACTGAATTTTAACATTTAATGCTGACTTAAGATTAAAATTAATTCTGCTGTTACAGTTGGTCATGAATCTGGAGTAAATCCACTACTATCTTCATAATGATATTCTTCAAAGTACTGCAGAAGGCTAATTTCCTTAAATATGCCATTTTTACTATGTATAATCCTGAATATTACAGTTTTTTAGGGGAAGAAGAAATTGAGTTTCTTGTAATAAGCTTTAGAAATGTGTCTTGTTACTACCAGGTCATTTATTAATGACCAGAAAGGTCATGGAACAATAAAACGTAAGCTTAACAAGTTTCGAAGAGTTCACAACCAGTTTATGACCTCATTTTGACAATTGAGCAAAGAGGTCTAGAAAAAAACTAATTTTCAAATCTTGACTGCCAAATCTCTGCTTGAGAGCCCAGTTGACAAATAATTATCCGTTTGCTGCAAAGAAAGAAAATCCCTTCATTTTCCGAGTACATATTTAGTACACATCAGATGTTTCTGGGCTTTTTGCTTGTGAGAAATCTTCTAACTTTAGTAAAAGTAGGAAAGAAACTGATGGCATCCTTCTCTAAAAATAGTAAAAAATATATTAACACAAAAAGAGAAAAATTTTTAGATTAAAAAATGTTGAGTGGGATTTAACAAAGGATTCTTTCACTGGGCATTGAGCGATGCAAAATGATAAGAATAAATAAACTGGTGTCATGTCCTGACAGTCTTCTCAAATCAGAACCACTTAAAATGGATAGTTACGTGGTTTGGGGGTGTTTTTGGGATAATTTTAAATACAAATTTTCTGTATTCCTTGACGGTGATCTTCCTTGAAACCAACACGACTGCAAGTCACAGTTGCCTAAAACGTTTACTTTGTTCTGGGAAAGTTCTGCATATCTCTCATGGTCTCCATGCTAATCAAAGATCCTGCAGCATCGTCACAGGGAAGACAAATAAGTATGGCTGCTTAGAACAAATTTACATATTTAGAAGTATATTCCAGTGTCCAGGATCAGTTTTGCTTTTGAAGAACAGGTTGTGGGCATAAAAGCTCCAGTGTTTGCTGGCCTTAGTATATGTATTAACATTTCACCTAATCCTATTTAAAGAAAATTAATATGGTTTAATAGACCTGAAAATGACAGTAATTTTGTATAAATTCAACTTGAAAATTTGCCTAGGAAAGCTGTGTAGCACACATAGCTCAGTATTTGGATTTGCAGGGAAGGCACAAAGCCTGTGGCATTGGATGTCAGGTTAATAGTCTATAGGTCTAATAGAAACTTCTCACAAGGTGTTTGGTGCCAAAGAAAATTAATAACGAATTTATGAACAGACCTACGTGCTGCAGATAATTTCATTAAAGTCTTCTGAGGTTTCTTTTTTGACATTGAGATCCTTTATCAGCAAATAGCATCCTTATAAAATCTTCATCTCAGGCTATGCAAAAGTTTAAAAAGTAATGGGAGACCTAGGGATGCTACTGGATGTTCACCAGAATTGTATTCAGGTAGCTGTTTAGCTTCGTCAAAGCTGTCGTTTTTGTCTTCATTATCAGTAATAGCAGTATAAAATAGAAAGGTATAAAATCATGTAATTTGAAAGTTCAAAGACATAATCATGAGCATTACAGTCACTTTTTTAAAAACAATCTTCCATTTCTTTTCTTCTCTGATGTTTCCTGCACATCTCTATGAATGGATATGTCCTCACTGACAAAAACCATTACCATACAGTCTTTTCAATTTTTCCAGAACTCACTGTTTATTACCAATGTGCACAGAATTTGCCCCAAAAGCAAAAAGAGTAATTTAAAGTCATGAGGTTTGAAGGGTTGTATATTTAAGACCAGAAAGAATTCAGATTTTTCTGAATGAGCTTTTTCTTAATTAGAATATTTGTACTTTGTTGGGATGGGAGTATTCATTTCAGATTATGTGTTTTATTTGAGGTTGGATATGTTCTTGTTTATGACTATGCAAATGATGAGTCCATCATGAAGGAATTGTAGAGATAGGTGTTTATTGCAACACTGACACATAAACCCCAAAAATCATAATAAAAAATAAACTATCAGTGACACCTAAAATGTCTCTGACATTACAGGTAAATGAAGAGATACAAGACATAAACATGTATAGCTATAGATATGTACAGACATATTTTAGTATGACTTTTACAAAACTGCAGTCTAAAACCAAAGTGCTTTCACTTCCTTTTCTCTTTTTTCTTTTTTTTTTTTTAATAGAAATAAGGAATGGAAATTTGAAAGCCATTTTAGGACTGTTTTTCAGTTTGTCTCGGTACAAACAGCAGCAACATCATCAGCAACAGTATTACCAGTCTTTGGTGGAGCTACAGCAGCAAGTCCCTTCAAACCCAGCTGAAATCAGCCAGTCCAAAACACACCAAGATATGCAGTCAAGGTAGGTTAAAAAGTTATCCTTCTCAGGTGTAAAAGCTTTCTATTTTTCTGTTCGAAAAAGACAAAATTTCGTATAATGATGAGGCCATTTTATTGGGGAAGTTAAAAAAAAAAGTCAGCTGTAGATCTTCATGAAGAGTTTTGTCTATTGCTTTGTTGAGTTTAGTACTTGTTCCATTTTTTATATCCTTATTTAAAACATTTTTGTGGACTTACTGAACAACTGTATTTCTAGAATGTGGTAAGTCAATGATCTAGACTGAATTAAAAGTATCAGACTAATATATTGAGATTCTGGTTCTTAAGTCCATTCCTATACAAATTACACTTTCATGTGTATAATAAGCATATTTTTCTTCAATTGACAAAGCTTTAGTATTTTAGCCTGATAGAAATCTATATTTTGGAACTAGAAATGTTTTAAAAATATGTTTTGGAGGAAAGTATTGCTAATAGCATTTTAATTACCTCATTTGATGCAAAAATTAAGATACACGTGTTTGACTGGGGCATTATGAGGTGAAATGCTTTTATTTTCTCTGCTGCTGAAAATTAATGTCTTTGAAGGCTTTCCTTGTGAAGTATACTATTAACATGTAATCTAGGAAATTATGGTGGAGTCCTAGAAGAGTCTGACCATTCTCAACATTTTCCGAAGCTGAATTTCTGCTTTATGAAGGATATCTAATACTGCATGAGAGGCAATAATATCTAATTAACTGTTCACAGCTTTAATCAGGGGAATTAAGAGCTTAGCCAGCTTCCTGTAAATACCTTTGGTTACTGGTTTTTTTTTTTCAATTTAGTGAAAGAACTGAAACATTGCCTGATTTTATAATTTACCCATGGTGAATTTTTAATAACAAAAAAAAAAAATACAGTGCTCCTTTTATACATTGTGACTATTGCAAGGGTTTGTCCAATAAAGCCTGTATAGAGCAGTTTTTTACTATTTGGATGACAGTGATTGCACATGGTAGGCAAAAAGGTGATGGATCTTTTATTAAGCTTTCCATTATAAGTCCCTGAGATCTCATGGTCCTTCTGCACTTTCTTCTCGTCTTCTATTTTGCTATGTTAAAACATGCTTCATTAAGAAGAAAGGCAATTATTCCATGTCCTAGATCTTCCACGTTTGTGATTTTGTAGAGTGACGTCTAAGGCTGGTGTCAAAAACTTTTACTTCCATCAGTGTGCTTTAGGCATTCCACTTTAATCTTGGAGTTTAAAATAATTTAATTCTTTGATTAGATTTCTGTTCATAGCTAGGTTTCAGATGTAAAATATTTCTATGTAAAAAATTACTAGACCAAGATTGATGCCATCTTTCTTATTTCTTGTATGTAAACTGAAGACAAGATTTTTTCTGTTTGCTTTGACATATAGAGAAGTTTGACACTTGTTACTTAAAACTTCTGTATTGCCTGAGGAAGTGTGGTTTCTTCTATCCATATATTTTTCATTTAAGTTTTAAGGATAAAGAAAGGTGCCTATCAAAAACTTTCTCTTATATGAAAAGTTTCTGTCTTCAACTATAAATATATATAGTATAAGTGGCTATCAAAACAAGGAGCTCTGGAACTTAGAAATAAATAAAAATACAACTGTTTATCAATACTAATTTTCTTTTTTTTTTTTTTCATTTGTCACTGTTTTGAAGTAATGTAAAGAAATCAACATAAAATATTATTTCCCCTCCTAAGAAAAATGACTGCATGTGAAAACAAGTTTTCCACAAATAGGTGGGCATATATAAACATACACTAATGTGAATTCTCTGTGGTGGACTTTCCAACGCTTCTTTTCATAGCAGTCATTTAATTCATTTTTTTCCCAAATAATTTCAAAAATTATTTTAAAATATTTACCAAACACCTTTCTAGTTTAAAGGTGCTAATGAGTAAATAAAAGCTTCTTTTTAGAAAGAAGCCAAAATATGAATTAAAAAAGAAAAGATGGCTTTGGTGAGATTCATCTTGCCTCTTGCCCACTTTTTACTATTTGAAATGTGGATGGGTAACTTACATGATTCCTCAAATTGATTTCTATGGTTGCTTTCATGTCAGGTGTGTCTCAGAAACAATTACAAAAGCAGCCAACATAACTGAGCTGGGGGAAGCTCATGACTTGGAAAGTCCTGAAGAGCTCACATGACTGCTTTATGGACACTTGAGATATTTTTGGTAAAATGTAGTTTCCTTCAGATACTGAAACCTACATGTTTCACTGTATGGAGAATTTCAGAAAGTGATAAAATCTTGAGTATATTAATGTACATTCTTCACACTGTCCATATGAAATTATTAACTCAGTAGATAATCTAACTGCTATCAATCAAAAATGTAGTAATTCTACTTTTTTTTTCTGAAATGCTATTGATAAAATAATCTTTATAACTATTTATTACTACACATTTTTTGTGCAGGAATGCCTTTTTTATTACAGTGTTGAATGTTTTTAAAAATTCTCGGTTCTTTGTGTTTTCTAACATTTGTAACATAACTGTGGAAAGGTTTGGTATGCAGAAGCCTTAAGGCAGAGGATCCTTTATGGTGTGTATTTTGGAAAAAATATTTGTCAAATGCACATAACAGAGAGTAGTTTCCATTAAATTACCTAGAAATAGTTCTTTCAGGTTTTTGAAAGGAACAAGAAAAATCATCTTATTATTTTGTCAGAAGATAGATAATGAACGTAGCTGATACCTTGTGAATGGGACATTCATCTTTTTTCAGTAATAGCAAAATTCTTCAAAATTTGAGTAAATTTTCAAGGGTATTGTGAAAATCATCTTCTTACACCGTGGGTATTTTATTTTACTGGAAAACTCACACATATTTACTTTGCTAGACACCTGAGAAATAAAGATGTCTTTTTAATGAACTCTGTACATCTAAGTGCATTTGATATCCTAAACATATTTTGTAATTACAACTTTATTCCCTAGGACGTAAAAGGCTGTTGTATTTTCTTTATTAAACAAATATGAAAATGTGATGCCCTTCACTTTTTCCAAGAGAAATACAGATTATACATGGGAGAGGGAAATAACCTCTGAGAAGTCACACTGAAGATGGTCAAATAACAGAGGTTGTAGCATTCAAGCCCTGCTGAAGACCAAGAAAGTTTTGTCTTTGTATGTGCCGGGCTGGCATCTCACTCTCCTAATTTAAAAAACTGGTCCTGCTGGTGATGATGATGGTGATGGTACTTATCCCCATTTCCAAGTTGTGATGTAATTTCCTCAGTAATGATCAATGTCTGTGATTATTACTGTGTCTGAACACTTCCACATGCCACTGAAGACAAGCTACTTTATACAGTGTTTGAGCCCTTTGTCAACAAAAACTGAAACAGGCACTAAATTATATTAGGACTCTACAGGTTTCATACACAGGTTGTTTTGCTGAGGTAAACAAACAGAAGCCCCAGAGGAAGGTTATAATCAGAATATCACAAGACTTGGATGGATTAGGTTTGTGCAGAAATGGGGAATTCGGGAGGCTGGTTGTCCTTGTGTGACTAGGAGACAACACAAACCAGGAATGTAATTAAACCAGTTTCTGGAGTTTAGCACTTTGTAGCACTTTCCACTCTCTTTCCTCAGTGCAAAGTTTGAATGGGAGGTTAGTGAATCTCCTTTCACAAGCTCCTTACAAAGTTATACAAAATTGGTCAGTTGGCAATACTCTAACATTCCTAGTCCCATGTAAGCTCTTTGTGACCAACATCAGAATCCTGAAAACTGTGCATACAGAAGGCAAACAAGATTCTCCCTGTGAAAGAGTATCATTGGCCTATCTAGTCCTAAAGCCAACAGCAACATTTCAAATTAAATATAAAAGTAAGGAAGGAAGCTGATTCATGGTAAGTGAAATAGCCTTGCAAAAAGTTTACTTTCTTTATGGAAGTTCATAGTTTTGTACCAGTAATTCTAAAACTCTGAAATTATTAGACTATTAGTGAAAAAATCTGTGGTAAATAAATACTAACCAAAGGCAAAGGATAGTTTTAGATGTCTTTTTACCCTAAGATTTCCTATGTTCTTCCATGACTAACTGTGGGAATTGAATATTTCAAAATCTGAAGTTGGCACTTCACTCTTTCCTTATGACTTTATTGCAGCTCTGAGATTTACTTTAAAAAATACAGTGCTGGTGGCCTTATTTATATCTGTCAGTGCAGATAGATGACAACAATAGCTACATTATATTTTTATGCTTCGCTTTGGTAGTGGATTCCATTATCAGAGCAATACATCTGTGGTGATGATCTTTCAGCCACCCAGATACTAAGAGAAAACATATGTGGATAAAAGAAGTTCTGTCTCATTTACAGATTAGACAGTAACTGGTTTCAGTAAGCTGTCATAAAAATTCTCCTAGACAGACAAACTATTTTATCACGTACAGGAATGATGAACACAGCTTGAGGTCCAGATGGATTTTGTTAAATTTGTTATATTAAAAGTGCACCCTGGTTTTCCTGGGCATATAAACAAAGTTAGGTATATGATTTCTACAGGCAGTTGCGTATATAACTACTGCAAGGAGCAAGGTTTCATGTTGCCTGTTGCTCAGAAGTACTAGGGAAGAAATTAAGCATACTGGACACAGAGCTTGTGCTGTGTGAAATACAGTAATGAAAATGTAGTGCTTATAATTATGAATTGAAATAGATCCATGTCAGAATAGTGGCAATCTGGATAGCAATCTTGATTACATCACTCTGCTTAGAAAAAGGCCTTCATTTAAATATTGTGAAGGTTTAAAATATGGTTACAGCAGCCTACACCAAGTGGATTGCATTGACATAGGCTGGAAAATGGAATGTGTACATAGTTGTGTGTGTTTCTTGGTCAATATATGGGAAAGTGGTGAACCAAATCCCTTTGCTGTCCTTAGCTCTTGCCATGGCTAGTCACTTGGTTTTGGTGAAGGGAAAGAGGTACGTAGTTCCTGCTTTTCCCATTGTGGAATCATTATCA
The DNA here is from genome assembly GCA_024734555.1 of Trochalopteron elliotii. Classification (NCBI taxonomy): domain Eukaryota; kingdom Metazoa; phylum Chordata; class Aves; order Passeriformes; family Leiothrichidae; genus Trochalopteron; species Trochalopteron elliotii. Next base: position 3,611,903 of record JANPWX010000699.1, on the reverse strand, counting down.
AATCACTGATTCTGAAGAGAAGAAAAATTAGAAAAAAATTTATTTTTTCTTTCTGTCCTCTGTTTGCTAGTAAGGGTCTAAGCAAACAAAGAGCTATTAATCTAATCTGATGTATTTATATATGTCTGCATTAATGCAGAATGAGTTGCTTAATGTGATTGTTCCAGGATCTGCAGGAAGCTGACCTTCAAATGGCCCTTAGATATTTCATTTTTTTTTTAACCTTTTATTTTACCTTGCGAATCAGTTCTGGCCCCATTTTGTTCTACTCCCCAAAGATGCATTCATTACAGTCCTCAAGGTTCCAAATCACAGAAAGGAAGTTCTTTCATCATATTTGTCCTGAAGTCCAAGTAAATAAAGCTTTTACTGTGTCACAATAGCAAATGACTAGCCTGTCTAATAACCTTCACACAGAAAAGATAGAACAAAGCAGTAGCAAGAACGTATTTTTCATATACTTCTTCCACGTAACCCATCCTCTCTAAGAAGGTATCTAATATTTCCTAAGCTTAAAATAATGTGGGAAAGGGTGTTTCAAAGTGACATTCAGGTTGTAAAATAAATTGTCTTTTCTACAGTTATAACAAACCACTCTACCAGATTATAGCATGCCTAGAGAGAAAATAGAAAATGTAAATTAAAAAGCATTTTTAGTCTCTTAATAGTGTTTCAGATTTTTTTTAAACTGTTCATCCCCTATTTGGCCATTTCACTACCAATCCTTCATAACCTGCTTGTATCTTTTATCTTCTTACATATTTCTGCGGGCTGGATCCTTCTAACTTGTCCTTTACTGATTGGTAACTCCCTTTGTTGCACGCAGTTTTTTTCTCCTCGCAAAGTACCTGACATAGGTCTGGACACTTTCTTTAGGAACCTGTGACATGTAGTTACCCTGATTTCTTCTGTTTATAAATTACCTCTGCTCAAGAACGATATTTTTCTCTGCTTCTTCTGCTGTTTGCAGTTCAAAATGCAACTGTCATCTTTTCTCATTATCTCTTCTTGCACTTTTCTAAAGAGTCTTTTAAATCAGTTTAGTGGCAATTTTCATTTTGTACATTTCAGATATTCTCATTGTCTGGCCTGTGTTACCCTTGCCACTCATGACATTTTATAAGTCAGTTTTGATGCATTGTGGCCATAATTTTCACTGCGTCTAATCCAGATCATGTGGAATTTAATGGGAAGTGTTCCATTCATTCTTGCAGCGCTTGAATCCAAGATTTTATGTATTTCCTTTCGAAGGAATAGAAGCTTTATAATGAAGTTATTTTACCTTCAGACATTCTTTGTTGCTCTACCCTCATTCTCTACTGAGATTCATTAGATCTTCTCGTTCTCTGAAAATGAAATCTGGTGCAACTGTCCATGCACTTATATGCTTTTCCAGACCTGTTACCAGTTTAATTCTGATGTCTTGTGAACATTGGCAGTTGCCTATAATTACTTGTATATGGCAAATGAAATTTCAACACGTGTAAAATGCAAGGCTAGCCATATTAAATTAGTGCAGTCTTTGGGTTTTTTTTTTTTTCTGTTAGATGATTCCTTTTTTACCTATTATGAAGCAAAATGTTCTTTCTTTGTTCCTGTTTATTCCTTAGTAAATTCCTTGATACCAACATGTGGCCCAGTATTTTCCTTGAAGTTTTACATTTGTTTAAGTGATAGTTTTATATTTGTACTGTTACTTTCTTTGCTTCTGTCAGTCCTTTATATCATCTATTATATCTTACTATTTTCACAGACTGTGCAACAGATTTGATATTCTACGTATTGTGATTTTTTCAGGTGTCAGTTAATGAAGTAACATTACAACTGGAAGCTGCTGTGACAGAGATGACTTTCTCTTTTCATTTACCAAGAAAACTCCAAAATAAAAGTCCATATAAATTTCAAATAAGCATAGACAGTGCTGTTTGGCAGTCATTGTCTGAGGAAAATGGATTAAATAGAAGTGAAATGAAAAGGATTTTTTATATTTATAATCCACTAGACTTCCGAGAGTTTGTTTTTGTTTTGAAAATACGTAAAGGAAAATAGGTGAACTGCTGGTAAAATCTTCTGTATTTTCTTTATATTACAAAGCTCTTTACCGTTTTAAAGTCAATGGGGAAACCAAACAAAATGCTTACAAAATGTATTGTACTACTGTCAATAGAAACCGTGTGATTATTTTTTGACTGATGCGGGTTTATAGCAATCCCAACCATACATTAGGATGTGTTACAAATGTGGACTTTCTGGAAATCTACGCAAAAGATTCAAGAGATAATTAGCATAGATCTGAAGAAGTAAAAGCATCAGCATTTCTGTCACCTCCATTTCCATTCCCTCTAGGAAAAAAACTTTATTACAATTTTATTGTATCAAACTGTGAAGTGGAAAGGTGACATACGATTCTGTGCAGGTACTCTGATATAATTTTGTTCTAGTATAAGATCATAAATGGTATGCAGATAAGGTCATAAAATTATACAATTGGTCCCTAAGGGCCTAATCCTAGTTCTAGCAGCACACTGTTATCCACTTGTTCAATTTGTTCAGAGAAAAATAATGAGATTTAAAAGATGGCATTTTAGGTGTCCCACAGCTTAGGTTAAGCACAGTAGCAGCATAGTGCAGTGTCCTAAACCACAACCCACAGTTACTGCTAGATATCAATTTTGTTTCTTTAATGTTGTGATTCATGTACTCCACAAAATATCTATACTACAATATATGGACCAAAGCAGGAAAGCTATGATCACTGTGGCAGATGATTCATTCTTATTGAAAGTCTCTGTATTCTGCAGGAACATAAATACTGATGCAAAACTGGGTAATCTACATTTTGGTTTATGAGTTGTGAGCAATAGGAAAACATTGAAAACATAATTTTACTTGTACCTTCAAGCATGAATCATTTGGAGACAGACTGCTTGAATAAGATGCCAGAAGTTCAAAGAGCGGAAAGGAGAAATGTCCAAATAATTTAGAACAGATGACAGGGTATGAGTTAGAACTGCCTGAGCCATAGACATTTCCTCTTGTGAATGAAAAAAAAGTGTATTTATGTGTTAGAGATATGCAGATAATATACTTCTATCTATAAAATACACATTCATAAATAACATTTTTAAAAATGTTAAATGTCTATTTATTTATAAATAAATAAATACATATAGGTATAGATATATGTAGATCTATAGATACATACATGTAGATATGCCCATGTATTAATTCACCAAGATTGGGATAACAAGGGAAAAGAAACGTCTGAAAAATATGATTGTACAGAAGATCAAGTTCTTCTTCAGTGTTCCTTGAAAGTACATTTGGGGAATGAGGGATCTTCTACCTGCCCGAACCGTTTGGTATGGTGAGGGCTTGGAAACTTTTGTTTCCCATGGCATCTTTCCAGGCACACTTGGAATTTGGAATCAGGTATACCCTAGAATGTTATCTCTTGTGCTTTTCAACCAGTAGGATGATGAGTAGCGAAATAGCTTATTTAAGAAAAATAAAATTAAAAAGAAAAAAAGGTGCACAGGGCAACTGAGAACTTATGGGCAAATTTTTACATTGAAAAAACATTATTTTTAAACTAGTCATTTTTCAGAGAATTGTTCTAATACAAAAGTCTTGAACAGCTCTGGAGTGCATTCACACTAGAGACTAAATGCACTGTATATGATCAACAGCATATTAAAATTCAAGTATGTCAGTAAGGAAGAAAGAGTTTGATTATAAGCTACAAAACCCTTTGGCTTTTTTTAATTTTAACGTACTGCATAGCTGACATTTTAGAACCACCACGTGACTCAACGTTATAGGAAAATGACAGTGTGATGTAACATGATCCTTTTGATCCTTTGGAAGACTTAATAAAAAGTATATGATGTTCAGGGTGTCACTGCATGGGTTACTTTTTGAAGACAGAGGTTAAAATATTTTTAGCCTGATTCATGCTCTTTTCAGGTTTATAGAGGCATCATCCTTCAGCTTTATGTGTTAACTCACTTTCAAGTGGCTTCTTTTCTGACATATTGTATGGTAATAAGATTGAGTCTGTGGTAGTTTAGTCCAGTCTCAAACAATCTGTTGCCTTCCTTCTTCATAGAACCATAGAATGATTTAGGTTGGAAAAACCTCTACGTTGATCAAGTCCAACTGCTAACCCAGCACAGCCAAGTCCACCACTAAAACCTAAGTGCCACATAAAGTCATTTAATATTGGAGCCTATATTGATTTCCTAGTCTCCTCTACACCTTTAAGGACTGTTCTGTAACCGTGTCGTGCCTGCAAATGAATGACCTCTGTCAGTTCCCCATCCTGATGGAACATGGTGCATAGATCCCCAGTGCAGCTGACTGTGCTGCACAGCCACATGGAGCTGTGCACAGCCCCGGTTCCTGCAGCCAGTCAGCACAGTACAGACCTGTGCTGATGCTGATGCCTTCTCCATCAGCACCTTGGGTTCAGCAACATCTCTGTCCTTCCTTCTCGGCACTACCTTAGCTACCTCTGTACTGGACTGCCTTTCTGGGCAGTCTTAGGATGTTTATTCCATTTTCTCACAGCAAAAAAAAATTCCCAATTGTCGCCATTTCATATCTGCTGTGTTGACTACTGTTTCCCTGGTTTATAAGACAAAATGTTGATGACTTCCACCTGGAAGACAGAGTCCACATTATTTTTGCAGAGTCCAGATTATTTCTAAGGATTTAGTATCAGATGCCTATATGCCATGTTACCGTTTTGGACAGAATTTATTTCACTTCCCCTAGGTGTTATTTGGCAGAGGAGAGCTAAGCATGATGTCTGGTCCTGTGTACATGGTGTAGATGATTCCTGATATGAGTATTACGACAGTGAAAAGGGTCTTGGTAGTAGACAGTTGAGGACCAGAGGCCTTCAAAACTCCCTTTCTGGCCCTCTGACAAGTAAATCCTTCCTTGCCCTGAATGCTGCAGCATTAAACTGGTGCTGTCTGATATGTTAAGATCCATTTACTACTTTATTGCAGACACATATGCAGACACATATTTACTGTATCATGTGGATTTGTAAGCATTAAAAATAACTGTTTAAAGGTTTAAAACAAAAACAGATTTGTTTTTCTGACTGACAGATACTACCCACAGACAATTATCTGGTAGGATAGAGGGCAGTAGGTAAATATTTGTTTATACATTTAGAAGAGTGGCTAGGCTAAAGTCTAGTCTGAAACAGCTTTGCAGTTCACATCCATAAAAGTGAGGCCATCAACTGGGAAATGCATCCATGCAAAGCTTTCATGGGCTCAGCACATCCAGAGCAAAATGACAAGAAAACCTAAAGTCATTAAGAATTTGATACGTCTGCTTTATGAGTGGTTAAATTCTCTTTTTGCCTTTCTTTTGTCACATTACTTTGGAAAATAAATTTAGTCAGTCATAGTGGAAATCATGCTTTACAAATCATGTTTTACTGACATTGACACTTTAATCAATGCCTTTCAAGCCTGTTTGGAAAGTTTGAAAGTATTTAATAGGCTAATGTTTCATGAATTTACTAGTGGATAGAGTCACAAGTAATAGGCACAGACGGAAGCATTCTAGCAAGCCTTACCAAATAGGTAATTTATGTATTTATTGCTATTAAAAGTCTGTGGGCTGGCTTATGAACACTGAGATGAAGGATTTTGATCTTTCAATTTACTCTGGAATGTGTTGTTTGAGGTAGAAGTGCTCTGATACACTAAGGCACTACAACCTACTCACTCTTTTTTCCCATCTTACTTTGTGTTGATTGTACTGTGTATCATTCCACCTTTTACAGCATAAATGCACAAAAGTCTTATTTGGCATACAATTTTTCTGACAAATCTCTTATTTTAGTCAACACAGATAAACAGCTATTCATTTCTAGATTCCTTCATTTTAAATATGCTGGGAAAAAACCATGAGAGAAAGATCTCATCAAAAGCTGTTATGCCAGGCAGAAATGTAGCAAGTTCTGTAAAACAACCTATGTCACATTTGCGTCGTAAGTCCAGACATAATTAAGAAATATAGCTGTAAGTGCAATATAGTTCAATGTACTGAAAACTAGATAAATAAAAATACATAAAGTGTAATTATTATGAAATTATTTTTGTATTATTATAAGAAATATATTATTATAAGTGATAGTGTATATTATAATATCTACAGAAGCTATGGTCATATAAAAAGGCAATTTGTCACCATTACTCTAAAGATATATGTCAGAGGATTGAATGCTGCTTTTACATATTGAATGATTCCTTTTTGCCCCCTTAAGACTGAAGTACTCTTCTTTCTTTTATATTCATCATGTGCAAATGTGCCATTTTTAATTGGCAGGAACAGAGGCAACTCTGAACCCTTTTCTGGGGTTTAATTTAGTAAAGCAGCAATAATCTCACATCCCATTCCAGTCTCACATTGTCCCTTGGTTTCTGCCTTCTTCTTGCCCCTTTTCAGCACTGCAGTGCTGAGGAAGGGAAGACCTTTTTTTACCTGGGAGCTTCTCCCATCTGGTTTACGCTCAGGTCTGGCTGCTTCACTGGACTGGCAGAAATTGCTTAACATTGTTCTGGTAGACTCAGCATCACCAGGTGCTTCTTAAAAGGGCTGGCAGTCTATAAAGCTTGGACTAGAGCACTGTGGTTTCTGCTGCTATTCAGAAGAATTGGTGGAAAATGCAGAACTCTGAGAAGCAAAAGAAATCTGTGACTGTCAGAGTTTCTGCTCAGTTGTCCATGACTTGCTTAATAATTCAAGGAATTTGATGTTGTGATTGGAACTGGCTTAGGCACCTGTCTACAGCCTTAGACTGTGTGAATCCCAAAGGATGCACCTGTCCATGGAAACTGAAATTACCTGACAGAAAGCTGTACCTTGGCCATACATTTGACATATCCCCTATGCAGATCTAAAAGATTAGAGGGAATAATTTGCTGTCTAGTAGTGCTAGATTGTTGTGCGTCAAAAGGAACATACAGTTTTTAGGCCTATAGCACGGCATATTTTCTGTTGCAGAAATGCTACTTGGATGCCTTAATAGACAAAGGTGCATTTTCCTATGGAATTTCAAAGTGAGTCTAAGCACATGCCAGGGCTTTCTTAATGCTTTCTTGGATTCATTGCCTGGGTCATCACATACGTGACCTGTGCTGTAACAGTAATAAAATTTGTGACAGGTGCTTTTTCTATATAGCTCTACTGTCAGGAGGGTCACCTTGCTTTAGTGGGAATTTTTGTGAGTCCATGTTGAATTTGGTATAGCAAATCTGTTCCAAACAGCCCTACTATAAATCCAGTCAGGTTGCTGGAGAGACTAGTAGGAGTGTATTTGTGCTTAGTGCTTTTCATGGAAAAAAACCCCAAAAACCACAATGTTTTAAAGTTCACATTCTGTGTGAATTGAGCTATACTTCAGGAATTCAGTCACTGTGGAAATTTCCTCTCTTTTCCTATTCATTAGATAATTCCTAGCAAATGAGACATTTTATAACAATATCCATTATTTCAACCTGTTCATTGCATCTCATAAAAATATGCATGTTTACATTGTTTCATATTGTTGCCAGTTAATTTGCATTTTCTATCCATGTTCGATTTGCATTCTTTAACTCATCGTTTGCTGGTAAGTGTTCTTTCTATACATATTCAAAGAAATTCTTTAATTCAATTTCTCTGTTTCTTCTCATACAGTCTCACAGCCAGATATGCAACTCAGTCTAATCACAGTGGAATTGCAACCAGTCAAAAAAAGGCTTCTAGGTCAGTTAAATATCTCTAATTTATTGCTTGTTAGTGATACTCAAGCAAGTATATGCCCATTGATATTTTATCCTTTGGACTTAAACAGACACTAAACAATGTGTAATTTTTGTTGTGTGCAAGCTTTGGAATGATGAGCTTTGCCACAGAAAAGCTATGTATTAATTGGCTTTTGGCCAATTGGCTGATTTCTACTATATATTAGTAATACTTCTGGTTTTTATGTATCCTGCATCTTTGTATTCTGCATGTAAAATATTGGATGTGAAGGATTAGTTGGTGATTTTAGTGCTCTGTACTTTCTGGCTCAATTCCTGACTTTAGTCATGAGTGAAGAGAAGTTTGGGAGACTGCCCCTGTTCCCACTAGATGTTTTGCATATATAGCAAACCCACCTGAAAGTTTGAGTTCATAAGGTCAAGTTTACACGGAAGCAAAATAGAGCAGAAAAAAAGAACGACTTCCAAAACTTCTGCTCCATCAAGAATAGCCTGCACACAGTGCCCGTGAATGAGAGGCTTTGTTTTGGCAGTGAATTTGACAGAGCTGTGTGTAGGAGCTGACTTGTTTCAGATTTTGTCAGTACTTTTAGTCTGTCATTTCCATGAGCACTAAAATCTACACGCCAGATTGTAGAAGAAAGAAGCTGAGGTCTAAGGCTTACTCTTTTTTCTAGCTTGCTTTTTTTCTTCTTCTTTTTTTTTTGGGTGGGGGGCAATAATTAATGTGTTTATTAATTATACCTTTGCTGTACAGTTCATTGATGAGACCAATGAACTCTAAATTGCATAATCTACAATAAAGATTGCGTTTTGCAGCATAGAACACTAACACAATGTGAGTTGCTGGTGATAGCTTGAAATGAGCTATACCACAGTCCAGTTGCTTTGCACCTGCATTTATAGGTCTTCGTTTTCCTTATTGCTGATGCTCCTGTCTTGTCCACATTCAACATGTCAAAGTTAACAGTCTTATTGTCTAATACTTTAAATCTGTGGCAGTGTTTCCGAAGCCTGTTCAAAGGTATGTGACTTGTCCCTTATTTGTTATACTCTTCTTTGCATTTCCTTAGCTGCTTAACATGATTCTGCAAGAGCAATTTAAAACCTGAATTCAATTAAGAAAGTCAGCAAATGAGGTAAACTGGAAAGTGTGTAGAGAAAATGACCTCATGCCTAATGTGCTTATTGTGGCGAATTCTTGAATTCTGGCATACAGAATATATGCAAAATTATTTTGTATTTTAACAGAACAGATGAGTTTCTAGTGTTGCACATGCCTTTTCATTGCTATTGTCATTACCTTTGACAAATGGTCTCAGGGCTCTTACTGCCTGTCAAATTAGGGTAATGAGAAGGAGCAAATGGATTTTTAAGTTTGTTTTAGTGTACTCTTCAGGGAACAGAAGATCACTCAAATTCACGGGTCACGGTAAAGGTTAGCACGCGTACAGCTGCAGAGCAGAGACAGCCTGCTCTGGGCTCGGCACAGAGCTAGCAGGGCAGGCTGGCGGCCAGAATGGGCCACGAAAACAGCCAGTGGATTTGTTCTCTGAGGTTTAAACTGGTAAAGAAAGAGAATATGGAGTTGTTTACATATATTTGCAAATGGAAATAAAATTATTTGAACATTTCTGTTATGCCAGTGTATTAAACAAACAAAAAAGTTTGGAAAAAGTCAAATGTTTTGTACTTCTTTGTAATGTGATTTTTTTTTCCTTCCACCTAATGCTGCTCTTTCATAATAAAGTGAAACTAACAGAATTTGATAACTCTGGTATAATTTGCACTGCCATTATTAAAATCATTCCTATAAGCAAGAAACAGAAGAGAGATGCTCTTCTGTGGCAAAAGCCTATGGCTGATTTGAGCAATAAATTTTGTCTAAGTAATAACAAAACTGGAAAGAAGTGAGGGTGCCCACAAAGGTGCTTCAGAAGGTTTGAAGTAGGTACGTATTAGGAATCTTACAGCACAAAACAAATTTAAAAAGATGCAGGCTTACACATGCCAGAAAGAACAAGATTCTACATTTTTTTCCTCAGCATAGCCACATAGTGAAGTTCAGATGGTGGCAGCAAATACTAAGAAATGAACTGTAGAGTCTACATTATATACTTATATCTAAAAGGTATAAATGCATCTGTATCATCTAGATAAAATAAGTATTTTCAATATTTTCATTTAAAATAGTAAGGTGGAAGTATTTTAGCCAGTAGCCTTCTGAAAAATAACTGAAGAAGATAACTAAAAAGTCAGCTTTTATGCTAAACATTACTGTGAAAAATTTAATAGAGTAAGAGATACAAAATATTTCTCAACTGCGTATTGCTGTGCTTTCTAATCTATTTCTTCAATATTTCCTCTCCAAAAGTGACATATTAATAAAGGTTGATACTGTACTTTAACATTCACTAGGGTGAATCTGTTTTAGCAATGTTAATGGCAAATGCAAAGCATCTTCTTACATGTCTTGTGACTCTAGAAAGCATCTTTTTCCCTTTTGTGTGCATAAGGATAAGCTTTAGTTTTCATTTGTGGAATCTAACTAATTTGAATCCTCCTGTTTGTTGTTGCTTCCTGAATTCATTTGGTTTAGTCGGTTTAAAATTGTGGTCTGATATTTGCACACTGTCTCTGCTATATGTTGAATTACATAAAATTAACAGATTTCTCACTGATTTCTCACTGATTTTCTCACCATTCCAGGCTTCCAGGACCCTCAAGGGTGCCAGCTGCAGGCAGCAGTACCAAAGTCCAGGGAGCTTCCAATTTAAATCGGAGAAGTCAGAGCTTTAACAGCATTGACAAAAACAAGCCTCCACAATATGCAAACGGAAATGAAAAAGGTAAGGGATTAAAGTTACTGAATTTACTTTCTGTAACACACAAGAAGGAAAAAAAAAGAACCATCCACAAGGGTCAAAGAAGCAAATGTAGTATTTAGACTTGGTAAGGAGTATGGTATGGAAATTGGGGCCTGAATTAGGACTTGTGGTTCAGTTGGGATTTAAGTTCATATGTAAAAACTTTCAAGATGTTATAATCATATTTTATCTGTCTTTGACGAAAACATCACAGGGTGACTTTACAAAGTAAATCCATATTTTATATTCCATATAAAAGTCTACTCTTCCCTCAAGGAATACTGCCATCATTTTTAGGGACTTGGCATCTTAGCCTCTAATGGAGAAGAATCAGAATATCATATTTGCATCAGAATGTTACATGTATCTACTCTTTCAGAACCTGGCTTAGTGTGTGTGTAATACTGAATAAAGGATTGCAAGTGAAATGAAATTTTGCAGGGATTTGGAGCAGCCACTGCGACAATTAGCTGAGTACCCTGGATCCTTCCATTTCTCTCACTCTGACTCTATTTTCCTGGAAAATGTGCCTCTTCAGGCTTTATCTCAAAAAGAATAATGCAAAAATGCAGCTTTCTGAGTTGTGTAACTAATCCATCCCCTTCCTCCCCTTCTTTTTCCCTTTGTGTAATGAACAGCATTTTATTCATATCTCTGGGTTAGAACTCAGTTGAAAATGATACAATATACATAGTACCCGTTTGCATCCTTGGGGTCTGTGGGAGGAACAAGTATGCAGTGAATGTTCTTCATCCAAGCAACAGGCAGCTATCCAGATTTTTTTTACAAAATTCTGATGAACATGCTTTGCCCCTAGCTGTATCTGAAGATATAAAACCATCCTTTCAATAGCTATTTCTTTATTTTTACTATCAGGATTGAATGTTTCACATAATTCTATAGTGGGTTTTATTTTATCAAGGACTTGTTTGTGTCAAGACATCCAAGCTAAAACTAGGAAAATATCACAGTGAAAACTGAACACACACTGTATAGTTCACAAACATGATAGTGAAGTTATGAAGCAGGAGATGTGGCTACTTGAGTGAAGGTATGTACAGCAGTTTAGGTTTTAGAATTGCTTCATAATGTTTACGTGTTTGCTGCTGAAATATGTGAGAATGAAATGATTCAAGGTGAGACATGAATGTAGATAATATTCTTAGCTCATTACTTGGAAACTGTCTTTTGACTGCTAAGGCTTGCATTGTATTGTACAGTTATGTGACTTTTTGCATGATTCCCCATTTCTTTACTGCAGACAATGAGAATCTTGATGAGGTTTTTAGCGAAGTCACCAATAGCAAGAGGATAAGGGGTGGCTTTTTTGTAAAGACAATCAATTTTTTTTACAGAAAATAGAAGATGTAATGTTGCATATCTACAGACTACTGTATTTGAGATGTTTCCATGTGTTCTTTTTTTTCTTATTGAAACAGCAGAATGGATGAAAAAAAATTAACTTTACACGATAATCAAAGATAAATAGAAGTTTGTTTCAGGGTATAAGGCAGAAATTCTTCAGAGAAAATGACTGCTGTGAATGCAAGAGTAACAAAGTAATATTCTTTCATAATATCCTAAAAGAACGGAAGAACCTGTATTTGAGTACACTGTGCTCTACTTTCCCTAAAGAGAAAAGCAACCATGCCATGCTATATTTTAAACTTAGTTATTATACTGACTAATTTTTGAATATTACAGTGAGATTTCCAGGTGTTTTTTGATATTTTTAGAAGTATTTTAGAATGTTCTGTAACCTGAGATTTTTGAACAATTTGTTTAGAAACAAGCTTCAACATTTGCAATAGTAATAATATAAAATAATATAAAAACAGGATTTTTTAAAAATAGTGTTACCATACAGTAGCAAACTGATGTTTCATTACAACGCAGCAGAAATAACAGACCTTATATTTCAATTTTTGCTTCTGATGCAGATGCTTGGAGCAAGATAACTTTACCAGCTTTTTTTGAGTAGATGCACAGTCCATATGCCCTAATTTCTAAAACAAAGAGATGATTTGTGCTAAGTAAATAGCTGTTAGATATTGGGACCATCAAACCTCTTCAGGGACAGACCACTGTTACATTTTTCTCTGCTGTGCACCTTCCTGTATGTGCAATAAGGAGACCTCAGAAAATATACACAACATAAGATTAATTTTTTTTTAATCCAGTTATAGGTAGTACTTGTAATCCATTCCTGCATAACATGGTCACTCAGTCTCGGTGGGGAATGGATATGCAGTCACAGAGTTAAACGAGACCTGAAAGTGATCCAAAAGAAGATGTGATATCAGCCTCTTATTTAGTATTCCATTATATACTCTCTCCCTGATATAATCTCCTTTGAATGTTGCTTAGGGAGTAGTTCAACTCAGTAAGAAACCTGGCTCCCCAGAGCAAATGCCAGTTTGCTCTTCACTGAACAGAGCAGTTTTCACTGACAGACCCAATCCACTGTGTGACACAGGTAACTCTGTATAGCTCTGGTTGAGCTGAAACACAGAATGCACCAAAACATTAAACAAGCCATTAGCTGAAACTTGTTCCTGGAGCTTTAGTGCAATTCTTTTTTTTTTCCTGGACTTCGCAGCTTACAGATCAATTTCAAAGATCATGCCTGCTTTTCCAACACGTCAGATTTATCTGCCTCTGATTTAATAATATAAAGATAGAACTAAAACTAGGAAAATTAAACTGTTTGAATGAGGTAATTATTCAGATTGCTAATAAGGTAGAAAATTCAAATATTCTTACAGCAACCCCTTGCAACTCCTCTGTTTTCTACTAACCTTTTTTATTGTGACTGACTAAAAATGGATAATCTGGACAACTCCCTGCTACCGAATATTTAGATTATCATGAGTAATTTTGCTGCAGTGGAGGAGCTGTTGTTAAGACGTTGTCGTCTCCAGCAGCAGAGAACACAGTAAAGGTCGCAGATGAGAAGACGAAGGAGGTTGATTATGTACTGGTCCCAAGCTCAACTCTTCACATGTCCTTTATTTGTTCAACAGCCTATGAAAAGTGGATTTGAAAATGTCCATTTGATCATCATGGTCTTGCTGGCTTATGATAGAAATTTCTCTTTTTGCATTGAGCATCTGAGCATATTGTGTTTCTGCTGTGCTTTTATAGCAGAGGTTGAGCTCTGAAGCAATGAGTTCTCAAGCAGAATGCAATACTGTTTTCACCAGAAACTGACTGTGCATCTCAGAAATAAGGGGTTAAGCGCAAAACCGAAGACTGACTTCCTGTAAAATTTAGTTTACAGAAATAAGAAATCCTTTTCATGGGTTGGGTTCACTCTGTCTCAAAATCACCACAAGGTGGGGACAAGTTTCATGTAATGAGCTGCTAAAGCCAAGCCCAATTGAATAAACAAAAAGCAGTTAATTGTGTGCAGCTTCAAATAATGCATTTGTGCTGGAGGTGGGGGGGAATAGATCTGTTAATTCCACATCTTTAAATATACAGACAGGTTGTCAATATTTATGCAGTTCACATTCCTTGCAGAAATATGAAGGATGCCCTTTAAATTGAAGATTAATTACAAGCTAAACTTCTCTGTAATTTTTTTGATGCTGTTTATGATATGTGACATAAGGATCGAATAAATACTAGTCCAGGGTCCAGGAACCTGTATTTTTTTTGCTATATATGTAGCAGAACAAGCTGCTGATGAAACAGTAAATACTCTTCTTTTTACATTTTTCCCCTCAATGAGTTCAATGTTATACAGCTGCAAATAAGGAAAGGCAGGAATTTTTCTTTTTAATCAGAACACTTTTTTTTTTTGGTTGTTAAACTAATAGCCTGAAGTCATAAATATGTAACATAACTAATACAACAGAATGTAGTGGCATCCCACTGTTCACAGATTGTTACATGTATTCTGCATTAGTTTTGCATATTCTATGGTGAATTGTTCTTCTGAAAAACTATTAGTATAGCTTAAGACCCCAATCCTCCTGTGCACATAGGGCTAGCTTAGTGCAAGGCAAGATATGTGCAAGTACACACCCACTTTTGAGCTATCAGCCCTGTGGCTGATTCCTAGTATAAATAAAGAAAGCCTGAGGGCTGCAGTAATTTCCAACAGCTGTGGTTGGCCCCAGGCTGTCTTACAGCATCCGAGGCTCACTAGACAAGAACAGGGGCCCAGCCATAATTCCTGCCTTGGTCCCAAGGGATTGGCTATGCAGCTGCCCACCAAAGGTGCTCCATGGTGCAACCTGGAGCCCTGAAAATATTCTGTAACTTCGCCTGTCACAAAAAATACTCTGAAGCAAGCTTTACCGGTTAATGTTTTCTTGCTTAGAACAAGACTCGGCAGAGCTACTTGAAACCTTTTGTGAAGGTGGAATGAGCTCATTTACAGAATCACAGAATGTGTCAGGTTGAAATAGACCACAGTTGGTCATCTGGTCCAACCCCCCTGCTCAAGCAGGATCATCTCACAACACATTGAACATGGGTTCATCCTGATGATTTTTTAGTATCTCCATTGAGGGAGACTTCATAACCTCTCTGGATGATCTGTTCCAGTTCTCAGTCACCCACACAGTAAAGAAGTTCTTCCACATATTTGGATTGAACTTCATGTGCATCAGGGTCTTCCTGTTGTGTCATACCCAATTGCTGGCACCACTGAGAAAAGCCTGACTTGACACTCTGCCTCTAGATACTTGTATACATTGATGAGGTCCCCTTTGGAGTCTTCTCTTCTGGAGGCTGAATAGGCCCAACTCTCCCAGCTTGTTCTTGCAGGAGAGTTGCTCCAGTCCCTTCATCATCCTTGTCACCCATGTAGTGCTGTGGCATTTGCATACCAGCTGAGGAGGACACAAAAAAACACTGGGCAGATGGAATTCTATTGCATCTGTTAAGGTGGAGATGATTGGCTTAATGGAACTAGCTGCTAATAGAGTTAAGCAAGTAAAAAGGTTACATGTTGTCGTGTTACTTTTGTTCAATTTTTTTTAATATTTTCAAACTACAACTTAATTCTATTCAGAGCAGTAAATTTTTGCTATGTTCGCATTCTCTTTGTTAAAGGAAAAACAGCTTCACTTTCAGTATTCTCAAAATTCTGCCTTTCCTCAATGTATTAGCAGCCTTCAGACTTCCAGATGGGTAGTTGAATCTTTACTTGAGGTTTAGGGCTGAGACTGCAAAAATGAAAATTATGCATAACTTCATACTGTGTGCTGAAGGGACAACTGTCCTCAGCATTCTTATCTATGATATTATTCAGACAGGGGTGCCTCAAGGTATGACATACTATGTGTACATGCAAAGCATCAAGAACTCTTTGTCATTACACAAACTATATTTTCATTGCACGTTTCATGGGCTTTTTGTAGTACAGAATTCAATATACTATAGACCACCTTACATCTAATTCTCCAACAGTCCCAATACTGAATGGCATGGCAAGATAGATCCACTAAAAGAATATATGTCAGCTGCTGAAATAGCTGATTGCCATTACCACTTCATTTATCTGGTGTTTCAGAGTGATGGTGTTTATATACTCAGATATGTCTTGGGAATCTGAAGTTCATACGGAAGAGCTTAACCCTTTCATGCATTGGTCTGTTTCGGTTAATAAGGCTAGATGATGAAAATCAGAACTATTAATTGGCATGGTTTGATTATTGCAGAAGGAGCTTTGTTCTCATTCATTCTGAAGACCCACTGAAGTTCCTGGATTAGGCAAATGTAGTGAACGTGCCATAGCCTTCTGTACCTATGAGTTCAGAGTCAAAGCAGCTATCATTGCTGTACCCATGCAGATGATATATCATTGTAACTTTCAAGTACTGACACTGGTGAAATTGTTGATGAAAGTTTTTCCTACCTATGAAAGTGTATTGGAATAAGTTCTTGAAGTGAGCTGCTAAATATTGTTAACAGTACTTAAAACTAAAAAACGTATTGTCATCAGCCTTTTTGCTTGTATGACTATTGATTTTATCCATTTAATTTCAGTACTACTGAGAGCTTCTCCTCTTGCCCAAAACCTTAGCTTTCTAGCACACAGTTTTCTTTCACCAGACATCAAACCCCTCTTTGTCCAGTTTTGTTTTTCTGCCATAATTGCAGCATTCTCTTTTCCTTCTCCAGTGTTTTGTTATGAACAAGTGATTGGAAGAACTTCTTTATTACAGATTAAAAAATAAGATCTTAACTTGAAAGGCTTGATTTGCATAATAAAGTTGTTGTCATGAAGATGTTTCTGAGGCTTTCTTGGACTCATGGAAGTATCAAACACCATGATAATGGTGGAAAGAGGTGTATTCTATTAGCGTCCTTCATGTTCCATGCACATATAAATTATGTTTGTTTTAGATCACATGTAAATGTGTTTTAAATGCCAAGGAAGTACGATATCACCTTCAAGCAGGAGGTGAGAGAATAACTATACCACTAAAAAACTATGGGGTTTTTTCTGTTTCTTAAGCAGATTCACCAAAAGGCCCTCACCCCTCTGCAGGCATGAATGGAAATGTGCAGCATCCCACCAGCACCGGGCAGCAGCAGGTCTCTGCCATACCCTCTCCAAGTGCCAGCAAGCCTTGGCGCAGCAAATCCATGAATGTCAAACACAGCGCGACCTCTACCATGCTGTCTGTGAAGCAGCCCAGTCCTGCAACCTCCCCTACTCCAACTTCAGACAGGCTCAAGCCACCCCCTTCTGAAGGTGTGAAGCCCCCTTCATCTGGACAAAAATCTATGCTAGAAAAATTCAAGCTGGTTAATGCTAGGACTGCTCTGAGACCTCCTTTGTCACTGAGCTCAGGGCCTAGTGACAGTGGGAGAGAGGATGACAACTTTTCAGAGTGTGGTGAAATGGATGTCTTAAGTGGTGGGATGAACAGTGGCGGTTCCACAAGTAGCAGTCCCAAAGTATCACCGAAGTTAACCCCTCCGAAAGCTGGCAGCAAAAATCTCAGCAATAAAAAGTCTTTGCTACAGCCAAAGGACAAAGAGGAAAAGAACAGGGACAAAAACAAAGTTTGCACTGAGAAAGCAGTCAAGGAAGAGAAGGATCAGGTCATTGAATCATCTACAAAGAAGAGCTCAAAAATTGCAAGCTTAATCCCAAAGGGAAGCAAGACAACAGCATCCAAGAAAGAAAGTTTAATATCATCTTCTAGTGGGATCCCAAAACCTGGATCAAAGGTGCCAACAGCAAAGCAGAGCACTTCCTCCGCATGCACAGGGAGTAAGGAGGTTGAAAAACTGAGGACTACAAAAGGAAACCAGTCCCAGTCAACACCAAAATCTCAGCTTAGTGAGAAGGCTTCTCCTTCCTCTGGTCTTGCTTCTTCTGAAGGGAAAGAACCAAGTGCTGCTCTCGCCCCAGGATCCTCCATCAGTCTGTCAGCCTCAACGGCTGCAGGCAGTGGCCAAGGCACAGGAAATGGTGTAGTCCAGCTTCCTCAGCAACAGCAATACAGCCATCCAAACACTGCCACGGTAGCTCCTTTCATTTATAGGTAAGACAATGGAGGAAAATTGGGGTTGTGCTACCATTTAGGAAAGAGAGTAAAATGGATAAAGTAATGGTGTTAAAATAATGGTGTTATAATGCTGTTATCCCCTGGTTTCTCTCACAGCATCATCCTAATATTTTCCTAATGTTATTTTTTAATTAATGTTACTGTATGAACAATTTCTTACAAGAACTCTGCGTCTTTACCTTGTACAAAAGCAATCCACTGCAAATATTTACCATTTAACATTCAGAGTGTTTTGATTAGAAATACAGATCATGTGGTACATTCTCTGTGCTGCTTTTGAAAGGTCATGGCTGAGTCAGGTTTCTAGTGTGAATATTCTTGTTTGCATTCTAAAAACCTCAACATTTATTTGCTGATATTCGATAATATTTGCTTAGAATTCACCATTCTTTTAAAAGATAATAAAATAAACTCCTGATGTTTTCAGAGTGCGTAACAGTACTGGTGGATATTTGAGGGAAAAAAATATATACAAATTTCTACAAGCATTCAAAAACATTTCAACAGTTTGTGTAGACAGAAAAGGTTGCTGTTTGCAGTTCTTTTCCTGTTTAGTTTTCTACATTAAATAGGTGTAGATGAACTCCATGCAGGCAGTTAATTTTTACAGGCAATAGTAACTCTTCAGAGGGCCAAGGCTCTGGAAAAGAAGAATGAACAGTTAAATGTATCAACATTTCTGTGAATTTATTTTGCTATATGATAGAGCAAGTTGAAGAGAAGCTGGGAGATTCGTTGTTGTGCAACTCAGAAGACAGAAAAAGTGTAGAAAGGTTGACAGGCTGATTTGAATAATATTTTCAGATGTCAGTTGTTGGAGGGCTTTAGCTACAGTTGTGGGTGAATTTAACATCCGATAAAATGACAAATACATTATTAAGCAAAATATACTGCCAGTTTTTTTTAGTGACTAGTACTCTGGATAATCTTGGCTAAAGATTAAAGAGGTGATGAAGTAGGATCTGAGGAAATATATATATCATTACACACAACTAAACATAGCTTCAAAACCAATCTGTATGACTGATAAATTCAGAAAATCGTATGGGAGGAAGAAAAGGCTCAGTATGGATTATATTTATGGTAATATGCACTGGAGCCTCTTGAGTTTCAATTATATCTATCACTGGATGCACTTAATATGCATGTGACTATCTGGACTAACTTCAGTGATACAGAGCATTTGTAGTGTGGTACATGGGACAGCCTACATATGTGTTAGGGTGGATATATAAGGAGAGAGAAAAAGGAGCTATGCTTTGCCTTCAGATGTATGTGCTGCTTAATGCCTATTTTACTACATATTGATACCATTTCATTGCATGATGGAGATGTCTTAGTTTTGTTTTAAGCTTCATCTTGAAGCAGTATGTGTTTTGAATATTGAAGGGTGATAGAAGCATGCATCTTCCAGTAATATTTCTTATTAATAATTGTTTCTTTGCTTCAAACAAACAGCAAAAGAGACTGTATTTGAAGTTAAATCTCACATGAAAATAAAATTCTCAGAGCCAGTGTCTGATCTCAAAATGCCATAAGCTCAGAGTAAAAGACTGGCTTTGATGAGGTTGCTTTAGTATGTATCTCTCTCACGGAGTGCAGAATCTGACTGAAAAATATGCAGTAACTAAACTTCTTAAAAATCTTGAGGGCTTTGTAATACCACATAATGATTTAATAGATAAATATAAATATAATCAAGGATAAAATGTCCAAAATTTCAAATTAAACATATTTATTTCTATGGATATATGGTAAGTGGAAATGAGCAAGAGCTGGGGTATTATATTTACATTTTGTGTTCTTCAGCATAATTGTTTGCAAAGCAGTCACCACAATTATTACACAGAATTTTCAGGTTTTCTTTTTAACAGCTTTATATGAGTTAGTAAACACTGATTACCATTTACACTAAGAGGGTTTTTTTTCCCAGCTACAAGGAATATCTAGGCTCTGTGAGTTTGTACTTTAAACCTGGTAAAAAATGTCAATAAAATTTAGTAAAAATACAGTGCTTTTTATCCAGAGTTCTGAAGAATCTTATAATATACTTGTGTCATCTATTTAGACCATTAGCACAAGAATAAGTAAGCTAGGGATTTTTTGATTTGTTGTTGGCATCTGCAGATACCATATATTTTGAAATATTTTTTTGCTAACCAAGAGGATATTACTGTAGATTTGTGAGGAAAAGGTGGTATTCAAAGGAGGTTTTTTTGAGACTGCCACGTATTTTCCTTAAGTAAGTAATGCAAACCTGTATTAGTTTTTAATTGTCATGTTTTCAAGAAGTCTATATTTTTATTAATGGAAAGTAAAGAGAAAGTACTGTTTTACTGGGAGGTTCTCAGCTGGGATATTGCACTATTCAGCTCTGCAGTCTTGGTGCTTTGCCCTATCTGATATCAAATCACACTGTATTTTTATTCCTCTTAACCGCTTGACATCAAAATTCATATGGGATTATAACTTCTCTTCAAAGATTAGCAGCAACAGTCAGAGTTGCATTTGAGATTATTATCTAAATGGGTATAATTTAAATTCTTCCATTCTGCCAGAAAGTAATTATTTATTTTCAAATGTGGCTGTGAATATATTATTTACAGTCCCCTATGTGTACCCTCTGAAGTTGACTCCAGGGTCCAACTGGTGGAAGACTGAAGAAGATGTAATTTATTTGCCAGAAAGCTTGATAAGAGAGATGCAGTAGGAAGGTATAAGAAAATATATAATTGTTTAAAGTACACTAGCCACTACTTAAAATGACACATTCTTCCACTTTGAATTGTAAGAGGCTGGAAATTGTGCCATTTCCCAAGTCCCTTAAAGTTATTTTGAAACTCGCCTTAGAATTTAGCTGTCTTCCTAGCAGTGCTTAAATTTCAAACAGAAGAATACCACAGAAGTTTAGTACTTACTAGGCTGCAGTGCAAACTGGAGAAAAAAGGTACATTAATGACGACAAAAAAAGAAATCCTACTGAATTTCAGTAGGAGAGCATTGGATTGTATCTGGATGCATGTACTGCACTTCAGCTTTATTTTATTAACTCATCCAGTAACCACTGTAGGGGCTTAGTTGGTCTCTTTCCCATGGCCGAGATAAAGAATCTAAAGCTCTCAAATCCCAGGGCCTGTTACTCAGCAATTGCTTACTGCCTGAAATGCTGAAAGTATAGAAATTACTGCAGAGAATTAGCTGACCACTCATCATCCTGAGCTGCAGTTCCATGTTGCGCATTGCTTAAATTTCCATTTTTCATCTAAGTTTTAGTTTGACAATAGCAACATCTAGAAGAAGTTTCAGCAATGTCTGAGTTGCAGTCTTGCAGAGATATTCTTTCAGTGTTAATGCTGGACTACAAAACCAGTTTGTCACTTCTTTTGTCCCTGCAGAGTAAGAAGCTGGTAACTTCAGCTACCTAATATGTTGGTGTAGAGAAGATGTTGCCAGAGTCATCTCTGAAATGTAGGGTGATAGGATAAGAGGTAACAGATGCAAGTTACAGCACTGGAGATGCTGATTCAAAGTTAAAAAATATGGGTTTAGTTTGAGGGAAGTGAAACACTTCATGCAGGGTGTGAAGTTATGGAATCTCTGTCCTTGAGCATGTCCAGGATCCAACAAATCAAGGCTCTGAGCAACTTAATGTGACCAGACCCTCTTTAAGAAAGTCATTGGACCAGATGGCATCTAGATCATCTTTCTGGTCTCAATTACTTTATGATTCTATAAGGACTAAAGTATTCAATAGATAGGGCAGAAAAAGGACGTATCAGTGTAATAGGTAAACAAGTTACTGGTTACTAAAAATTTATTCCCAACTCCTTTACTACATGGTGATTAACAAAATTCTTTCACTAGGCCATAGCTTCAAGGGTGAACAGGAGGTTCAGAGCAGTGACACATGGGAAGGAGGATATATCTCTGGAAGTATAGTGAAATTCAATTCCAGATGCCTATTCAGGATGTTTGTATACAGGCTTAGGGAAAAAATTATACTGCTCTTCAAGAATCCTGCAACCATAACGTGTGCAGGATTTCTTGAAGCCGTATTGATGTCCAGTTTTAATGCCCAGAAGCTACTTCTGTGTCATTGATTGTGGAGTTGAAACTAAGTTTGCAGAAAAAAAACATTCAGTTAATTGTGCTTTTTAATAATAGATTATGCTGCTAAACATACTTTTTCAATAAAGTGAGGACTTGAAGTCATAGTGCAGTGCTTTATTGATTCCTGTTATGTACATTGCTGCTGTGAAAATAAAGCAAGAGTCACTACCAAAGTTTTGTAATCATAGGTAGTGCTAAAGATGTCCACTCACCAGTTTTATTTGTAACAAATACACAGTCTTGAGACAAATCGTCCAATTTTTCCATTTTTGATTTTCAAGTAATTGTCCTAGAGAAATTTCCACTGTAGAGGTATTAGTTTAAGAGATGGGAAGAAGCATAATAAGGAAGAAATCATTATAAACACATATTTTATTTATTGTTCTTTGACTGAAAAAGGTGTTTTCCTTCTCTTTGATTGCTCTTTTTAAATATGAGAGAATCATCCCTTTCTCTTCTGTGAGGCTAAACCAAATCAACTCTTTCTGTTTTTGTGGTTTTGGCTGGTTTTTTTTCCAGAAGGATTTCTTCTTCCCTGTGAGCATCTTAGTAGCCCTTCCTTGCATCTGTTCCCAATTTAACTCGCAGTTCTTGAACATGAGTGATTGAACTGCTCATATTGCAGATGTGGTCCTGCCAGTCTGTTACACTGACAATGATACACATTCAAGACATCTGCATCTCAGAGAGCTGTTGGAAAAACGCCATCATATTCATCTGATATATTTTGGAATGTCAACTAAAAAGCAAACAAATCTTTGATGTTATCTGTGTTTATCTAAGGTTGGCTATTTTGTTAGAGACAGGAAATGACTGACTGTTGGAGACCACTTACTAAGTAGTGTTTCAAATTCTGTTTTTAATTACCTTATACAGACTCATTTTAATCAGAATGAATAAGCTTGTGCAGGTCTGACTGAAAGAAGGATTTGTCCCATTAAGTGAGTTTGATACTCTTACAAATAGGTAGCATGTAACTCAGTGAGTTGGGGTAAATATATTCTCTGATTGCCGTGATTAAAATAGAAACAGATTGTCCTGTTTTCGTGAAGGTTGCCTAAATTAACCTGCACTGTAGCTGCATAACACTGGATGAAATATCACTGGGCTGCTTTGACTAAACTGAAATTATTTTCCCTTTTCTTGATGTTAGGAGAGATGCAAGAATTTAATTATTTTTAAGGCAGTGGGCTGTGAATAGGTAGAGGATAGAGGATCATTCATTAAGGCCAGTGTGCAAGGTTAATGAGAAGATCACTTAATTTGCTGTTTACTTGCTTTGAGATAAATCTCTGCCGTAGTCCTCCAGCGATCACTTGAGTCATTCATAGGATTAATACGTCCAACAGAAAGACATTAAAGACAAAAGTATAGAAGACACACCTCACAGTTTCATTTCCCAGTTTTTAAAAATTAGAAGAGGCATTTGTAATCTTGGTCCAATGTATCTCAACCCACGACAGGCCCACAGCAACGCAACTTGAAGTTTTAGGTACCCAGTGTGTACCTGGGCGTCCTTGTTCCCCAAGAGCCCCAAAATCCTACATCATTTTACTTGGAAATCTTTCACCCCTAGTCTAGTTTTTCACCATTTTTAGTGCCTCTGGGCTAAGCTCGACTCCAGAGAAAATCAGGGCCTTGGCCATCATGCATGAAAAGACAGGGCTGGTATGTAAGTGCTGGCAGCCAGCAGCCCCCTGGAGACCTCGTGGAAAAAGAGCTATTTGTGAGAGACCTATTCCCTGTTCCCTCCTTGTGGTATCTCCATTGCAGCTGCCCAAGGACCAGTGCTTTCCAGTCCATCTGTACCACAGCAAATTACCAGGGGTCTCAAGGAAGCAGAACTTAGGTTGCTGTGAAATCCATACTCCTCCATGAGATTTCTGTTGTTTCCCCAGATAATTAAAATTTAATTATTTAAAGCCCTTTGGGAATGGAAGTGGTACTGTGGAATTTCAGGGTGTGTTCACTGCAGAGGGATAGAGTGAGCTCTTTTTTTACTTAAGAGACTCTCCTCCCAAGCATCAAATGCAAAACTACATTCAAGGTTGGCAGGACATAGTTAACCTTGCAACATGTGCTGAGCTTGTGTTTCCCGTAGTGTGTGACAGACAAGAACCAAAAATATTTTTTTATGTAGCAGTTGTCTGTTTCCAGCATCTCAAAAGTACAGAAATTGGTAAGAAAACAATGCATCTGATCAGGCATAATTTACATTTCTATTTCTGAGATGAATGATTCTAATCAATAGATTCCACCATGTCAGTACTTGTGCTGCTCTTTGTGCAGATATCTGTATATCTGTTTCCTCGTCCATTGTTATGAATTACTGAACAAATCCATTCAGTAAATTTAACTATAATATTAACTGGCAATTTATTTAATAAAATAAATTGCTATAAAATTATTTTTATACATAATTCACTGTTTTTGTGAGTTTTATTTATAAAATACAGATATATGGCACAGTTAAAGGTTTCTCTTTTAATTTTGGTTGGTCATTGGAAACATTTTATGGTGACTTTTGAAAATTGAACTATAAATGTCACATTTTAAAATTAGGATATAAATATTTCACTAGTCTTTTAATAAGTCAGATGAGTGACTGCTATTCATTTCAGGAAAGCTGGAAGGACTTGAACTCTAAGTGAAGATCTTTTAAAATTTTATTTCAAAAAGTGGCTATTATATCTTTAGATGTGTTCTTTTATTGTATACTCATGGTGGTACATGTTGCTCTTTGATGACATCACAGTTCAGCAGTTCCAGTGTAAATTAGAACTTTACACATGTTCCTTAAGAAGAGGCAATAGGTGTGTGAAACTACCACAGGTATTTTTTATTATAGTTGGTGTGCTCATGTATTTCTTGCTATTTGCCTTCATATAAGAAATTAACTGTATTCAGTGAGGGGTTCCCATTATAATTTATCACAGATATTCACAGAAATATACCCTCAAAGAAAATATGAGGTATTTGTTAGAAAGTTAATGGGAAAACTTGTGTTATCCCATTCCCCATGGTTATATAAGGGGCATTATCAAAAGAAGCTGCACATAGATTTAAATATCTGGGCCAAATTTCCAACCAGCCTTGCATAAGCTTTTTCCCACATGGCCTTTTTCACTTAATATTTCATCTGTTACAATTTTAATTTCCTTTATGTGTGTGCAGGGATGTGACTTGACTAATGTAAATGAATTCTGACTAGATCTGGTTGACAAATCCTGCAAAAAAAAAGTGAGGAAAGAAAATGGCTTTAAATTTCACAGAATTAACTACAAGTTGTTCCTGCAGAGAGAGAGAGAGAGAGAGAGAGGAAGCCTAGCTGCTTCTAAATTTGTGTAGCTAGACTTAAACTAGCATAATAAGAATGTGACAAAAATTATATTTTCACCCTATAGTGATATGATTCTAAATGGAGCTGCAAGTAGCACTTTTTTTTCCATGAATACATGAATGATAGATAATAATAATAATCAATCTTCTTGCTTGATTTCAGAACTCTCTCAGAAAATGACAGTACCTCTTTACCACCTGCTGACTCCTGTACCAGTCCTACTAAAATGGATTTGTCTTTTAGTAAGACTGCCAAACAGTGCCTAGAGGAGATATCTGGTGAGTAACAATAAGTCAGGAGAAGACTGTGAACTTCTTTATTTACATCTGTTTTTTACCACGAGCTTTGTGATGAGTTGAAATAATGCTTCTGTTCTTTAATCATGCATGGTATTAAATATTGTATTTAATACATGTATGGTATTTAATATTCTATATTAAATATAATATAGAAAATTTAGGTGATGCATATTTAGTGCTCCAAATCCACTGTTATGTATTTGAACTGGTTCCTCCTTTTCACAATCTAAGGTTTCATGTAATTGTTATTTTATTTAACCATGCTGAATATTCCAAGAAGAGCAGTGGAAAGTCAACTTCAAAAAGTTTAACACTCTCATTTAATAACATCAAATTAAATTAAACATCAGAACCGAGACATAAATTACATAATATACATGTTGCTTTTATAAACGAATCTGTATTCAGAAATCAAGCAAGCAAGTCCTTACTATTATGCCTGACCTGTAAGCTGCTGCTAGAGCTAAGCTGCTAAAGTTGTGTTACAAGGAATTCCTTGTCAACATGGATTGAAGTCCTTACTAGGTAACAAAGCTGAAGGGATGGGGTATTTTAGTCATATTGGAATAATTCCTTTGAAGTTAACAGAACCATGCTGGGTTACATTTGCATTGGATCTGGCCATGGCTCTGCCTATGCATGCAAAAAGCAAAGTGTGCCACAGCTCATTTTCTCATCAGGACTGAATTGCACTCCAAGGTTGTGTACAAGTTGCTCCAAAGGGATCTTTTGCAAGAGCTGTTACTTGGGGGTTTCAGGGTTTATTTTTGTTGTTGCTTTGTTTTGTTCATTAGCATCTTCACTCATAATTTTACAAAACTAAAAGGTGATATCCTATCTCACTTGTTTTACCTACTGTTTTGCCCTCTTACCACAAATTTTTAACATTTAAATGGATTTGTAATGTGTCATGTGGTTCTTCTCACACAGGATATAACTCACTTAAAGCACTAATTTGACACATCAGTTTAAAAGTATCTCTCCACCAGAAGGTAAATCAGATGCCCAAGATTTACGGGGACTGTCTTGACGTTTAGCTGACTCATACTGAAAAAGGTTTTGTTCTGGTTTGTCTCAGGCCCTTTGGAAGTTTTCTAACATCCTTTATTTGCACAGCTAGCTTCTGTGATAAATATGTCACTCTGAAATATGGTGTAATGTTCTTTGGATGTGATGCATAACTGTTAAAATATAAAATTATTTTTAATTACTCCAGAAATTGGACTCCTTGGTCTAATATATATAAAGAGTTTAATTGAAACACTTACCACATATCAAGAGACACTTCAAGGAATCATCCAGGGAGATGCTAGAAAAACCCAAAAAATTCAATACCTGCTGAAATGATCAAACAGAATATCATGTCTGATGACCTTTTACTGTTCTGCAGAAATGAAACAGTATCGAAAAGAAGAAAATGGCAGAAAGAAAACTAGAGACCAGAGATGTTCCTAATCTGATTATTTAGACTCCAGCATTAGCCATTGATTGGCATAACAGGCTGTGAAGCAGAACCACTGGGAAAATGTGGTGATTTCCTGTGTGCATAGGTGTGCTGGTTTATTTTGCTGCTACCCGGCCAGCAGTAGTTCTTGGACCAGCATAAAAGGACAGTTTGGTGGGTTTCAATCTCAGCCTGTTGCGTGGTCTGAGGCTTGGAAGAAAGAGCGGACCCTGGGCGTGGGTTGGAAAGGTTTTATTCCAGTGAAATCCACGTGCCAGAGCAGCTTTTGGGCCTTGGTTCTCCCCTTAAATACTCAGGGCGTACCCTGAGCAAGGGAGAACTTCGGGCCAATGTGGGGAGAGGAAGGGGGTGACTCAGAACAGGGGTGTTTAACACAACAATGGGAAAGGTGGGTGCTTCAGCACCTGGTCAAATAGGAGAACATTTCTCTCAGGTCTTTCAGGGTGATTGGCAAGGTGCTCTCCAGGGTGATACCACAGGGAATTGGGGATGGGGGGGTTGAAAGGGATATACCAATACAAACAAATAAACAAAATACATATACAACTTTGAAAAACCTTAATCATGCACCGCAACACATAGGGAAAAAGAGGTGTGTCATTCTTATTTAAATGTTAGCAGCAAAAGGAGTAAATGGATCAAGTACTATATTTGATGAATAATTGTCTGCCTGGATGGACTACCACCAAGTCATTGGTGATTCTGTTATTAGATCTGCATGGATAAAAGCTCATGTGGTACTTGCTCAGGGGAGTATTCCATGATGGATTAGCTATGACAAAAAACAGTTAAATTCTTTTACTTAAGACCATCTTTATTCTGGTATGATCAAGGGATTACACTAGTAGCAAAGAGATAGACAAGGTTCATTTCTGTGGTCTTGTCACTTATTTTCAGGGTATTAAGCGATGAATCCAGTTTCTTTCATTTTGGTATTACCTTTTTCCTGAAATTGTCAACTATTGCTATGGGTGGGCATCATCTTTGTATTATCTTGATCTTCTTTTGAAACTTGTAGCCACCACCCTAGCACAATATGTTTGTAAACAGCAAAGATCAGTAAGGATAATACAAAAGAGTGAACATCTGTGGAAATCACTAAACATCTTAGAGGAGTGTGTTCTTACCTGTATTGTGTTTCTGCTTCATTAATCATTGTTATTTTTAAAGTGACAAATATTTAGAACTGAGGCTGACATTCTCAGGACTAGAATATTTTAGCCAATATTGTCGTATAAACTGTTTCTCTGCTTTCTGAATATTTACACATTCTTTTTGTTATTGCTTCTTGGCTGAAGATTACTGCTCCCATAACCAGACAAGGTGTTCATATCAGAACTCCTAATCCACTTTGGAGCACTATCAGCCAATTTAACCTTTACTAATGCTTTAAACATGTCTGGATCAAGACTTCTCCATAATAAAGACAGAAGTTGGATGCAGAAAAAATAATCTTAAAATTATTTAGGAGTGGTTGGCCAGGCACCATTCTCCTGGTGTAATTCAGGAACTAAACCCAAGTTAATTTCCTTGCTGTAGTGGTGAAAAGTCATGGCTCTGCTTTCTGTGTCCAGCAAGGCAGTTCACATCCCTTTGCTACTGTCTGAACAGTGGTGATGGGAAAGTAGAAAGTAAAGCAAGAATCTGTAGAGGGAGTTTTCAGCTCTCCTCTGCTCTGTCTTCCTCCTCCAAGGGAGCTGATTACCTTTATAATCTCTTCTGTCTTCCAGCTCAGAGCTGGTGAAAGGTAAAGTCAGAGCTCAACTGCTTGATTTCTGCTCACTGCTTTGCAAGTGATTTCTCGGTTTTACCTGCACAGCCAGGAGAAGAGAATAGTGCTGGAAGGCAAGGGAGATGGGGAGGTTGGTGTAGGCATGGACTCAGAAGTGTGGCTTATGGTTGTCCTGATAAACTGGACAACCTCTTTATTTTTGCCTTGTCACCAATAATTGGCTGCTCCTGGTGAATATATACATGGCTTATGCCTAAAGCCAGTTCTGCATCTTGGTTGAGCTACTGTAAATCTGTTCCTATGTCTCTGGTGGGAATTTGTTCTAGATGTGATCTGAAGTGCTTCAGACTTTTTCCTGTGTTTTTACCCCCTGTGAATATTGCGCAGCTCAGCCAGAGCAGCCCCAATTGTTTCCACAGTCCACATGCAGATCAGCACTAGAGCACACCTGGAGCAGTTTTGAGTCTTCCTGCACACTTTGAATCCCCTCTGTGTGCACAGATCCAGTGATACTTGTACTCCCACTGAATGGGCCCTGTTTGTAGGCACAAGAGGAAGGCACGAGAGGAGGAGTGGTTCTGGTGTATTCTGTGTATGGCAGGCATGTTCCTCATGTGGCACACGGGTGTGCAGATCTCTGTACGGGAAATCCCAGACAGAAGTCTCAGACACCTAAATAAGGAACATTCTCTTGCATGTACTGTTATGTAGCATTTGCCTCAACAAGACTACTCAGTATCTATGCACTCAATTTCTACAAAACTGGAATGTACCTTTATAAACGGGATTATAAAACGATAGTGAAAAGAAAGGCTAATAAAGTAATCCAGCTTGGTTGTTGTCATTCATGGAATTGCTGTGAACAAGTTGTTCGGATTTTCTTACCAACTATTGCTTCTTAAAGTAGCTGTGACATTTATCAGCTTCTGCAGCAGGTTTATTGGAGAAGGATGTCACTAAGTTAATTAGTTAATAATCCATTGTAAACTGTACATGTCAGTAAACTACAAAGTATTATTTTATGAAATCAGTGATAACATTTGGCTTTCACAAGTGCTGGCATGTTCTAAGAGCTTAATGCAAAGTGTTTGATTAAGTAATTATTCATGAATTTATAAATATTGACTAATTATTAAAAATGAGGGATGAAGCAGAAATGAAACAGTACTTTTAAAAGTTATAGGCCTATCTCAATTGCAGGATTAGTATAAAAACATTCACGTTTTAATATTTTATGTTTATTGTGCTTAATTTTTTGCTCTCTGAAAGAAATAGTTAATTAATACATGCAGGAATAGTTTACATTTTTTCTAACTAAGCTTAGCTGAAGAGATTCATAATCTTATGCATTTCCAAATCTATTACATAATTCATTTGTAGAGTTCTAAACCATCTACTGAGACTTCAAAGAAAGTCTTACTTGACAACAAAATTTGCCCAAAGATTATTAGTTCTTAAAATAATTTTTTATAATTCCTTTTATGAAAGAGACAGTAAAAATACAGTAGTATTTTACACTGACTGTGATGGATTGAGGAAGTTCCCTAAGATGTTCTTGATGTAAACATACTCCTGCTTGTTGGGTGGGGAACACACTGAATTGCAAGGTAGTTGGGGAATAATGCTGTCATATTTGCTCTCTCCTCTAGTCTCCTATACTTTCTTCTTAGCTTAGAAAGATGTATTTTTTTCATTGCTAAATCTAAACATTTTAAAATGGAGAGCTGAGCTTTAGAAAGTTATTTTTCAATAAATAAACCTGAGATTTTTCCACATTGCAATTTTATGTTTTCACCCTGCAGAGAAATGTGGTAAAGTACAAGGATAAATTCAGTGTTGTTTCTACTGAGCACTTGGT
The DNA here is from genome assembly GCA_024734555.1 of Trochalopteron elliotii. Taxonomy (NCBI): domain Eukaryota; kingdom Metazoa; phylum Chordata; class Aves; order Passeriformes; family Leiothrichidae; genus Trochalopteron; species Trochalopteron elliotii. The sequence goes on along the minus strand of JANPWX010000699.1, from coordinate 3,580,922 downwards.
CTAAGCTAAATAACCATCCACTGTATCAGGGGATGATTACAATCACCAGCCTACCACGTGAGGCAATGGGATTAATGAGAGAAAAGGAGAAAAGTTTATACAACTTTATAATTAAGACATGTAGTAAAATGTTTGTGCGAAGGGAGGCTGAATGAAGGTTGTGTGATTAGCCTCAGTACCTCTGTATAAAAGCATTTGACTCACTGTGTTTTCAATGTATTTCGAAATTAAGCAGATGAATGCTGCAGCTGCCAGCTACCCTCACATGGCTCTTACACAGTCCAGGTGTCATTGCCTTTTCAGTATGATGATCTGTGACCTGTGTGCCTCTGAAGCTGGGCTGCAATGAACAGCCCAGCTGGGATTACTAACAGGTCAGCAGAGACACTAAGGCCCACTGGGTTGCCCAGGACACAGTTGTGCCGCTACCAGAGACCTGTCCAGCCTGGAGGGGTGTGGATCCTGTTGCCAGCACCCTATGTGAGACTTGGTGTGGCTCATTGGGTCAACGTTTTTCAGCCCCTGCCATAACTTTTCCTGCTCCCAGCTAGAAAGAGGACTGACTATACCTGTCGAGTTCTGGCAGTCTTGTATCTGGTCTCTCATGTTGGAGCTGAGCAGCCAGGCTGAGCACTGCTTCCCTAGCACGAGGGGTATGCCCTGTCCATAAGGGTTCCTGAGGCCAGCTACAGCTCTGCAGTTCTGGCTCCTGCATGTGACACTGGAAGCCGAATGGAGGCAGAGCGGGTCCACGTCTGCCTACAGCTTACCATGGAGACAAGTCACTGCCTGCAGGTGCTGGGGCATGAAAAGGCAGGTGGCGAAGTTATTCATGGATTTGAAATATCAGGGAGACATTCAGACTTGCTCTTTATGGTAGGAAAAGAGCCTGTTCTCTTGCTTCGAAGATAATCACCAAGAGAACTTCGGCATCAAAGGGCCAAATCACAGAATCACAGAGTAGTTTGAGTTGGAATGGACCCAGAAGGATCATCAAATCCAGCTCTTCAATAAATGGCCCATACAGATATTGGATCCACGACCTTGGCATTATTAGCACTGTGCTCTGACCAACTGAGCTAAAAACCATTATCCTTCCTGTTAATTCAAAATGTAGCAGTGGAGAATTCTGTGCCAATTTGAGTATAAATTTAGCATATAAAACCAATTAATGTGAAAAGAGTGAGATTGCCCTTCTTGTTTGAAATTATCTATTGTCAATATCTCCCTGTGAGGACTTTCTAATAACCACAGCTTGATCAGGCATGTTGGACAGCCTGGGACAGCACATGACACTCATGTGCACACCAACACAGGAGTGTGCAGACAGTGCTGGAGCTCTGGGACAGCACCAGCTCTGGACACCATCAGCATCCACACCACACTGGGTTCTGCTGCAGGCAGGCACAAGCACATTCATGAAACCCTTCCAAGAGCCCATATGTCACTGCAGCTGGCAGACCCTGGGAGTAAACACAGCAGTCTTGTCTTTTGTTTCCATGCTGAAAAAGTGATAGGTGTTTAATATTTGGGACAGTTTTGTGCTTGGACAGACAGACCATTCCCCTTGTCTCCTCTTTGACTGTGTTTTCTAGGTAGGGATGGGAGTGGTACCTCCTCTTGATGTGGAACATGTCTTTCTAGGAATTTGTCAGTGCTTTAATATGGAAAACACTGTTACTTTACGCTACTGATTTTTTTCCGAGTTATTCTGTGTTTCTGAGGGTTATCTAGGAAGAAATGTACCTTTCCTTTGAAATTTCCAAGAATTTTCCTCTGTGTATCTTCAAAAACTGTAAAGTGAACCAGTGAAAGGCAAGAAATACACACTGAGGCTTCTGTTAACATCTGTTTATTCATACAGGAAATCTGTGAACAGCTTGTAATTCTTAGGCTGGCATTTTTAAAGGTTATTTGTCTGTCAAGGTTTCTCAGGTAGAGACTTGAGATGAGCATATTTTTACATTGACAAAAGCAGTTTATTTTTATGCAATAATTTTATTATTTGTAGATTTCTACATAATGTTTTGTGAAATAATTTTCCCCTAGATAAAAAGCTTGTATTTAAAAAATTACAATTAGATTCTGCTATTTCTTTGTTCGTCTGTCCATTATTTCTGGGACAAATACCTTTTTCTTTGTGAGAAAAGACATTTAAGCATAAGTCTTCTTTCTCTCTGGATAATGAATTTAAAAATAGCATTCAAATAGCATTCTGAACTCAGTTCAGACACAATACTGATTTGCTTTATGAAAATTATTCTTCCGTATAAGGTTTTCTTCAGAATATTGTGAAACAATGATTTTTTTGCAGCTTTTTTAATTCTATACTAGCCTTTGAATCTCACAGAGATGCAAACAGGGTAGCTTTCTAAGGAGAAAAAAATTAAATATTTCCATTTATGAATCATCTTACCAGACAAATACCATTGTATTCCATGTCATATCTTATGATCTTAAATTATATTTTTTTTTATTTAGAGCAGAAATTGCGAGACTGCAGGTTCTTTTGCAAGTCTGCTTTTAGCTTCCTGCATAGAAAGTAACAGTGCTATGGAAAAAACAGTTTTTCATCCTTACCTTTCAGGGAGAAAAATAGGATTTGACCATGAGCTAGATCTGTTAGTGTAGCATCCCATTCAGGTGAAGCTGTGTCTTGAAACCTGTGGCACTGTAAACTGGCCAGAGGCTTCTGTGTCTCCGGTTTAATTCAGCAGGATGTTTGCTGCCATGGCAGCCAGCAGCATTCACTGCAGTAGCAGAGCAGAGTCATATATCTGGGAATGCAGGTTGAATACTAAAATGTAAGGAGGCTTGTGCTTCAGTGGTTAATTTTGGCTCTTTATTGAGCTCTGACGTGGAGGCTGTACTTGCAGTTCTGTGTCAGCCCATCTAAAGTGTAGAGCTGTGCACTAGGATCAGTCATGAGCTGGTGAGAGGGAGGGAAAAGCCCAAGACAGTACTTGTGCCTACTTTGGATTTCAGAAGGCAGCAGCTGTAGAAAGAGATGCAGGCCCACCGCTCTGATGAGACTGGTGATTGGATGGAGAGGGGAAAACACAGTTGGCTTTTGGGATTACTTCTGTGCTGGAGCAGAGTGTTTGATCAACTCTCTTCTGCTTGAGAGAAATCTAAGTGAAAATGACTGTAAGTACTGCAGATTAATGTGACGGACGTGAAGTGGCTTAGCAGAGACAGCAGCGTAATTTTAAAGAAGATGACTGTGCCTGCCTAGACCCTTACAGTAGGCAGAGTGCATGTGGCTGTGCTTTCACTGTGAGTGCAGGTGTGTGCTACCTGGGGGTGCAGCGTGCGGCCATGCGGGGAGCATCGCCCGCACTTTCCAGGGGAATTGAGCTGCTGTCCATCTCAGAAATATGAAATCTAACTGAGGCGAAGCCGGAAAGATGCAGCGATCCGCTGAATTGTCTGTGTTTAAAGGCACGGAGGTTAGAAGAGGGTGTGTTCGTCTTCAGAAGCAGAAGTCTCTAACCAATCTCACGCTCATCAGTGAAGGGGAGAAGAGGCGATACTCATACAGAGAGAACTGGTTTGGAAACGCCTCCAAGTCCAGCCAGAGTTACCTACAGCGGGATGCAGGAGCTGGGTGCAGAGGCTCCCTGTCCAAGGCATTCTCACAGTCAGTGCACTCTCTCTGCCACTCCAGCCTCACCACACCCCAAACATTTCAGGGGTCACCACCTCCTGGAAACAGGACATCCAGGAGGTCAGGAGACTGGTGTACAGGTGAAAGCTTTCAGACTGACAATGAGGACAGCAAAAAATCTGATGATGAAAATACATCCTGCACATCCCATTTCCCTAGCAGGACCTGGGCAGAGGAGGAGGAGGAAGGGTGCTTGCGTGAAGGGACTGCACATCTGGACGAAGATGTCATAATAACAATGCTGGGTGACCTAGAACAGGTCCTTTATACTGATATTTTAGGTAAGTTAACTTTGGCTTGACATCAGGAAGGGCAGGAGGAGACCCAAGTGTTAGCACATATCTGCATGGACCAGATTTTTGATCTTGACAGTGATTTCCCAAGACAGAACTGGGTTTATCTGCAGTAGTATGCAAAAATAGGGTCTAGCCATTTCTTCTTTGTTTGTTTTCTATGACCTCTTAAGACTGTGTGAAATGAAGACAAATGTTGAAATTGCTTTTGATGGCTGCAGGGGCAGCAACAGCCTGTGAATAACTGAATAGAGCTTGCTTAGCTTTTTGAAAAATAGGGTGAAATATTTAAGTGCTATTAGTTTATTGTTAAATACTTTTATTTTAAGGACTTTTTTCTCAATTATTTGAAATTGATACCTTGAATCCAGGTTTTGAGTGGGACAAAACATGTCTTGGCCTTCCTACAAATAGTCCCTCCAGTATTTCTTCCCTCTTCTCTAGCCCCCCTGCAGATAACTGCACGCCTACATATGGAATTGTGAATACCAGGGTCTCAGTTTAGCTTAAATAGCCAGTTTTGCTATATCTGTGCATGCCAGGGAGTATTTGAAGTCCACAGCTATAGATGCTTCAAAGGCTTCTGTGTTACTGGCTTTACTTTTCATCTCTCAGCCCTTTATAAGAATGCTCAAAGTGTTCATTTCCAAAGCTTTGTTCTTCAGCCAGTTAAATGGTTGAAGTAGCTGCTCACTTTTCAAAGGTTATATGCCATGTGTCCAGCCTGGAGTTTCTTTCTGGTAGATATGTTAGCCTGATTGTGTTTAACCATTAGGATAAAATTTTTGCTGTGTATGTAATGTAAAAAGCTGTCATCTCAAAACAAGAAAGAAACAAGTATAGTCTTTGTATGCATACCTTTTATTATCAGACTGTGCCAGTAGGTTAAAAGGGCTTCTGCTAAAGATCAAAAACTTGCTAGCACAGGAGACTGAGCTCTAACCTGCCTCTGCTCCTCTTCAGCTGTTTGTCACTGACAAATCCCTGCTCTCTTGTAAGCCTCAGTTTCCCTGCTTGCAGAATAAAACTGGTACTTTCCTTTCTGAATTGAGTTAATATCTAAGTGGACAATTCTCTGGGGAAATGTTTATGATTTGTAAATACTTTTATGCAAATCAGACAATTGATGGACTTGTTACTCTCCCATTTGCTTTGGGCTGTGATTACATGTGCAGAAGAACAGAAATTATTATGAACAGTATTACTGAATGTGAAATTGTGGGTGAGCTTCAGAAATGTGAATGTAAAAGTCTGACCTAGGTATCTAGTGGTTTCTGTAAAATGTCTATTTTGATTTCCTGTGAATGTATCTCACACAGTGGAAGAAATCAATGTGTTTTCCAGAAATTTACTGAGGGAATAATAATTCACTGTTTATAGGCAAAAATTTGGTGACGATCTTTTGGAATTCTCCTGTTTAATACAAATGATGAAGCTACAAATGATTGGAGCAAATGGCCTTTCTTGTGACAGGAACAGATTTTTGGCAGAAAGTTTTGGCATACCCTGGTTGTAGTCTTATCCCAGTCTCCCCATGTGTGGAACAGAATGGTTTTTTCTTAATGTACAAACCAGAATCACTTGAGATAACAAGACAGGGAGCTTTTCTGATATGTTAGGTCCAGCAAATATGGCCAGACTCTATGATGGCAATGTGCCATATTATAAGAAACAGGTACCTAGAGAAGTCTGGGATACCTTTGAACCCAATCCTGATGCAATAAGCACCATAGTGTCTCCACTAGCAGGCATGGTGTCGGTAGTTTTCAGAAAAATAAACATATTCATCATCCCTGTGGTCCTCTTTACAGAAGGAGGCTTGATGTGGATGGGGAGTCAGTGCTGTCATAAAAATGTAGTACTCAGTACAGAAAATTTCTTCACTGTCTTGTTCAACTATTTATACTTCCTGACTTGTTCATCCTTGGTGCAGGAGGATTCCAGTGATATGGGCTTTAGAGAATGATGGAAAGAAAAATCCCTTTTAAACCACTCTAAAAGTTAGTCTTGTTTAAATGGTGCTATGTAGTATTTTAATATAATAAAACTTCAGTTTTAACTTTTTTTTAGTTAAAACTGGTGGAAATGTTCTGAAATTATCCTCTGTGTCACTGAGAGCTCAAAAGAGATCATATCTCATGCTTTTCACCTCTGCAGGATAGAATAACACCCATTTTATGGTGTAATTTATCTGAAAGCGAAATATTCTTCACTGTGAAAATATATTTTGGCAGCTTGCCGTATATATACCTTTTTATTTGATGTATTGCAATTATACCTCAAGGCTTTGTTATGCCATTTACTGTGCAATACATATTAAAAAAGACAGTTGCTGTCATTTTTGCTGCAAGAATTTGCAATGTTAACATAGAGCAAAGGACAACTGACAAAGATAAACAAGGAAGGAAAAGGACAAGGTCACTGTAAAATATGAATTGTATTCAGTTCCTCAAATAAATATAAAGGTAAAATATTTCTTTGCCTTCAATTCTGCCTGCATAGACTCCTGAATTTGTCTTTCTGTGTAAGCAGAAGATCATCTTCTACCAAGCTACCTTTTCACCTCTGATTCAAGGCAGGACAGGTAACATTTCCTGGATCTTCCCTATATTATGGTATTATGGCAGGAATATAATGCACTCTTGGAACTCAATTTCAATGCATTTGGCAGAGCAGGGAGGGCAAAGGGCAGTGAGGAAATGAGTGCACCATTGACAACTGCCTGGAGGCAGGCATGGACAGTGTGCCTGGAAATTGCCTGGGCTTTAAAAAGCAGTCTCAGTCTAACAGGATGTAAATGTCTTCAGCTTAGCCTGACCATGAGCCCTTTTGCCTCGCAGGAGTCTCCACGGTGGTGCAGAAACTTCTGCAAAGAGTTGGTGGGATCCATGAGTACATTGATTGTCAGTGCTTAATCAAACACATCTAGCTTGAAACACAGGAAGAGCTGTAATTTCAGTGACTGAGAATATTTGTCTCCTGCAAGGCACCAAATGTAAAAATGTACACAGGTAGTTTATTTTATGGAGCTAAATATTGTGAACAGACATGGCTTTGGGGTGTGGTTTGAGGAGAGAGAGAGTTTGGCAGCAGTGCAGTATCTCCACTGCTTGTTTCCATCCTGCCCAGGTGTTGATCCCACTGCCAAACCAGACATTTATAGACATTAGCATCATTAAAGCACTGAAGATTTTTTTGTGAGTGATAAAATAGACAATCATAATTTCCCAAAGAACTGTTTCGCTGCAGTGAAGAGGACAGAAGACACAGCCAGGGCAAAGTAGAGGGGAAAAACTCAAAATGGCATTGCTATGAAAGCTGTCTTGACATTAAGCCACAACTGCAGGTTATGTTGGCTAGTTCAATGCATCGTTTGCCTGTTGAGGAAGAGTTAAATGGAATATATATGAAATAATTTCCATTTAATGTCAGGAGTTGAGATTTTTCTTAAAAGCCTGCATAGCGTGTGGGCAATAGGACCTCACTGCAGAAAATCCGTGAGGTATGATGTGAAATTTGTAATTGATAGAGTCAGAAAGGAATTATTTGCACTTCAGGTTCAGCATTTTACATGTAACTCTAATACCAATGCTTCTTGCCAGCCTTCTTACAGGCCGCAGTTACAGGACATGAGCAGAAGTAGAACACTAGCCTGTAGCCAATCAGAGATTTTTGTCAGAGAGTTTCTTTTGAAAGTCTCTTATTGTTCAAAATTATAAGAAATTAAACTTCCTTGATCTATGAATTTGCTAGAAAAGCTGCATTTCTGTTTCTTTGTGTGTGATCACTGTTGGCTTCTTTGAGATTTATTATGTTTCTCTTTTTTAACATATCATATATAACTTCTCTCCTTTTTAAAATTTACTTTTAACTGTATGAAGTAAACATTATTCAGGATGCTCCAGGTGAAGTTCTGGAAGCTTCATTATCTGAGATATGAGACTAGCTTTTCACAATGGATCCTGAAAGCTGTTGAAACCTGTCATTGTATAAATGATGCATGTGCTTAGAGTGTTCAGATTTGTATCCCAAGAAGAATACTTTATTTTATCCCATATAAAGAATAATGTTCCTCTTCAGGAAAGCATTACAGTCCAGAAAAGCAGCTTTATTAAGTGCCTTACTTAAGGAGTACTTTGAAATAGCCTGGATGTTAAGTGAATATTGAAGAGCTGTTCTAAGAGTCATCCCAGTTTTTTCCAGACACAGATTTACTGTGGCTTTTTTTCCTACTGAGTTATGTAAAATGTCAAGGACTAAAAAGGGACTTTATAATGTATCAAGTGGTCTGGGGCTGCATTATGCCTTGATTACAGAGGATAAAAATCCCAACACTGTAAATCATTAGTAGGTTTGGGTCTTAACAGGGATACTTGGGTGGGTTTTTTTACATGCCATATGTTATTTCTAGTTGAGGTGTTAGGGCTGGGTTGGACTCGATGATCTTGAAAGTCTCTTCCAACCTACACATTCTGTGATTCTGTGATTCTCTAATGTGTTTTATTAATGAAAGAATGGAGTTTTATTTTTTAAAAGATTAAAGGGGCAGCCCTATTTACAATCATATATGTGCATTCTCAGCTGTGGATACCTGTATGCCCTTTACTCAACCTTACAAACTCAATATGCTAAAGTGTATGCTGGTTTTACTGTTTTCTTCCAGGGGAAGACCCTGAAACAAGAAGAATGAGAACTGTCAAGAATATTGCAGACCTGAGACAGAATTTGGAAGAAACCATGTCCAGCCTTAGAGGAACCCAGATAAGCCACAGGTATACTGGTTTTGTGTAGACTACTAAAATATAGACCATGGGAGAGTGTTACTAGTTACTGAATGAATGAGAGACTTGCAAGGAAAAATTAGCTGTGACACTTAACTGCCTTAGTAACTTACATGAGACTTTAATATACTATACTGTCAAAGTGTCTTATACAATCATTCACAAAGGCAGTTACTGTTTCATGCACATTTACTTAGAAGACAATAAAATTTATTTTAGGTAATTTTGTAAGTAGATGTTGGAGATGAGATCAAATGCAAGGAAAAATCTAAATGTAAAAAATAAGTATGTCAGCTATGCGAAAAAGACACACTGGTGTAGTGTTATAGTTTTGAGCTCTCCAAGTGTTGTTTTTTTACCTCTCCTTCCCTTTTCTTCCCACATGAACTCCTTTTTGATTTTGTTACAGATAAACCACTGCCTCCTGGTTGGTCCCTAGGGTTTCTGCTAATTTTGTAACACACAAAACATGTCTCAAGCATTCCATGCATGTGATTATTTTCAATCACACTAAGTCACACGCTCTGGTGTGTGACTAGATTTGATGGTCAAATCCACTATGATGGTGCATTTTCCACCGAAATAGTTTCCTCACAGCACGTTCAATCACATGCACAGATTAGCAAAGCCTCTAGGGTCAGTATTCTCTTGTTCTAATTTTGGTTAAGATACCAGGTGTTTGGCACCATTCCCACAAGTAGAAGTTACAGAATCATGGAATCATAAAATTGTTTAGGTTGGAAAAGACCTGTAAGATTGCTAAGTCTAACCATTAGACCAGCACTGCCAAGTTCACCAATAAACCCTGTCCCAAAGGGCCACATCTACAAGTCTTGTATATACTTCCAGTAATGGTGACTCCACCTCTTCCCTGGACAGCCTGTTGCAGCACTTGATGACCCTATTAATGAAGAAACTTTTCCTCATATCTAATCTAAACCTCCCCTGTCACAACCTGAGGCCATTTCCTCTTGTCCTATCACTTGTTATCTAGGGGAAGATGCCAACCCCCATCTGACTGCAACCTCCTTTCAGGTAGCTGTAGAGAGTGATAAGGTCTCCCCTGAGCTTCCTTTTCTCCAGGCCATTCCCTCAGCCACTCCTCATTACACTTGTGCTCCAGACTCTTCACCAGATCTATTGCTCTTCTCTGGACATGCTCCAGCGCCTCAGTGTCTTTCTTGTACTGAGGAGCCCAGAACTAGACACAGGATTTGAGGTGTGGCCTCACCAGTGACGAGTAGAGTGGGATAAAAATTTCCCTGCGCCTGCTGGCCACACTATTTCTGATTCAGGCCAGGATGCCACTGGCCTTCTTGGCCACCTGGGCACACGCTGGCTCATGTTCAGCCACTGTCTCCAGCACCCCCAGGTCCTTTTTCGCTGGGCTGCTTTCCAGCCACTGTCCCCAGCCTGTAGCACTGCATGGAATTATTGTGACCCAAGTGACCCAGTGACCAAAGTGACCAAGTGACCCAGCACTTGGCAATGTTGAACCTCACACAATTGCCCTCGGCCTATTGATCCAGCCTGTCCAGATTCCTCTGCAAAGGGTTTCTACCCTCAAGCAGATCAACACTCTTGCCCAATTTTCTGTCATCAGCAAAATGGCTGAGGGAGCACTCAATCCCCTTATCCAGGTCATTCATAAAGATATTAAACAGGCTGGCCTCAGTACTGAGGGCATATGCAAGCACATGTGTGCATATGGTGAAAGCACATACACACAGAGAATTTTTAGAAACAAATATACTTTCCTCCAGCCTTCACGTTTCTTGATTTCTCAGGAACATAGAAAGCACAGTTCACTGACTTCTCTGTTCTGTTTGGCAGCACATTGGAGACAACTTTTGACAGCACCGTGACGACTGAGGTGAATGGGAGAAGCATACCGAGCTTATCCAGCCGATCGACCCCTGTGACTTGGAGGCTGGGGCAGGCCAGTCCTCGGCTGCAGGCAGGAGATGCCCCATCCTTGGGTGCTGGTTACCCTCGCAGCAGTGCAAGTCGCTTCATACACACAGACCCTTCTCGATTCATGTACACCACACCACTTCGCCGAGCAGCTGTCTCTCGCCTTGGGAATATCGCACAGATTGACATCAGTGAGAAGGGAGGCGGTGATTTGGACATAGCCTCTGAAGCTGACGTTGGTGGCTACATGAGTGATGGAGACATTCTTGGAAAAAGCCTGAGGACAGATGACATCAACAGTGGGTAAGCAGCACTTCTTCCCCATTTGACATAATGCACAATTGGTAGGTGTAGAGGGATTTTTCTAAAATATTTTGGCACACAAGTAGAAGTTACGTTATGGTTGTGATATTTAAATATATATATATATACATATAATAAACCTCTAATCTGCCAGTGATACTCTCAGCTGCCTTCAAATTCTGTTCTTCTCCTTTAACATCAGAATGACTTTGCTGTGAACTTTGAGTTCAAATATTACTTACTGGAAATTTTTGATTGTCCTGTGAACCATCATTTTGCATTGCTTTCCCTAGGATGGTCTTCTTTTGTTTTTTTTTTTATGTTTTGTTTGAGATGGTAGGTATGGCATTGGATGCAGCTGATGAAAAGCAGTTGTTGGCAGCAGTGACTTTCTCTGTTTCCACTTCAGGTATTGTCTAGCATAGTCGTGATGGGCCTTTATTGCAGGTTTTCAACTGTGCGTATCATTTGAGCAGCAGCAATATCTTTTCATAAAAGACTAGACCTGTTACTCTCAGTATATCCAGGAGGGAGAATCACAATTTTTATTTTTGTTTGCTCAATCAATTGGCGTACTGCAGTTTGAGGTACTTTGAGGTACTGCATTCCCTGTGTTTCAAATTCAACAATTCTTATATCAGTCTAGGAACACAAGTCACTTCAGTCCTGTGTATGTTAGAATTCCTAGAACATTATTAAAAAAGAACAGCCATGTCACAGTTTTACTCATACTTAAATTACTATTCAGTGCTGCTATTGGCATCTCAAGGCTGCTTGCTGACTGGTGTAACGCTGTGTTGAATAGAAGTTCCATAAAGCACCTGATCTTGTCACACCACACTGCGTCACTCTATAATTTTACAATTCTTGCTGTCAATCTAATCTCTTAGTTTGAAGTATAGCTGTGATTAGAGAATAGTGGGTGATGAAATTCAGTATGATGCATTCCTAAAGGCAAATCTAAGTCTGTGATCAAAGCTCTCTCTAGAGTAGTGTCTCATCTGAAGCACCATCCAAAGATAGATCTCTAGAAAAAGTATAATTTTAAATAAAGCATATTTTGGTATCTCCCTGGTCTACTTTTTAGGTGATCTGTGTATGGAGCGCTGCTGACAACATTGTCTGCAGCACAGCATTAATGACTGTCAAGTAGGATGCCATATTTATGTGTACCAGAAAAGAGAAAATACGTATGGAAAATATGATACTTTAATGTCTGAGGACCTCTTATCATGAAAGAAATATTAATGCTGCCTTTGACAGATCCATGGTTTTATTCAAAAAAAAAGGGAATCCTTTGCAGTGCCTCATGAGTTGTATTAATTAGCTTATCACATTAAAGGGTGAATATATTCATCTTATGTGACTTTTCTTTGCATCTGTAATAAGGATAACTCAATAGATAGTAAGTTGCTCTGTGCTCAGTTAACATTTTTAGGTGCTGTAAATGTTAAAAACAAGTTGATAAGCTCTGAAATTTCAGGATTCACTGAGGCATGTAAAGTCTTATCTCCTCTGTGCCTCCTCCATTATCAGTTTAATTACTTTATACACTTGGGGAAAAAAATGCAGCAATAATTAGAAGTTAGTGTGAGTAAGGCCTGTTGAACTTGTTAAGTCTCTCCTTACTTACAAAAAAAAAAATGCATATTGTCTGGATTGCATTCAAACCACAGCTAAATTTAATATGCAATTCTAGAGCTATGGAATCTAATGGATAATTCAAGGCTAGCTAAATTATCTGTCCAAAAAAGTCAGAATTTTGTTTCAATAAAAAGATGAGTATAGTATGTAAATGTGACTGTTAATTTACCTTTGAAAACAAATGTGAAGTTACCTTCTCCAAAACTCCTGATACCAAGGCTTCAAAAATATTTTGCCAAACTGCTGGCCAAATCTTACCCGTGCATTAAATGCCTCAAAGTTTTGTTTAAAATATTCAAAGGAACCCTTTGTGTTTTAATGCACTTGAGGTTGCCTTCATCCCTATTGCCACCCAGGGCACGATGCCTTCTCAAACTGGAACTGCCTCACAGGGCTCCAGTACTGCAGCTTTGCTCGCAAGGCCTGCACTGTTCAACCAACCCAAACCACATGAACAGAGGCAGAGGCAGGTGTTCCCAGACTGTTGTATTGGCCTTCAGGTCTCTGTCAGAGATGATTTCAATTAAATCTGCTCCCAGAAGAAGCCACAGGGAGAAGGCCAACAGGACAGCTGGAGTAGCAGCCGTGTGTGTGTGTGCCTTGGTTTGTCCCTGGGATTCTGTACAGTTAACCGAAGTTAAATGTTTGTGTGCTTGCACACATCCTTAGACTGTAAGGTGGTTTGTGTGGCACAGTTTCATGGCTTGAGGAGAGCTTGTGTGAAAGACTGAATCCTGAGTAAATTCTGGGAGAACACTTTAGCCATCAACCTAACGTTGCGACTATGCCTATTTCAGTAAGCCTGTATTTTATTTTGAGTAGGTTCAATGAAGTACAGATTTTTTTTTCTCAATATATATGTTTCTATGTTCAATGCCATACATGTGCATGGTCCTTCACAAATAAATTTATGCTAACTTTGTTTGGTATATTGAAGTTACCAGAAAATACAAAAGGGAAACAGAAAGAACAAGAGCCTAAGACGGAAGACAGTTTAACAAAATGTCCTTTGGGAACGTAATGGAGAGGTCTTGGGGATAAGACAGGCTTGTGATGCTGCTCCATTATAAGTGCCAAGACCTCTCAGAGACAACCAAACTACAGGTAGACATTCCAGAAATTATTGCTGATACTTTTAATTCATAAACTTCTAGTGGTGCTCTAGTGAGTAAACACTACTATAGTCACTGTTTCATTTATTAGACATTCATTATAATGTGAAGTGGTGAGAATCAAGTAAAAGGAACACACATAAAAATACTCTTAAATATCATTGTAAGGTCTTCAGTGGATATATCTCTTTCATATCTGAATAATTGCATCCCAACAGGGACTATAAATTTAGGTTCCTAATCTCCGTTCCCATTTAGATAAATTATACTAATTTTTCTTCCTTTTTTTACCTCTTTAAGCTGGAGTGATGTTTCTTGCACCTATGTTTTTTTTGGAAAAAACACAGTATTTAAAATGTGCTTTTGAACATACTTGAGGGCTTCAGTCTAAAAAAATTTTACTAAAAGAGGTTGGCCTGTAAACTATCACAGAAAAAGGCAAATGATCCCAGAAAACAGGCAGATACCCAATCTCCCTGTGCGGGGCGCATAAAAGGGGAGTATTTAATATAAGTCTACCATCTAATAAGACAACCTGTACCTTAAACATTTGAATTTCACAGACTATTAACTTTAGAGTGAAACACGTTGCCAGATGGCTGCATCTCCCACTGATTGATCACGAATTTATTTTCAGGTATATGACAGATGGAGGACTCAACCTATATACAAGAAGTCTGAACCGAATACCAGACCTTGCTGCCTCTCGAGACGTCATCCAGAGAGGGGTTCATGACGTGACTGTGGATGCTGACAGGTAACAGTGCTTTGCTAAATAAAAACCTATCTGAGCTCTATAAATATTTTGCATCCTTCATACTTGCTAAAGCATCACATAAGGAAAAAGAATCAAGCTTCTGAGGCTGCAAAGTTTCTAAGCACCCGAAATAGCAAATACCGCAATGAGTGGGGAGAAAAGCAAAATTCTCATGTGGGAAGGAGACTCAGGAAGAACTTTTTGTTGTAGATATAAGAGAAAATATTAAGAAGCCCAGACCTTATTTGCAATCTTGAACTTCTGAAATGGGACATGATTTTTACAGGTTGCCGTACCAGTTGATGAGCTAAGGGAAAATTCACATGGTCTCTAGGCAGCAGACAGCCTGTGTGTGCCTGGTGATGTGGTTCAAAACATGGATTTGGATTTGGCTGGAGCTAGAACTATGGTCTTGTCCATCTGTTTTGCCCTTTACAAGTATCAGAAGAAGGCAGTACCTTCAAGTAGTGAGAAGTGAGAGTTGGAGTTCTATCCCATTGTTTGTACAGTGTGAAAAAACAAACAACTCCATCCTGCCCTTATATATGGGTGTGAGCATAAAAACATGCTCCCACTAGTATGTCTGCTTCTTTTCCTTAAGCTTAAAGTAGATTCATATTGGTGGCTTGTATCCACATCTGAGAGACAAAACTTCATAACCCAGCTTTTGCAGAACTTGGAGCTGTCAGCTCTGAGGTTTTGGTAAGACCATCATAGAGATAAGGAGCAGCTGTGAAATTTGGCAGTCTAAAATGTTATGGGGTCAATTTGAGTGCCTTGTTTTAAAATCAGGTTTCTTTTAGAAAAAAAAAAAGTATTGAATCACAAAAAGGGAAAAGGTTCGTGGAGTAGTTCTGGTTTTATAAACCTGATAAATTAGTTGAAGAAGTTCAGAGATATTTACCTAGGTATGATATAATTTTTACTTTTCACATTTTCTGATGAAAATATGCCTGTGATGTAAGTCAGGAATAGTCTGCACTGGTTGAACAGTGCAAGTAATGCATCAGGATAAAGAACAAAATTTTCATTTAGGAAACCAGTTACTTAAAAAAGAAGGTTGCTTTAGCTGACATCAGAGCATTTGTTGACCTTGCAGAAAAACCCTGTTTTAGATAGAAATTCAAATGAACATGGATAGGTTCTTTGGAATGCAAGCATTGACGTGATGCAAAGACCAGAGAAAGTGTACAGTAGGCATTTAAGAAAATAATTTGGATAGAATTCAGGCAGTAACAGAAGGAGAAAATGAGAGATGAGATGTGGGCAGGAGGGACTTTTGTGGAGCTCTGTATGTGAGAACAGAATCCTTATGCTCAAGCTGAGAGAGGGTGGAAAATTCAGAGGCTGGCAGTCATGTAATTAGAGAATGTCACTACTCCCCACGTTTTTATATGTCTCTCTTTTTTCCCTTGGGAGTGAAGTTATTAGAGCTCTTCCCACCATGCAATATTCGCACCCAGGTTTTAAACCACACAAATTTCCCCTGGGGAAGAAAAAAAAAAGAGATCCAAAATAAGGGATTTTTTTTTTACTTTCCTTAGTATTCCTTAAGCTCTAGATGCCACCAAACACTGTATGTTTATTTGTCTTTTATATAGATATTTGTTTGTTTTGTACAGTGTGCAAGTACATATATATTTTGCAGGCAGTCTGTCATCTACCAATGTGAAGTAGAACTTCCTTCAGTAATGACTGCTTTCCCTTACACAAAGAAAGAAAGCTGGATTCTTACGTTCTTTTAGACCCTCTAAATGAGGTTTCATGGAACATACTATGTTAATATTTAATTAAAAGGTTTGTCATAATGCACAGGCATGAGATATTTAAATTATGGCTGTTCAGACAATTCTGGGGTTCCCTGACCTTTCAATACTTTATTTTTACAAACTTAATCATTCTTCGTGGATATAGGATGGAGGTTTTTTTTACATATAAGCATATGTTATTCCTTGAAAAACCAAAAGTGGTTTTGTGTGTGCTGATGATAGTAAAACACATGCTTACCAAAATTGGTTACAAAAAACCTATGGTAGGTAGAAAAAAATTGTTTATGATGATCTTCAAGGGTGCGTGCCACATTAATGATGTGAAATCAGGGGAAAAAGCAATGGAGATTGCTTAGACTTTGGCAGGGAAAGTTTTAGTCCTTCACAACAGTGTGGGTACCTAAGATTTCATCTGATCTCACATAGCCTTTTGCAACATTTCTTGTTTACTCTAAACAAAAAAAAAATAATAGGGTTTGTGTCACAGCTTCAAGGTATGCGTTTTCAGTGGGATGATGAACTTCTGTGAAGGAGAATTATTCTCCTCACTATCATGCCTGTAGATATGTGAAGGACATTCCCATTTTCTCTGTGGTATCATTATTATAAACCTTTTTCATAACTGGCATGCTCTGCCCTTACCTTTCTGTTGTAAAGGACTCTGCTGGCATCTCTTTTTGGGCAGAAAATAAATGATATGCTGCAAATATCTGATTTACATTAGCGAGCAGAAGAGAAGTTTTGATATTTTGTCTATTACTAGAGGCAGCAACTTTTGCTGACAGCAATCCCATGTTCATGAAAACTCAGCCTGGCTTTTCTCTGACAATATAAGTTGTAACTTCTGCTTATATTTTAAAACTTTTTCTCTTTGTGAGCTGGCAGTACAATATTCTTTAGAGATGTGGGCTGACATCTCTAAGGGTAATGCCATTCCTGGTAAATTTATACTTTCAGACTGATTCTCATTTCCTGGATCATGTAAAAAGACAAGCAGGTCCCCAGTGTGATGACACTAAATTTGTTCAGATAGCACCTGTATCTCCACATCTTGCCAAAAAGCAAAGGATTGAAAGATTTCCATGTTGGAAACCTAGCCCGAGAGAGCTCATCCCCATAGTAACATAAAATTGCTCTTTGAACAGCTTCATAAAAGTTAAATTTACGAAGTCAACATAAGCCAATGCTGAAGTGTTGCATGCATACTGCTCTATAAAACATACTGGTGCAGAAAGTAGTACAGCAGACTTGCTTGTTCTGAAAAAGTAGTTGTAAAGGCTAAAAGGACACTGGCAGCATCATATGTCAACAGTTGTTTCATTGGGTGTTGTTTATTTGGTCGGTTGTTTTTGTTTGTTTGGTGGTGGGGTGTTTTTTTTTTGTTGTTTTTTTAATTTGGACACCTTGTTTGTTTGTTTGTTTGTTTGTTTAAATAAATGCCTATTCCTTCCAATTTACCTTGCTTCAGTTACCGTAAGAAATTAATCAGAGAGGAGGATGGATTTTCTACATCAGATATTACATAGGATATGTCTAAGAGAATTCTCAGTGGTATTACATTACATTTCATTTACTGTCTTTTCTACTTCCTCTGTGCTTTAGCATTTGCCTTCTGGGACTTGTAGAGGGAGTATTTGAGGAACATTCTTGGAGTTCAAAGCCTTTTTCAAAGTAAGATGAGACAAAAGAGATTAGATATAAGCACACAAAATGAATTATGTTCTTAGGAAGAATAAGGTTTGTTGCAATGTAAATTGTAATGTTTCCAAACCACCCTGTGATGTTCATGAAAACCGTTAAGGATGCTTAAAGTAACTGTTAGAAGGGAACATAGCTCCACTTGCTTCAAACATTGTCCTTCCACTTCCTATACCTGCAGAATTTAGTGCAGTGTGTCATAAGCCACAGTTTTCTTCATCTTCATCAGTCGACGTAAGTCGTACAACCACTTTCCCCTCACATCCCTTGAATGCAGTATTCTTTCTTTTTCACTTTTTCTTTGGATGAAACCCAAAGCTTTAAAGTTTATGCTGCTTAGTGTGCTTCTACCATGACCCACTTCACCTACTTTGCTGTTGCATTGAATCTAAACCCCTGTATTACAGAGCTGTTATGCATAAGGAGTCTCCCAAATGCTTCCAACCATCTGCCATATGTGCAAAAGATTTGGCAGTTATGTCAGACTAACTAAGACTGGCCTGTTTGTTCTCAGCCAAACCATAATCACCATAATACATTATTAATTGTAATAAAATAATTCCAGATTTTGCCTGCAGTTTATTAGCTAATTTCCTGCATGAATGACTGTAAGTTTTCTTCTGGTGTTTGTCTAAATAGATGAGCCTTGAGTTGGAGTACCTTGAGTGCTTTTCAAAAAGGAACTTTTTCAGAGTTCAATAGGCATTGAACTGGGAGCTCTGTTTCATAGGGTTGATTGTGTCAGAAGAGGCTGAGACATCTTGAACAGTAACTTGAAATCCAAATAGAATACAATGCCTGTTCTCATATTATATAGTTCTAGAAGCACATTGAAATTTCTGCTGTCATTTGGAATTTATCCCATTGGGATGTTGGTAAGTGGAGGGGCATACTTTACGTTTTGTCTTTCTATCCAGGTGATTCTGCGTGATACGCGTTCCATCACTTTACTCATACTGTATTTTCTGCTGTGTGTCTCTGCAGTTTGGTATTGATGTGACCACTTTTCCGCCAAGTTGCAACTATTACCTGTTCATTTTGCTGCTTCTGGTTGCAGAACAGGATTTATTATGAATAAAGGAAATGTATATGCTGCAGTATTGAACTATTCACTCTGTGTATATATTCAGCCCTCTATCCTTTTCTTTGTCTGCCAACATCTCAGGGCTCTCCAACACTGGGTACCTGTGTCTACGGCAGTAAATACAAATATCCATCCCACAGACATGAAATAATAAACAATAAAACACAGAAACAGATACATCTTCTGCTTGCTGTCTAAAGCTTTCCTGGGCAAAACTGAGTTTTGCTGTAAAACTTCACTGTGTAGGGGAGGCTTCCAATGTCTTTGCATCTGCCTTCACCACTCAGTATGCCTGTGACTGTTACTCCATTCACAATCTAAAAAGCCATTGTAGGCCACAAAGTCAGCATGGTTCATATAATTTTGTGATCTGCTATCATCTTCTTGGTTGTGATTTTATAATATTATTAAGTTCTTAGGATATTCAAAAAATTTAAGTATCCATACCTCACTGTTTTTACAGTAACTATTCAAATACCTATGGAAGCCATAATTATAGAAACTGTCTTGTGTAGCAATTTAAATTTTAAAGTGTTTTTACTATTATTGTTCTCTTCTATACTTTTAATCTTCTCTATCTTCTTTTCACAGCTGTTGTGTTAACATTTCCCACCATTTACTTTTTATTATTCTCAAATAATCCCTAATTTTAAAAGTCTCTGGTGTAAATTTTTCCTCATCTTGGCATCTGCTAGGCTACCAAGAAAGTTACTAGTTAGAAGTGTCTATTTCAATGCATATCTTGGCTTTTATTTTTTCTGCAAAGTATGGACGCTAAATTTAAGTACCTAAAGCAAAAATATGTGTGCATCCATGCATGAAGGACAGAATAATTTTGTCAAAGGAAGCACTCCTAGAGTTTTGGCTCATTATGTTGTTAAGTATTCAGAACTCTTTGAGAATGAATTCCTTATTTTCGAAAGCATAATGAGAAATAAATTTTTCAGTAATACGATTTTGTACAGCATTATTAATTTAGAAAGAATGCTATTTGAATTAGTATGATTTGTTTCTGGTCATGCTTTCAAAAGTCAGGATTTGGACTACATAAAATAGGCAATGCAACTGGACTTTAATCTCATTTTGTGAAGTTCACCCTTCCTTACTTGCTTTACGCATCTACTGTAATTCCCCATAGAACCACAAACCAAAACATGGAAACATTTACCAGCTGTGTGGTTTTAGGTTCAGATCCTACATTAATATCAGTGACATAAACAAATTGCATTGTTAGCATGCTGACATTAGTATGTTAAATTGTCATGATCCTTCAACATCTTGTCTGCAGACACATTTTTTTGCACCCAGCTTACATAAGAAAATCACACTCAGAAAAGGCAAATGTGACTGGCAGATGTTTACCTTAAAACAAGACCAGGCTGCAAATGACAAATTAAGTTCTCTTTTTAAAATTTTTATTAAATAGAAAAAAGAGGGATGACTAGTTTCAGTTTAGATTTAAATGGAATTATTAGAAATAAGTATTTAAACTTTTGCAGAAATATAAGACAAGTACATTCTCATGCAGTGCTAAATGAGCTGAGCATAGTTTGATGTAGTTTCATTGAACCAAAGGCTGGCTCTTAACAGATGACACATATAATATTCTCATAAATGTACTTTTTAAAAGTGGATGGTGTGGAGCTAGGTATTAATGACATGCAGTCTGTTGGCATATCTGTTTAATACTTAAAAATTATTTGAAGTGAGGCAAGACTTTATCTTTCATTAACAGATTTCTAATTATTCACTTCAGGCAAAATATAGATGGTTTATTTTGATTGCAATCTACTTCTGAAGAGAGTATCAATGTATTTAAAAACTTTCTAAGACTCAGCTTGCAGTTTCAGCAGCAACAATATTTTGGCCCACCACTGTACTTAATTGTTACCAGCAAAAACTACTGTACTGCCTCTTTGTGTTAGAATGAAACATGGGTAGTATGATTTAAATCATTAACCAAAAATACCCCAGGCACAAATATAAAATTCAAGAACTTGAATCTCCCATGTGATACCTACTTGAGTCCTGAAGTCAAGAGACAAATTAATTTCTTTAAAATGTCTTGATTCGTTTGATGGCTGGAGGAAACAAATATTGTCATTTTATTCTCCTGCATGGCTATTTTTCAAAAAATCATATTGAAATTTGTAACAAAAGAGCTGCAGTGCAGTTGTAACATTAACAAGCACATGGTATTTTAGACAGAAGCCTCAAAAACTGGATATAAAAATACGAATTTTGATGATTTATTATTGGAGATAAAGCAGCTCATGGTTGCTAAGCTGTCTTTTGTTCTAAATATCCTGAGAGATACTTATTTCTTGGTTAAGTCACTTTTTCAAGAACTGCTTTTATAATAGTTTCATTCTAAATTGAGGTAGTTGCATGCTTTTCAAACTAAACATATGAATTATAAGAACATTCCAATAAACCCTTTCATGGAAAGCAATTAATTTGTAACACTATAAAAATCCTTTCCCTTGGATTTATTAGATTTAAGTTTACTTCAAATAAAATGTGAATTTGGCAACTTCAGCAGACCTCTAGAACAATGAGAAATAGGTTAAAATGGAGGGCCCCATCATGATGTACTTTTTATATTCATGAGATGTTATGAGAAAGGGGCTAAATAAACTGTTGTTTTTTATACCTGGGCTTTCTCCTAGTTGACAGGTGGAAAAAATAGTTAAGTGAAAGGATGAATAAATTCAAGTTAAAACTAAACATCTGAAGTGTGAGTGCACTTTGCTGCTCGGGCTGTAGAGCTACTTACAGTGCACAAGAGGAAAATTGAAAGGTTTTGATTCTTTCCTATGCAATGTGCTGCTCTTGGAGCAAAAGAGTGTTGCTGTGTCCTGGGCCTCCAGGAAAGCAGCAATGTTCAATACATTTTGCAATTGAAATTGCAATGCAAGGTAACTTTATCATTAGTGGTTAAAGATAGCTGGGATGCAGGTGAAAACTGATCGTGTGTTATCTCTGATTAAATAAAATTGAAAGAAGGACGTCTCTAAAGCTGTGCAGGTTAAAAAACATGGGAGCCTTTTATTTTCCTTGCTTTGAACGCTGTAGGCTGGCTAAAGACTGTGTTCAAAGGGAGAGAGCATGAAGGGAAAGCTGGGAAGAAAACTATGTGGCTGACAACCTGCCAGCCAGTGCATAGAATACCCTGTGCTGCAGGCTTTCTGCTGCAGAGCACAGCATGTGTTAACCTTTCCTTTTGGAAAAAAAAATTCCCTCAGTTTGCTTATATCAACATTTTACTTATGAATCTTAACGATGTCACCTCTGAGTCTTGTTTTGATGGAGGGAGAAAAAGACAAGCCTCCCTCATCAATCTGTTCTCCAAGTACTGTTGTGGAGGCTTCCTGCCCCTCCTGAGCCCCTTGTGACAACCTCAGATCCACACAGGAAAATGTTTGGTGCAGCAACATGCAAGGAGTTTGTTTTCTTTTGAAGTTACAGCACTAATCTCATCTGTATCTAATTGTTAAAACATTAAATCTTCAAAGATTTCCTTTGTAAACAAAAGATTGTCATAACAATTTAAGCAGGATCAGGTGTGTCAATTTAAAGAGTGGAGCCCTCAATGAATTCTACAGAAGTTTTTTTTGCAAAAGGATACAATGTACTTATAATTCAAACCTGCTTAGTGGATTGAATAATCTAAAATAATCTAAAATACATTATTTGAAGGAGATTTTAAAACCAGATTTCTGTAATTAAATTTACCTAAATAAATAGACATTTAACCTCTTACCTATGTGCATTAACTTTAATTTCTGATGTGCTAAATTTTCCCTTTTATTCTTTTTGAATGCATTACGCTCTAGTATGTTTCATACTGCAGAATAGAATGTAAAATGGCTACTAACCCTATCAACAGCTGTGAATGTAAATTCATAAAAGCAAAAATTGCTTTACTGCATTTTAAATACATGTGTAGTGTTGGAAATAATTGCATTGCCCTGGGATGTACAATAACTGGTAAAACAGGTGTTTGTCATTCCTTGAAGTGTTTTATATAGAAACAAATCTTACTAATATAAGCTAGTGTCTTTTATGTTAAAATACCCAACAGTTTTTGATCAGACAGTAGGCATGCTGATTTAAATGTGAAATTAGGGTATTTTAAATGGATGTGAATTCAACAGTTTTCTGGAAAAGAAACTACAGAGTCAGAAAACACTAAGTTATATATTGCATATCTTCCGAGAGTTTATCAGTGAACAGATTCATATTGATAGCCAGGAGATAAAAGCTGATTTTTTTTATTCAAACTAGAAATGCACACAATTTTTATAGCATTGTGAACTTTAGGAACAAAACATGAAGAATAAAGGTGCTTCATTTTTTTAAAATCAAGCACAGATCTTTCTCTAAGATATTTATTTACTGATTTAAATACT
Source organism: Trochalopteron elliotii (assembly GCA_024734555.1). Taxonomy (NCBI): domain Eukaryota; kingdom Metazoa; phylum Chordata; class Aves; order Passeriformes; family Leiothrichidae; genus Trochalopteron; species Trochalopteron elliotii. Next base: position 3,557,488 of record JANPWX010000699.1, on the reverse strand, counting down.
AAAGTAGACAAAATTTAATAAGTGGTCTTCATTTGGGGTGACTAGAGAACATACAATGCTTTCTGAGAAGCCAGAGATCAGCAAAGGTGTATAATCTTCATGATTCATGAATCACCATCTGGAAGTTCTTATCTCTGTTGACTGTACTAGGAACATTGCTAGACATCTAGCTTTTGGGTTATATTAAGATGAAACGTAACTGTTTTGAAGAATTTTTAAAAAGGTATTTTTTTTTAATTTTAATTTTAAAGAAAATAAGTTCTACTAGAGCATTGCAGTGAAGCTGACAACCTGTCACCCAGGGATACTTCCTTAGTGGAAGGAGTTATCATTCAAGGGTTTTTAGAATGATTTTCCTAAAATGGAGTCTTTCTCTGTACATCAAAGTTATTAAAAGAGAATTGATCATGGTTTTTTAAGGCTGAAGAATTATTATTTTTCTTCTTTGAGTTAAAATCATTCCCCTTCATGACGACTTGACTCAGTGTGCCACTTATGACCCAAACTTTCTGATGCATAGCAAATACCTGAATTTGCTCTGTTTCACAAGTCTTTTTCCTTTGGTTAGTACAGAAAGAAATTTATGGTCCCTTCTGTTGTACATCTTTCTTTCTAATCATTTAGATTAATGATACCAGCCATACTCTTGAGAAATAGATTAATATCAAGTGGATAAACTCAATGCAATAATATCATGTAGGAAAAATAATTTTGTGTATTAAAATAATAGATGTTGACAACGATAATTTAGAGCCTTCCAGATAAAATTTGAAAATTAATAGCCTAACTAGAGTTTCAATAGCTTTTCCTAAACAGCTTATTTTCAGTACAATTATCCACGTATTTTCTTTTGAAATGCATGTATTGGATTGGAAATGTTGGAAACTTTAACTCGATCGGGCTTGTGTGTACATGTGTCATTCCAGCAAGCCACTGAATTGTTGAGTAGTGGTAAGTGATCCCAAATAACTGAATCAATTTCTGCAGCTTTCCAGTGTAAGCAGCAAGAACAGCCTACATCACAGAAAATTTACGATAGATAGTTTATTAATATTGGATTGCTTGGTGGTGTTTTGTCAGATTCTTGGACTTTCTGCAGCAGTTTAGTCCAAGTCAGCACAAAGGCAATAAATACTAAAGGTAGCTGGTCAGCAATGCCACATGTAATTTTGGTCCTCAGTCTGTAGTGGGTTTGACTAATGCTTATTGAGGTAACCATAACTACTTCCTTGACAAGAGCTCCTTTCCTTTAACTAGCCATGACTCTGCTACAAGAAAGAACTGAATAATGTGGCATTTGCTGTCTAAAAGCTGCAAGGAAATTCTCCTATTTCTGCTACTGGTTTCTGAAAAACCACCTTCTTTTATTTGAGTAGCAGCTTTGTGGGTTTTGTTCCTGATATTTGCAAGGAGAAGCTGGGATAAAAGCCTGAGATAAATCCTAAGAAGACTAATCCAATTTAAGTATCTCACACCTGGTTTTATAGGATTTTTATTTGAAGACCTGAGCCGGGCTATCAAGAAATAAGCACTGTCTAAAAAGGAAAATAGGAAAATTTAAGCAAAGTAAATAAGAATCTTTTGATTTAAAAAAATGAGAATTGTAAGTAACCTAATAATTTCAGGATGGCTTGCACTATGGAGGTTGAAAAGTTATAAATAAAAATAGATTTTCAGAGGACAGTGTTAAATCTTTACATGTTTGCTATTCATCTTTTAGGCAAACAGAAATGCTACTGAGTGAACTTTAAACAAATTAATCTTTCCCAGTTAATTGTCTTCTATTTCACCTTTGAATGTTTTTTCAGAATATTGTTTGCAGAAGTGTGCCATAATGTAGAAATTATGCCAAATGTAATGTCAGGTCTTTCCGAATGGCACATGGTTAGATTCAAGAGCTGGATGCTTAAGATTTAGCAAATTACATTCTCTTTTCATTTGACCCTGGAGAATTTCCTCAAGAGAAATTTGCGGATTAATGTACATGTTATAGAAAGCCATATATATTTAAGGAAACCAGTTAGACATGAATGTTATTTTTCTTCCCTGTCTTTTTCTATTTCTGATAGGAAAATAAACCCCATTATCTTGAACAGCTATGATTTTAGAAGATGTGGAATAGTACAATGAGAATATTGTGAGTCTCTAATGTATTTAAACAGCCTAACTTTTGCTATCTGTATTTTATTACTCAGTCCTAGTGAAAAAGATGAAACAGCTCCTACACTTCCTCTCTGGTGCATACTCTACATTCAATCCTGTATTTGCCATTCAAAGCTTCCCCAAAAGGATTTTATTAGCACGCTCTAAATACTCTTCACACATGGCCAAAATGATTTAGAACTTTCCTGAGCAGTTCTTCAAGATGAGTATATGTTAAAAGGGCAGTCAGAAAGTGACCTGGTGGCTGGGCTAAACCAGGAGCAAGAAGCTTCCAGAGAGGCAGCAGTGAAAGGTCTTCATCATGAAGAAGATGAAAATTGTGTTACTAATTATGTATCAAAGCAGAATTATCATACATCTCCTAACACCTCAAGGTCTTCTAAAGAGTCTGCTGAATCTGTGCATAGAAGATATCAAAAGGGTTCTGAGGAGACTGCTGTTCTCAACAGTGTTTGTGGCATGACAGGCACTGTGTGCGTGCCTGTGTGGCTGCCCTTCTGCTCTGATTAATATGCCAGCAACATGAGACCCTGCAATATCATCATTCAACTCAACTGGAATATTCTCAAATTATTTTATAGGCTGTTGACAAAAAGAAAAAAAAAAGGCATGTATTTATTTTGTGTTTGGCTTTAGCATGGATGTTTTGCCTTGTTTTAGACAAACATGGTTGGTTTTTTGTTGCAGAAGATGTTGGCCAGGTGCAGAGAGAGCCCTAAGCATCCCTTCAATGCAGCTGGTGGTTCAGAGGGGCCTAAGAGATCAGCAGAGGTGGTGTGATTCCCAGAGCTTCATGCCTCAGTATTTGACAGTTGCTACATGTAGCCAAATGTACCCTTTGTGATGCTCTTAATTACAAAAACCATTTCTTTAATTGCCTGTTATCCCCAGACTGTGGAAATCAGACCTGGCCGGGAGACATCAATATATTCTCTGTGCAATTGGGATGGAACAGGGAATTTAACCTGCGGTAGTTGAGTATGTAAAACTCAAATAAAGTACATGAGGAGAACCGTATTAAGTCTAGATAAATCACTGCTTATTGTGTCAGGAATGGAAAGACATTCATCACAATATTACTTCAGAATAGTATCCTATAATGGCAAAAATTTACTGATAGTTTTTCTTTGTGCTGCAGTTTCAAAGTTCTTTGATACATATTTAGCTCCCAGTTTGTAACAAAGGCTGTGCATCAGTTCCATCAGGACTTCGTGCAAGCCCTAGGAATCAGCTGGCTCTATATTCTAATCAGAGTAAGATCTTGTGAAGCTAATATCAGAGGCTCTATGAAAATGTATGATGGCAACAGTTTTTAAGAAAAAATACATAATTGAAGGTGTGGTGTGTAACAAGTTGCAGTCTTTACAAATCAATTCAACTTAATGCTCAGGTTGCTTTAATTTTCCATTAGTTAAGCAAGTGAAAGTCTTCTTTTGTTTCCCAGTATATTTTCGGTTTCTTGTTGTTAAAGAACTTATTTTTGGCAGACACAAAAGTGATTTGTTGGACATGAACATATAGAATCATTCATGCATTTCCTGAAAGCTAGTATTATGTTGATGTTTCTCTATGAAGCTCTTCCATCTGCTATTTTTCTGTAAATTCCAAGAGAAATCTTAGAAATGTTTTTTTAAAAAATTGTCACTGGTAAAGCAAGTATTTCTTAAGAACAGACTTTTGGCAGAGTTTTAATTTTTTTCTTTTTGGAGATGGATTTTTTTAAAATAAGCAGCTACCTCAGTTATTTCTGAGTCACTGCTAATTTAAAGTTAGACCCCCTTCCTTAATGGGTTTCTCCTCCTAGTGCTGTTTTTTTCTTCTGATATTTTTATAAAAGCCTTCTGTATTCCCATTTGGGTAGCAGTACTTCACGATGTTTCTCTGTCGTTATCTCTTGCCTGCAAGACTTGTCTGAAGCTACATTACTAATTGGTTTCCTTCCCATTTTTCTTTTACAAGAAGGGACTTTTTTAACCTTCGAACTTTTAATTCACTTTGGTCATTTCTTTTTCCTTGCATTTTTCCTTTTGAAGCAGTATTGAATTCCGTTACACTTCCTGGGGTGCATTTTAAGTTTGACCAGCTTTCCTGTATTTCAGTAGTTGTGTTATTTGGGTTTGGGGTTTTTTTCACATTTCCAGCTAGTTTCATTCTTATACTCAACATCTATTGGTTTGGTTTGCTTGTTTATTTGACCAAAGAAAAATATACCAAGATTTTTCCTCTGGTTGCACCTTTCTAGGTTAGATGTAATTCAAAATAGACTCTGATTCACCATTTTAATAGGTATTTGATTCTATTAGTTACTCAGCAATTAGCTATAGGCCTTCCCATAGTGATCCCCTCTTCTAAATTTATTGCCACAGTGTTTTTGATGTTGAGATTGTAGCTCACTGATGGTTCCATTTTGAAATTTCTCTATTTTTTCTTTCCCTTTCTGACTCTGCAGTAAATATGAGAACCTGCTTTTGCTGTTCAGTTACATTTATGAAGATGATTGCCATTCATTTTCTGGTTTGTTTTACGGTCTCAGATTTTTTTTTCCAGTGTACCGCTTTTCAGTAACTCTCTGCTCTTCCAGCTTACCTTTCAATCTCTTCTAATAAGAGAGTAAACTTAAGTGATAAACACTGGCTGGACTTTGGGAGAGAGAGACAATAGTCAGGAATGAGAAAGAACTGCAAAAGGCTGTTGTCAGCATTCAATTTGGAAAAAACTCTTTGTCATACTGCTGATGATGGGGAGCATTCAAAGAATTATTTCATCTTTGCAAAGTGGGTGGTAACAACCATGACAGCCAAGAAGTCTGGAATCTTAGAGGAGAACAAAGTTTCCCAAGATGGCAGAGAATTAATTGCAACAGATTTTAAATGTTTTTGCTGTCTGCAGCTATATTTTTATTCCATCTGTCACCTGCTAGCCTGCTCTCCAATTTGAATATTTAATCTATTAATGTAGGAAGTGGGGAAAGTATTTCATTGTAATGGGGAGCTTTTAAGTTGGGATTTTTTTCACCCTATATAGTGAAGCCATTTATAGCCACCTTCCATCTTTGTTAGTGGCTCACTTCTGAAGCTTAGTAGTTTTACTGGAGTAATTAATAGGCTAAAAGAGATGTGCTATATTGCTGCTATGTCTTCCTCAAGATTTCCAGCTGATAAAGGGGTTTTTAAATTTGTTTTGGTTTGTGCGTGGGTTTGTTATTTTTGTGTGTGTGCACAGACAAGCAGTAGCCCTGCTTTTTTTGTGTATTCTGGCTTTAGCTCAAGATGACATTTATGGGAGATGAGAGACCTTCAGGATGCTGGGGTGAGATCCTGGGTGATTGGCTGCTGTTTGGCAGTGATTTACAAAAGCAGCTTGCCTCATCTCCCTGACTGTGATCCTGGTACATTTACTGCTATAAACACAGATAGCCAGAGGTCCCATTACCTTCTCAGCAAAAGTTTATTGTGTCATAGACCTAGTCATTCAAGTTCTAAGCCTAAGAGTTATTTAATTTTTAATATGAAATATTGATAAGTTCCAACTAAGCTGTGGAAGCAATCAGCCATTTTGGATGCATATTGCCATTTGTGTAATTTAAATGCAAAATCTGCTTTGCTTTCTCAGACAAAATAGCATACGTTTTATAGAATTTTTGGAAAAGGATGAATATGCTCTGAGTTTCAGCCAGACTGTTTGTATTATCTGCAGGTGCTTTGGGATTTTAATAATTAGAGGATCTAATAAAAGAATCAGAGGATAAGCCAGGAAAATTACTACAACATGGGTTCTCTTTGCTGTTAGAAAAATCAATCTTTCCTGTTTCACCTAATACAAAATTGAAAATTTACAGATGTATTTCAGCCCAAACTTACAGCAAACACATAACAGAATTGATGAAATCATTAAATCATTATTAAGTAGCTTCTATTTCAAGCTGCCTGGATTTAATTGCTTTACCTTGAAAAATAAACACCAGAATCCCAAACCAAATAGTAAGCTATAATTGAAAAGGCAAGCAGAGCAAAGATATGAAGTTCCTGGGTTAATACTATGTCACTTACTGGTTTTAAATTGTCATAGTATAGTAAATCTACAGGGACTGTTTCTTTTTACCTAGACTGACTGAAGAAATGGGAATGCTTTTTGTTGTAGGCAACTTTTCAGAAGGCAAAGTCGTGATTTTTTTCTTTACTATGTGCATTCCTAAGTCACACAAGCTTTGAACAAACTCAAAGTGTTGCTTTTCTGTTCTGCAGAAAACCCACCACTGCAAATCACCAATCAGCACATGATATCAGCATATCTCTGCCTCCATGTGTCCTGCCCACAGGTGCTTGTCCAAGTGATGTGAGCATGTATTCATGGTACACACCCCTGAGTCAGTGTCTCTGTGTGTGTACAGTGAGGGATCAGGTTCTTGGTGGAGGAAGGAGGGGTGCTCACAAGCTGCTCTGCCTCCTCATGCTGTCACCATCTGTGCTGGCTCTTTGCCCAAAGCTGGTTGACTTTGAATATCACCCTGAAAACCCATGCGTGTTAAACTAAAGAGGTTGTTACCTTAAGTGGTGAGCAATGACACTGCATGATAAGATTTTTGCTCTTGAAGGGTAAAGTATATGGCTTGTCTTAGGAAGGTAACAGGTAGATGACGCTATAAGCCAAGGAGAGAAAAAGGCAGTGAAAATGTTGTAGTGATTATAGATATGTTCTCCAAGTGATTACGGATAGAGTAAAATTGTTTATCAAAGAACTTTGCAAAGATGCATGAGGTTCCAGAAGCTATTTTGGCTCTTCCGGTCTGATGAACTAGATAATTAAAAATTTACTCTGACAGTGTCATTTGGACCTGCTAATTATTTACCAATTTCTGCTTGACAGCATAGTGCTGTATATTAGACCTCATTTACATTATCTCTTACTGTATATTTCAGAAGTAAAAATTTGCAAGCAGCATATGCTGATATTTTCCTTTTGTTATAATTACAAATGAAGAAAATGTTCTATTGTCACTCTGCCATCACCAGTCTTAGGAAGTATCTGGTATTTAATATTTAATATTTTTATCTACATGTACAAACATTCCCTGATACTCCGAACATCCCCGTGCTGAGTATTTTCCTTATTTTGAAATCAGGGAAAAAGAAGATAAAGGACTATTTTTATCTTAAAAATTGAAGTACTAGGTCTGCTGGTTATGTAGACTGGCTATCAACCCTTTTCATACTTCAGAGTTAAGTTTTCAAGTCATATACCCATTTTTCCTTGAAAGCATCCATACATTACCTGTGCTTTATTTCTACACTGTAAGACTGTATTCTTTTTATTAGCTGTGATAGATCTGCTCTTAACACGCTTACTTCTCATGTTATTGATTAGGCAAACCACAACTTCTGTCTGACTTCTTCATCTGCTTCTTTGCTCAATTTTTTGCATGTGATCACCACTGATGTTTCCATTCTTATGCTGGCTGTTTTCTCATCCTTTTGTGTCCTAAACACTATGGAAATTATAAATATTCTGGGGCAAAAATTTTGGTTGCATGCTGCTCTAGTCTTCAGGGAATATATTCAACTAAAATATTTGAGTATTATTTCTAGAGGATACCATAATACATCTTATGGTAACCACTAGTAAAGATCATCTGAGACAACCCCTACAAAGTTCGTTATTCAAATTCAGTCAAAAACATCACCTAATGTTATTCCTTAATGATTCAATCATGGTGGGCGTTGTTCCTTTTCAGTAGAATTCTTCCTTGAAATGGCATGCCTAAAATAGATGGAATATAACTATTCATGAAAAGATTAATTGAGGGTATTTTGTACTGAGATAGTGGGGCTGTGAAATTAGCGATTGGGATTGAAAAGCCCCTTTGTTTCACCATGTTGTCTAATTCAGCACTGTTGCTAAATAATTATATTTGGCTGTTCTGACTTGAATATTCTATTTCCCATAGTAAAGATTTTACGTTGTGCCCAGAGCGTCTTGTTAAATTGACTCTCTCACTGGGCTGGGTTTTTATATAGGTTTTCTCAAATGCAGTAACATGAAACATTAAAATAAAAATTAGCAGTAAACACTGGAAGGCAAGAAATTGCAAGGAATATCTGTGAGAGAGCTATGAGAAAAGAAGTTAGAGCATAAAAGGCAAAAAAGCAAAGCAAAGTAATATTAGAGCAAGGAGTCAATAATACAAAGATCATGAAGGAATTAAAAAAGTAATAGATTTCATAATCTTACTAATAGTGCATTAGAAAAGAAGCTTGTATCAGATGGTAATGTTTATGTCCATTTTGATAAAGTATTTATAGATTTTCTGAAAGGCAGTGGTTGATTATAAAGGTAAAATTAGCATTTGGTAACAACGACAGAGAGAAATGTTCCTTGATAAATTTATAATCTGATGTATCTGGACAAAATGAATCTTGGCATTCTGAAAGGAAAAGCAGGGAAACACTTTAAAATGATGCTCAGTGAATTCTTAAAGGCAGGAAGTTGGTATTAGTTAATTTGAGAAAATGAATGCAGAACCACGCAATGGGAATACAACCTACAGGGAATCAAGAAGTCATTGTTTAGTAATCCTGATGCTTTATGAAATAAATTCAAGTGTATATTATTTATATAATCCTCACATGTGAAGAAGGCCTGCTATATTTGGCAAACAGCCACAATGTGATGAAAGAGAAAATGCCAAGCATATTTCTGCTTTCTGTAGGGCTACTCCCTTGCATTTGCTTTAGATTTTTGGAAAAAGCTATTTTATAAAGCTTTCAATACCACCTCTCACTGATAGTTGATTTCTGCTGTAAAATAATGGAGGCCTCCCAGACCTGGTACATGAGAACTCAGAAATAGCTCATTATCTAATCATGGAGAGGAATATCCTGACTGCCTTTTTGGTGTTATATAACTGTGTGCACACTGTAGGTGGTCTGCCTATTAAATGCTAACCCCCAGAGCAGGTTGTAATAAAGTTTGCTGAACAAAATAGTTAACCAAAAGGAGATTTAGCAATTTCAAACCTCGTTTTGGCACATAAACCACAAAGAAATAGGAGAATTATGGTATTTCACAGTGATTGTTGTCACTGGAGACAGTTTTAATATTCATTGTGCTGTTAATGTAATAAGTTAATGTAAATATTAATAGAATAATGAAAAAATATTCTCCATAGTAGCAGAAAAATTGTTAAGTTCTCATCCATCAAATATCTGAATATCAAATTAAATTAGAGCAACTCACAGTAAACTGATTAGAAAACAGTGAAAATGAAGTTAGGTAAAATAATTCAAACTAGATCAAAATAAGATAAATTTTCCAGAATGCTGTTTCCAGATTCCATTTTTCTGCAGGCTATTTCTTGAAAATAACTGCAGCTACTTCTTTAAAATCTTTTCTTTTAATCAATATTTTTACAGCAGTTGAGATTAGGTTGTTCATTGTAGTGACAACAATGTCGATGAACTCATTTGGCTTTAATGATTTGATTCTGGCAGCAGCTACTCATTCTGCTTACCATGATACCTAGGGTTTTTGTACAAAGGTTAAAGATAGAAGAGGCTCCTGGGATGGCTGACAGGGTGGATTAGTGCTGCTGAGCCCTGCAGGAAAAGGTCACCACTGCAGTACACAAAGGAGGATTGTCACTGGGGGAGGTGAAGTCACAACTAGCCTACAAAGACGCCTTTGGGTTTGGGTAAATTAGGCATTGGCAGGGATAAGTAGGATTTGGTTGTTCTCTCCTGCTTATCTTTGCTTTTGCCTATCAACATTGCTTCTAATCTTCACTGCCAGGCAGCCATCATGTCAGTGGGACTGTCAGCTGTTCTTCCTGCTCTCTCCTCCCAATATTATTTGTTTGTGTCATTTCCAAATAGAACATATTGAGCCAGCACAGCACTGATGGGTGAGCAAGGGGAAATAAAAGATCTTTTTCTACTGGCAGAGGTTTTTAAGCTATGGAAAGTTCCTCTTGGGTTATAATTTATTTTTGAAGTTGCATACAGTATTCTGTTCTCATCTATGGCTCACTGAGATTTCATGTTCAATCCTAATAATGTCTGTGTCCCACTTTCAGTAAGGGAGTAACTGAAGATCTCATTACTTAGGACTTTACATGATTAGTTGTTGGGGTGTAGGTTCTGGATAGATTCATAGGACTGTGTAGCTTGTCATGGCCTTAGGAGACAATTTCTCAGTTCCACAAGGTAATCTTGGCTATGAAATATGGCTTGCTAGGAAAACGATGGCTCAGCTGTTCACCCTGAAATGTCACACCATTTCAAAGGCTTATCTTTCACAGTGCTGCATGTTGTGAACTTACTGGGCTGTACATTGAAGCCTACATACCCAGTAAGAATATTATACACAAGTGGCAGTGCATGAGAAAGTGATAGTTTGCAAAATGATGCCTGAATTATAAGAAATAAGAAGTGATTGCCAGCTTTTGACCTGCATTTAATGGTACCAAGCTGCAGTGAGATGAAGGCTTCTGTCTGAATTTTGTCAACTGATTATCTGGTCTCAGTTAAGAGGACCAATTTTTTTTCAATACCGGATTTCTCCATCTGGGAGGTGAATAATTTTTTCTTACACCAGCTCCATGACATGCTCTCTTGTCAGTCATTCAGAATGTTCAGATTTTGAGATTTTTTTCTGACCCTTCAGTTATACTGCAGTATGTTGCAATGTAAAAGTTAATTTTCTTATTTTCAGGGGAGCAATTGCAAATCCCAATAGATGTTCCTTTTCAGTCCCAAAAAGTAAACTTCAGTGTGGAGAGTAACCTGTCAAAATATGTGTGTGACAAACTTCCACTGAATTTAATGACATTGCAGAGAGAAGACATGGTCTTGAAAAGGCAATTTAGTGTTTCTACTTGTCGGTTGTCGCCCAGCAAGAAGCACCAAGGACCCATTAAAAAGGGTAGAGGAAACCAAATGGCTAGTTTGAAGAGCTGTAAGCCAGTGAATGTAGTTTTGGAACATGAAAATTCATCAGATTTTATTCCCTAAATAACCATCAAAAACAACCTTTCTTTGGGAAAGCTGTCAAATTTGACGTACCATGCATTCAGAACTTGACTCGGAAATTATTAACTTTCAAATGGAAGGATCTTTTCAGGCAGCATTAAACAGGGCACTTTAGGAGTTTCTCATTAAATTTTCTTCAGTATTTGTAAAGTTCATTGATTTCAGAGTAATAAAAAGCATCAGTGTATAAAATATGAAGACGTAGTACTCAGGAGTAGACCAGCTCCTCCCCCTTCAAACTTTAAAAGTAAAACGAGGCTAAGAAATTAATTCAGATAATTTAAAGTGGCAAATTAATCTGTCTCATATTTGGTAGCAATAGATAGAAGGAAAGAAGTAATAGGAGACCTTGCTGCTTTCCCTGCTCAGGTGCATTATTTGCCATAATTTTAGGCAGATTGTTTGTCAACAGACTGAAGGATGTGCAATAGCTGGCAAAATCAGGACATTTGAAGGTGTCCTTAACTGCTTAAGTGTCACAGTTTTAGACATCTGTAGTTGAGAATTTTGATCTCTGCCTAAATCGTACGTGTCATAAAGAAAAATGATGGTGCATAGTATCAAGAAACTTGTATTTTGAATCACTCAGAAGTAAGCGCTGAAAATCCTCTACATTATGGTTTAATAACAAAGGCAATCTCCGTTCTCTAAGGAAAGTCTTAGGAAAATGCTCATCCTAGGGGAAGGATATTTAGGGATCATTTTTAACTTAGAGCATAAAGGGCTTTTATTTTTACTCTAATATTAAAAATGTATATGTGCATTATCCTTATTAATTTCTAATTCCTTTGAAAAGGCTAGATAGGATCAGGTATTTAATTGTGTGCTGCTTTATGAAATACATTTCATTGTTTTCAGTAGGTGTTTTAAAAATTTGTCAAGTTGTTTTATATCTCAGTTTGCTTAATTTCTTCCCCAAGAGACTTCCCCTTTTGTGAGTGTCTCAAGTAAGGGATTTTAAAAGAAATTACTTTCAGCAATTGAACTATAAATAAAATAGTGAAAATTTCCTTCAGACAAAGTCTGGTAAAAGTTTTTATACCATAAAAAACAAGCAAACAAAAAGCAAAAAAATGGTTAGAAAAACCTAAACTGAAGAATTTGATAAGACAAAAGGCAAATAAACAAAGAATGAAGTATCAGTAGATGTCAGAAATTTTTTTGCTAACAAATAAATATCTTGACTTTTACTGACAGACTATTTTGATAGTGGAAAAGAATAAAGATATCATGAGATGGACTCACATGCTCCACAATCTACAGGAGAGCCCTTAATAGCTTTTTTATTTTCCAAGTATGCACACTGCAGCATTCCCAAGTGTAAGCCATCACATTTGACAGATTTGGGAATGACCAGAGGGCTGAACCAGCAGCTTGCCATGATCAACTCTGCCAAATGCTTTTAGTAGCAGAGTAACAGCAAAAAAAGTAAGGGCTGAGTGCCTTGTCAGTCTTGGGAGACTCCTAGGCTTTGCTGTGTTCCAAACAGACCATGCCTGACTCATACCATATTTTAATAAGAGGAGGAAGGAGTAAATTAACAATTTTTCAGAGAAAAACTTGAGTAAGTGAATGAAAATCCAATGGAGTCTTCTTTTTTGTCACAAGAAGTAATCCTATGAGGTTTTCTGTAATTATCTGTACCAACCAGATTCTCTTTGCTTTACGTGGGAGGACCTGCCAAGAGCTGTACAAGTCTGTTTGCAGACTACTGGAACTGGCTTCCAACTTGAACTTTGATTTGGCACTCCCATTTTTACTCTTCACCAGAATTAATTACAGTGACACCGTGGCTTGATGCCTAGATTTCTGTGGAATGAGTCTGAGGTCAAAAGCAAGTGTATGCTTAAGCCAGTACATGTATCAGGTGCCTCAGCAGGGAAAGAGAAGTAATACCAAGGGAGGGGAAGTCCACATGCAGCGCTTCGCTGCTGAACACAGACTACCCTATGGCCACTTGACTTTTGAACAGTCTGTATATATTGTCTCCAACATCCAGCTTTCATATCGTTATTTAAGATGAATCTTTAACCCATTTAACTATCACACTTAAAAAAAATCTCTATTTAATGTCTCACAGTCAGAACATTAGAATGGTATTACTTGAATAAGACATGAATTTCACATGGATTTCTCTTAGATACAATGGCAGTGTTAGAGGTGCCAATTGAAAATCAGAGATTTGAATGAAGGATAAGAGAGTAACCATTATGGCAGTGAGTTAGCAAAAAGTGAAGTAAGGTCAGAGGTCCTCTGACTGTTCTCTCTGGTGTTCTCCTCCTTTGGAAAAAGCCACAAAAATAGCAAGGCGATTGAAAAATTTTCTCTGTGATACTGCTGCCCTTTTGCCTTTGTAGCAACTGAAGCAATATAGTCAAGAAAAGGGAGTGGTGTTTTTTGCAGGATTTTCTTCTGCACTACTGCAAAAGAAAATGTTAGTCATCATTCATTTTTCTAGCAATTTAATACTGAAATAATACTGAAATATTACTGAAATATATGTTACTTCTCTCATAGTTGGTCCTCTGTTACATTTTAGCACAATAATCCTAATTGTTACCCAGTATAAGAGAGGTACCCCGTTACTCAAATTTTAGTTCTTCAAAACCATTTTAGGACATTTTGTGTTCTGTATTTATGCCAGTAATTCTGTATCTTTCCTGGAAAATGAAATTTTGGGGGAATTACATATGGAAATGGGGACTTCTTACAAAGAAGAAAACTAGATGTTATAAGCATTGATTATTCATAGAAGAGCTGTCATATCAGTAGTAGTACATTTTGTATGTGCTGGGGATTTTAAAGGGCAAGTTTACAGTAGAGTTTTCAGCCTGCCATAACTTGTTCTCACTACTGTGATACCCTCTGCCCTTTAATTTCTGCCGCTTCTGGTAATTTCATGTGGTCTGTCAGAGAGCAAAAGTTATCTGAATTTTAGGTTAAATGGTAGAGAACACGGCAATTTCAGGTGAAAAGTAAGTAAACAAAGTACTTGACTAATGTAAAGACAACTTACTTTCTCTGCTGGAATTGCATGAGAGGGTTTTTGCTGCAGGCCCTGTGCTGCTGTGTGTAGTGCCCTTTGCCTCGCTGTGTGTGTCTAGGGCAGAGACGATGCAGCAATTCAATTCTCCAAATTCCACTCCCTGCTAATGTCTAGAGCTCTGACCTTTGTAGGTGACATTCACCCTTTTTTCATGCAGGATTTGAGCTTGGTTACCCTCTCTGCTGCAATCCATCGTATTTCCACAGTCTCTTGCTGTCTGGTCTTTTGTTGCTTTCTTGCATCCTAATTCTTTCTGCAACATTGCATATGAGAATTTTAATTCTCAGTTCTCCTAACACATGGTAAAGAGGATTCTTGTAATTTCTGTTCTTTCCAGCAGGACTACAATCTTCATGCCTCTCCTTTATGGTATTTTCTTTATTTTTTTTTTTTCATGTAGAAATGCTGAACTGAAAGAACAGTGAGCATGCATTCTTTCTTCTTCTTCTCTTGATGATTTTAGATCCACTTCCCCACTTTCACAGCTCACCTGAGATTGGGGTCTTTTGGGTTCTAATAATAAATTCTGAACTTACTCCTTATATTACTAAAGTTAATTAAAAATTCACACAGCTGCAAGAATACCTTGCACTTAAAGAGTGTCTTTCTTGCAAGCCTAATGGAATCATCATCATTTTGGAGGGATATTTAGACTGGCTCTGAGATGAGGTGTCTGATGCAGCAAAGTGAGCTGACTGGGGTGATCCTGCCTCTGGTGTCCAGCAGGATGCAGTGAGACTGACAGAGCACATACGCCTTGACACACAGTAAAGGCTCATCAAGTGCCAAAATCTCCTCCCCTACAGTCTCTGTCTGCTGCTACCATTCCTCAAGCACACATGCGTGGCTGTGGCCAGCTGGGGAGAACCAGACAGAGGACTTTTGTCTATTCATTCACGACTTCTTTGGTCCTATCACACAAAATTCTTTTTCTGCCCCTTGGTGTTGACCTCAGTGCACTTCCCAATCTTCCAGATTCCATTAAAAACAGCCAGAACTGAATTCCTTACATTTTTGATAGATTTTGATATGTTAGGGGATTAAATCCACTTGGACAATTATTTATGAGTCTACAGGGAGATCAGGCATGATTTTTCTCCTGCTGAAAATGTTTACAAGCAGAAATGTGTCCTCTTTTTAAAAGGGGACACATTCCCTGCCACATTCCTGCCATTCACACCACACCTGTGTCAAAAGTGTCTTCGATCCATGAGCACCATTATTCTCTTTCACTCAATCTGACAATAATAGCAATTTCAGTACTTTCATCCCCAGAAAAGAGAGAACTCATGGTGAGATACATTAGTGCAGCCACCTTTTCAGCTGATAGGGGATCTTTTAATGAGCTGTTTCTCTGAAATTTGAGCTAAAAATAGTCAAGGGGATTATTCTGTTATCCAGAAGGACTGCAACTTTCTAAAGGGATTGGGTTCTTCGTTTTTTGAAGAAAATTGTTTACAAAACAGAAGGTAGCAATGCCTCCAAGAAATAGCTGTCAATGTACTAGGAAGAATACCAAAGTGTTTAGTATGCATAAAAATTGGTTACTGTTTTTTTAGTTGTGTATCTTTAGAGATTTGATAAAAACATGTCATTTCTTTTTAAAGGAATTTTTCATATTTTGGCTCTGGTTTTGAATTCAATTTTGAGTGATTTTTTTTAGTTTGTTGCAAGAGAAATTCAAATAAGTTTCATTTAGGAAAAAAGAAATGATCTTTTAAAATTTTGGTTTCCATTTTATGTTGTCCTTTATTATTTTATTATACATTTTCGATATGACTAGTGTATGCTATAATATTGAAGATGCTTCAGTTTACTAAAAGGTAGTTTTGTTCAATGTTAAATCATTTCCACAATGATTTGAAATATCAAATTAAGTAAATTGATCCATCTGAAAGCTAAGAGACAAAAAAAATATTTGTAGTGTCCTATTACACCTGTTTTCTCAGTGCAGCAAAGTTATTTCTGATTTTAATACAACTAAGTTTAGATTGACTGAAATTTAAAAATTCATTCCTAAACCATTCCATTTTTTGAGAAAATCCTTTTTTTTAAATTTTTAAAGATGTTTCATTTTCTATTTAAAAAATAGTGTATTGTCAACTGTATTTTATTTGAAATTTTCCACCTATCTTTATATCCCCACAGCTCCATGATAGTTTACTTTTTTATAGTGCAGAAACCTGAGCAGTTTATCTGGCCTATAACTTACTCCTAAATCCCTGCCTTTACCAGACTTAAAAAATGAATAAGGATTAGGTTGAAACCTCAAGTAGCAGTTCCATCAGTGAGCTCCTATCCTCATTGGCAAGATGATAAACACATGGCACAGGGACTTTTTAAAGAGATTATGGGACCAACAAGGATTGGGTACCACTGGCATATGGAATAAGAAATATGTTTGAAAATGTCTGGTGATATAATCAATGGCAGCTGTGATCTCTGAGCACAATTAAATTGCTATTACTGTCAATGACTGCTGTTAACAACCATGCAAAAAGCAGTCATGTAACATAAGGTGCAAATAAATAACGTTTAGATTTGCTGCAAAAGCCTGGCACAAATCAGGATTAAAGATAACATTAAACCCTTCAAACAGAATTGATCTTAAACGAAGCAATGTCAATATTATAAATTCCAAGATAGCCCTTTAATGCTGAGCAAGAAAATCTTGAACATTTGAGATATTGAAAAAAACATCAAATATCAAATAAATGCTTGGATGGCTAACCCTCTGTAAATAAGTTAGGTTCTGAAATCTGTGTTTTCTAAACTCAACACCCTGGCCTTTGTGGGTGAAAAGGCTAGAGGGTCTTGAAAATCTCCAAATCTCAAACCTGAATAAAAATGTTCCATGAACCTATTTTTTAGAAAGAGACTAAAGATACACTGGAACTGCATTAAGCTTTTGGTTTTGCTAATTTATAAGCAGTGTGATTTTATGTATAGAATCATGAATGTCTGATGTATTTAATACATATTGCACATTTCCTCTCAGAAATACTTCTGCTTTGCTTCTGTCTTCATGTGGCTGTGTATTTGCTTGAGAGTTAAGAAATATAATTTCTTGACCTTTATGTTTTCTGCAAAGTTTTATTAAAATCAGCCAGTAGTTTTGTCCAGGCAGCAGTGATGAGCAAGACCTTGAAGGTCAGATGCACAGGGAGCATGACCACTGAAGCCTTTATTCCTTACTCAGGCTGAAGATCAGGTCATGCAGATGCAAGAGAAAGTCCCTTCCCACTCTCTGCTAAAGCTGTAACCTGGATCATTAGTCAGCAAAATTTGGGAAAGAAGCAAGAGGTATGAGATACAATCCTGGCAAACAAAACCCAGAAAAGAAGGACCCTTGTGTTCTGCTTAACTTGTTCTTTGCCAGACAGATTGTTGTGATGCTGGCTGCAAACAAGTTATCCTATTAGGCTTCAGGAAATGGGCTTACCTTGTTATCTGAAAATATTTGGGTGGATCAAGCTCTCAAAGAGGTTCAAGGGGGAAGGTTTTTATTAAGAACCTCTTCAGGCCTTGAACTAGCACCTTTTTCCCTAGTCACAACTTATTGCTAAACTCGACAAACCAGCACCTTCTCTTGAGACCTGCAGGGACAAAGTACTTTGCACAAGGCTGTGTGTGAGGAAGCCCATTTCCCCCCACCCCCAGGCTGAACTTGTACTACACTTTCAAAGGCATGGTTTTTCCAACAGTTCTCATGTATCATGGGCTTTCATGTGTACAAGGATGCAACCTGCAGCCAGAATGCTCTACTTGGATGGTAGTGCAAGGCTGCCAAATCTGGGACCATGTTATGGTAATAAAGTTATTAGGGAGTGCTGCAATGAGGTGACAGGGATAGGAGGTTGCTGTCAGCCTACACTTGTAAAAGATGATTTAAAAAAATCCAATGAAATTACAAATTAAATATAAAAATTTTGATTTAGTCTCTGTCTGCCACATCTTCCCATTCTAAGCAAATGACAACATGGGGTAACAAATATTCGTCACAAGCGAAAATCACTCCAAATTTTGCTGTACCACAGCAGCAAAGCTGTATAAAACTGCTAGATTTAAGACTTGCTACATCGTGGAGATTTATATGATGAGTATCATGACCAGAACGAAGACAGATTTACTTATCATTCTGCTAACATAGTTATGTGTACTGTTTTTTTTCAGATTGAGTTTAATCAGGTGCAGACAGGAAAAATAAATCCCTGCTACTGCTCATAAGCAAGGACAAGACAGGTCTAGCAACAAAGATGCTTGAGAGACTGTACACGGCAGAGGAGGTTACCAGTTAATCAGGACTTTGACATTGGGCAGATAATTATTGGGAATAGTTCTCTGAACAATTATCGGGGAGATCTGTTTGGTTTCTTAATGTGCTGTGGAGACAAGGTTCAGTAAAGAGGTTTGATATTTCAATACCTTCCTCCCATCTGAATCAGCTGACTGACAGTTTGCAAAGGTGAATAGCAAATTCTGCTTATCTCAGGGTGTTTAAGGGGCTGGTTTTGGTATGATTTTTCTTTAACTATAAATGCAGATACCATGAGATACTTCTTTATGTTTGGTGCATTTCATTCATCTTTTCACTTTTGGGGATGGGAATTGGCCATATACAATATGAAGAATGAGATTTTTACTTCGTAAAGTGGAGGTAACAAGAAGTAATAGGGCTTTATATTGCTTTGTAACACCTGAAGAACTGCATGGGCAGTTTGTATTTTATTTATGCTCATTCAGCTAATGTTAATTAACTTGTCTGAATCTGCATTTGAAAAATGTCAACATCTTTTGCATCCATTGTGTAGAAAATTTAAGAAACAGCAGTGGGAAGATAATTCCATCAAAAGACTTTCTCCCTTGGTTTGTTATGATGTTGTCAACAGCTCTTGATGGAATTACTTTCTTGCATCTTGTTTCAGCCCATATATTACTATTTTCCAAAGATTGTTCAAAATAAAATTAAAAATGGATGCTGTTTGTGAGCCTCTTGTAAAAAAACCCAACCCTGTACATTCCAGAAGTAAAATATCTTCCTAGTTGGATATTTATTGTTTTATTCATTTGCCTAGATTTCATTTTACAAAATTCCTTCTTCCAATTGTTTATATGTTCTGTAAAGAATTTAGAGCTCTGTAATGACTTTCTGCTGTCCCTATCATGTCAGACTAAGTGTTGTATTCAGAAATAAGTGGAAACCAGAAGGAATTCTGGCAAAGATATATTCAGATCCTGCACTGTGGTATGCAGATTTTGCAAGGTATGTATAATTATCTCAAGGAATGTAAATCTTCCATTAGTTCATTTTCTTTTTTCCCTGCTGGGTCTAAAACCAAATTATTTCTTAAGCACTTATTAAATGCTTGGAAGAATATGGAAATTAACTGACCTTGCAAAAATACATTTTTCTTTCATTGTGCTCTTGGGCTAGCTGTATTTTCTTTAGCAGGATATAATTTTCTAATTGGATCCTCTTATAAAATAAATTTCTAACATGAAATAAAAAATGCTTGCAAAGTGACACTGCTTTAAAGTAGGTGCATAAATGCATTCCTGTTCTTTTTAATTAAATAATTTTCCTTTGAATGTGCTGACTGCATCCATTTTGAAATTTACATTGCGTGATTTTCTACCTTAAAGACCTCAAAGTGATTCAGGATTAAGGCTTCAGCAGTTGCCTTGCTTTGGTATGACAAGTAATGGATTACACTTGCTGAGGAGAAAGGGGTGAAGTGTGAGTCCAACTGGCTATGTTTTCATTTAGCCATGAGCATAGAATAGCTATAGGGAAATTTATGGCTCCTGCAAGTTTCTAGTTTGATTCAGGGCCTGGGCTTTGGCTCTTACAGTCTGTGGAATGAAGGAAAGTATTGATTTTAAAAACTCTGTGCCCTCTTGAATCTGTCTGTGAAGGGTCAGTGTAGCTGTTTCATGAATAATGAGCAGCTGAGATCACAGTAGAAGATTTAAAAAGGATTAATTCATGTTGAATTGAACTTTGATGGAGAAATTTTGCCAGCTGATATATTGGCATGTTAGTGAGGGTTTGCTTTAAGTAAAACTGTCCAATTATTTTCTTATCTTTTCCTCTTAATGAGCTAAGAGATCATTTCTGTTCTCAAAAGTCAATTATGGAAGTAGCTATAAAATCTTTATATTCAGCTGAATCCTGCCTTACTATCCTGAAACATGACGTGAAATATGGGTGTCAGAGAAGAGAGTTCATGGCAGCAGCCCAGAATGCATGTTAATATTTGCTTCACTGGTGTGCTGTAGAGGAGTAATGGCTGCCTGGATGGAGTGTGTTGTGGAGGCTGATTTTTGCATTTTGTTCCCAATATTATGCATTTTATGTGTGCAGAAGTAGCTTAAATGCTGTCTTCCACTTGCAGGGCTTGACTTGTGTGAGTAAAGGTGTACTAAGTTCAAACTTTCTACTGTGGGCATATAGTTTTAATTACTATACTTTGCTGTTACCTCTCCTACCAGCCTTTCCTGCTTACAGTTTGGATGTACCTGCCTTTGTCTGTTGACTACCTAGGGGATTAAATGCCGACCTTTTATTTCCTACCTCACATTTAATGTAGATGCCTTGCACATCACTGACACAAATTGTCTTACATCCCACGTAGCTGTTCACCTCACAGGTGCTTAAATCTAGGGATTTCGTATTTTTAGAACACTATAATTTAAATAAATATCCAGTGTAACTGAGGATGTCCAAGTCCTATCTGCTGCAGTGGACTACTGTACTAGCATCTTATTTGGCAAACATGGAAGTGTGCTATACAAATCAAAGAAATTCCTGGTGTTTCTCGTACATCTACTGTTTCTATGAAAAATTGTGTAGTGACAGCCAGTGGTTCTAGGAAAGGGGCAGGGAGACCTGCATCATCTCTTGATTCATTGATATAAAACAATGATCTGTGTGCAGGCAAAGGGTTAACACCTTACTGCTCACCGTCGATCTGCTCTTAGTATGGATTTGTAGATCCTGAAATATTCAGAAGTCAAGTTTCTGTTTTTCTCTGAATGTTACTTTTGTGTCATGATCTCAGTTGTCTTATTTGTCCTTTAAGAACATTCCCTCCAGCAGGAGAAATACACTTGGGCACCACCCTGCAAGTACCTGCCATGGCAATGAAGGATTTAGAAGTGTTTAAAAAGGCTTCACAATTTGAAAGCTTCAAGTTACTACTAAACTACTACTACTAAAATTACTAAAAAGCAAGTGAAGGTTGTTTTGCTAAATGTGTTCAGATTCCTTGAATCACAAATTGATACAAAAGTCCCTGGGGCTATGTGAGTTGCACTGGCATTAGCAAGAATGTGACTAAGGATTTCTCATTCCTAATCAAGTATCTGTGTCTACTGCTGTGGTCTAAAGCTCTTCATGTGCAGTACAAAACATGTGACAAATACAGTGCTACTTTTCATTCAGCTACAAACCTCCCCAGAGAGAACAGTTATTCTGATTAAATGACTACTTTAACAGGAAAGATTTTGGTGTTTTTTTCTAGAGCTGTATTTTTAAAAGCTGTTACTCTTGCTTCTGCTTATAAAAATGGGTAATGAACCAAAGAAAACAATACAAGCAACTTGTCAAATTATGCATGGACTGGTTACATTGAAGGAACCACAATTTTCTGGCATTCATGCTAACACATTGATTGGAGTCTTGCTGTGTCCGATGATCTTCTTGTGAAAAGCTTCTTTATTTGTATACTTAGGCACTTTGGCTGGAGGTGCTCTCAAAAATTAATTAAGTATGCCAATGTTGAAACAAATTCCAGGCACCGACCCAGCTTAACATTATGGTGAACTTCAAAAAGCTAGCAAGTTTAAGGGCTTGTAGGAAAATGCTGAAACTAGAAACAGGAAGGGTAGGTGGAACAATGATGGTGTCTAAGTTCTCTGTCATGTCATCTACTAATAGACTGCTTTGATTTTCTGAAACAAGTGCTTTAAAAGGAGAATATTTTAGATACACATGGAGCTAATACAGGTTGTTAATATCCCTTCCTCTTGTCACATACCTTCAGAATTCATTGCTCTTCTAATCCAGTGCATTTTTACTTTCAGACATTATGCAAAAATCTAGAAAGATGTGTTGCGTAGTATCTGTGGGTCCTCATTATGTAGGCTACAGTCAAATTGCATCTTTGTCCTAAACATCCATTGCTTGCCTGCCTGATGTATGAAATAATGTCTTATTTTGTATTAAATATTCCTCATTTGGTTTGTATACTTCAGTTAGTGAATTCAAAAAATACCCCAGATACTTGTGGAAAAGTTTCATGAGCACAGCTGAGTGCAATTTATCTCTCCATTTGAGGATACTTGTTGGAATGTGTTTGTAATCTTTGTTCAGCTCTACACAGTGATGTTAAGCACCGTGTTTTGCCTTCAGACACCTTGCTATTTCCAGAACATTATGGTAGGGAGGTCAATGAGAGGATTATTATGAGGAGATCTTTTCAGTACTAGCACACACTAATGAAAGTGAGACAAAGACTAACCAACTGTGTAGATAGCAAGTTGTAGATTTCTCAACTTAATGGAGTATTTGATATAGTCAAGGAGCTGAAATGTTGCTTGAAGCATTTCGAGCATTTGTGAAGCACTGGGATGTGTCCAACATTCATAGCCACCTTTGCCAATTAGTGACGTCTTGCATCAAAACGGGCAGGAATTGTTCAGATTTGAAAGATGCAGGCTAGAATTAGGGGATGAGCTTTAGCTAGTGCAAATGATCTCATTGGCATAACTAGTACATCAAAGAAAAAGACAGATCTAAGAGGAAAGAACATTGGCAAAGTTACTGCAAAGAGTCTGGGGAAAGTGAGAGGGCATGAGTTATGTTTTTGGATGAAAGCTGTAACACAGTGGCCAACATTTTAACCATTTTTGCGTGTATTTGTCTCCATTGGTCTACAGATGTAAAGCTGAAGTACAGCAATATTAAGGCCAAAAAAGAGGTGCTGGGTTTTGACATGCAATTGGAGGTGATGGTAACCTAAATTTTAAGGAATCCCTGCAGCAAAATGTAGGTTCAAAGCACATATGTTCATGCATTATATCTTTGCAAGTCAGATGTGACCCACTAAAGTAAATTAGAAACTCTTTATTGGTGTCTGATTTATTTAAAAATGTTGGTTAAAGCAGTCACCTTGCAAATCGCAGAGAGTCTGGTACACCAGGGGCTTCAATCATGCTTCATATAGTCCCTTTTCCTACAGAACTTTTGACTTCTTTGAATGAAGACAGGAGACATCTTTCCTTAATGCAAAATTCAGATTCATCCCTAAAGCAGACCTCTTACAAGCGCTAAATTAATCATACATTTCTAGAGAAAAAATAATATGTGGTTGTTATCAAAGACTGTGGTGTTATATGCATTCACAATGAGAACAGTGACTACTGGGTTGTTTGCTTGCTCTCTGTTTGATGATTTGAACCCAGACAAAGCAGAATGAGTTGAGCTACTGAAAATAAAAATCTTTCAGGTACATGCCAGCAGGGATTTTGAAGACAATTATGAATTATCCAGATTTAAGAAGATTTCTCTCAGAAATAGCAAAATTCATATCCTTAATGAGAAGACTTTGTCTGGCTGAATATCAAGGTTCTTCTCCAGATCCTCTTGGGATCCAGGGGTTTCTCAAAGAAAAAGTTGCCTGAACTTGTCAAAACTCTTCTCTTACCCTCAGTCTCCCAGATAGCTGAACACCATTTGCTGACATTTTCTTTTAAAGAAATCAGCCTGAGTCTGGCACCAAGAAAAACGAAGCAAATTCTGTCAACATTATATAGTTAAATGTGTTTTTTAACAGCAAAATGGTGTAATGCATTAATGAGCAGCAGTGTTAACCTAACCTCTCGTAGACTCTGTAGAATGTGTGAAAAAGAGAAAAGCAAATGAAACATAAAACAAAAAAGGAAAGATGAATCTCAGCCAGTATGTTAAAATATAAATGAATATTGTTTCTATGAAGAGTAGGAGGAACAAGAACTAAAATTAGAGTTTGCTGCTGACTCCCACAAATGGGTTTTCAATCTCAAAGTGATGCGCAATAATTTTATCAGATATTTTACTAGTTTAAGGGAAACATTAATATGAATCATCAGAATTTTTTTTCCAAATTATAAACAAGACATTTTCATTGTCAAAAACATACTTACTTGTCTGATAGCGACTCTACTATCTAGATTTGGGGAAAGAGTTCTTTAAAAGTAGAAACAGTAAGTACTGAAGTACAAAAATTTAGCTGCATGAGCAAGTTAAAACAACCCTGGATAATACATTAAAATATGTAAAAAAAAATCTTCATTGCCAAAAGGGGTAGCTGATATGGTCTGTTCTGTTGGAGTTTTTGGTTTCTACGATGTCTTTTCAAAAGGCTGGTACAAAACATTGTGTCACGTAGGCATCAGTTTCTGTAACAGTCCTTAGAATATGCCAGAAGAAAGTGAGTTCCAATATTCCTGGTTTTATAGGCATACCGAATATTGTCAGAAATTTTGGTGTGTGAAAGCCCCCAAATTGATAAAACATCTCAAGCACCTATCATAAGAGAAAAAAAGATCCAGGCAAATACAGTGATGACTCTGAAAGGTCAGTAGTGGAGGTGTCAGAATGACAACTTACAAGATGGCCATGAGTGTTCTCTGAACCCACTAATAATCCACTGGTGAGTGAGGTGTGATGAGTGTGAGACACCACAGAGAAGCCATAATAGAAAACATGATCGTGGTAATATTTGCCTGAAAACTTCAGCTGTAGAGAACATGGTTGTATTTTGTGAATCAGCTGCACTATTCCAGAATTTAGAACATATAAATTCTCTTACAGAGAAAAAGGACCACAAAATGAAGTATGAAAAATTAAAACACAGTATAATAACAAAGGGACATGGGGAAAGAGGATGAAATTTGATACCTGGGGTCTTAGGTAAACTCAGGAAGCTGATGGTCAAATATTATTTGACGTCAATGTCATACATTAAAAGCTCATGTTCCTTCTGGAAGTATCTAATATATATAATTTGGGATCTGGTTTATGATTTTTTTTCCTTTTTAAGAGCAGCTTTGATGAAAAGCTGCTCTTAAAAAGAAAATATCTTATCTACAACTTTAGATTATTATCTTTTAATATTATGTTTTCTACAACTTAATCACATTTATATTATTTATGTTTTTATCCATCCTTAAGGTTCTCAGTCTTAACACTGTTCTAAAGCTATATTCCCATGTGGTACACAGTATTTTATTAATGGTATTTTAGCATCAGTGAAATTCTGCATCACATTAGACAGTGAAAAACACAGAAGGCCTAAATGACTAAGTATTTCAGAGATGGTTCTTAGATGAATGTGGACAGCCTATTATGTATGACATTATAATTTCATTATTAAATCACTCATGTGTTTATCACCTGGAAATGTAGCAGAAGACATATTTATTTGTAGTCATTATACTCAGTGATGGGAAGTACAGCACTGTAATAAACTCCTGCCCTCTGAAATGTTTGTCTTGTCACTGAGCTGGCTTACTAATGTGATTTTCTACATTTTGCAAAAGAAAGGTAATGCTTTCTGCAGTTGCTATGATACAAGACCAGTGCACTGAACTTTCTGGTGCATCAGCACGCATTGTGTTCTATAGAGCTCCCTTTCACTGCTGCTGTCTCCCAAAACTCTAAATGTAAAATAAGGATACACAGATATTTTCCTTTGTTTGCTCTGGATGACTAGTGGCAATGGTACTGAGCTTTAATTTAACTAGGGGATTTAATTACATTTATTTTTCTAAAAATCACCTCAAGAGGCTACAGCAAAACAAGGATAAAAGGCACTCTCTTGTGTTTGGGACTTTATGAGCAGGTGTAAACACCTAGCTTTGTCTTTCTAGAAGTTATATATCTAGAAGAGGCTTTATCAACCCTCTCCCGTCTAAGAGAGGAAAAGATGAAAAAGAGACATCTTCAGTGGACAGTTTATTCCACAAGCTCTGAGACATTTTAAGCCAGGATGAATTACCTCTTGGAGGAGGCTGTTTTTAATACTGGTTAGAGAGGGCACCAAGATAACTTAAATGAGATACTTAACTTTCATATACCTAAAATTGTAGGAGATGAATCCCATTGAAAGTGATACAGTGAATTTTTTTTCAAACTTGTGGCCTGTGAATAATCCAAAACAAGATGAACATGTGGATATGTAGCAAAATACTGAAAGTACAATGGTGTATATGGCAATAAAATAAAAGTCAAAATGTAATGCCATAGAGAAGCAATTCTGTAGAGAAAAGTCTGACAAATACAGATCAACCTCCTTTTGCACAAAGAGATCAGCCTTTTTGTGCAAAAGCAAGGCTTTTGTGAGAGTTGGTAATGACATTTCTGTAAGAGCAGCCTCTCTCTCATTTGCATCCTTCGCCTCAATCTCCCAAAGCAAAACGGATGACAGGCTGTGTTTCTTCAGAGATGTGTAACATATTCTCTATCAGCTCCAGTGACTGTATTCTCAGAGATTCCTATTTTGGTGACATTGCACCAGCTAGACAGAGACTGAAGACAAGAAAATAAAACTTTTGAAAATACTGGCTTCTTGCTGACAGTGGATTAGTCTTAAAAAAAAAGATACTCGTTTTTTTTAATATATATAGCCTGATAATTCATCAGGTCTTCTCCAAGATATTAATTACGTTTTGACTAGCAATATCAGGTAAGCTTAATGGATTTCTTTGCCGGTGTACTGAATGTGATTGCAATGAAGCATGAAACGAACTGTTTTAATGACTTCTACTTAGACCTGATGTTAATTTTTTAAGGACACCTGCATCTTTCATTAATTGAACAAGCAACCACTTGACTGTGAGTGAATAATTAATTTAAAAGTCTGAAGAGCAATATTCATTGTACCTTAGAAAATATTACTGAAACGTTTCTGGTGAAACACTTGAAAAATAAGTAATTGCATCTATTGATTTTGAGATGCTTTCTGCCTGTTGAGACACATATGTAAAGTAGATGTGCTCCTTTCTCTGCAGCTGGGATGACAGCAGCTCGGTTAGCAGTGGCCTCAGTGACACTCTTGACAACCTCAGCACAGATGATTTGAATACCACCTCATCTGTCAGCTCTTATTCCAACATAACAGCCTCTTCAAGGAAGAACACTCATGCCCAGGTGAGTAGCTTTGTTGCCATTTGTTGCAACACCCCCCAAGCATGCAGGATAACAAAAGAAAAAGTTTGGTATCAATGCCTCTGAACAAATGAAGTATTCATATCTTACAAAATCCTCTATTACACCTGAATGCAAGAAGCCATAGACTCCATTGACCCAACCCTGGGCTGTGAGCTGGCATTCAAAATTCCCTGCTCCCAGGGCAAGCATCACTGTTGAAGGTGCTGGCTGGCAAGACCCAGCCCCTGCTGCACCCTAACACAAAACAAATGCAATATGATTGGATCTGTGACTGTGGATTTCTACTCACTTCAGCTCATTTGGAGTATCACTTTCAACAGATAACACAATAAAAAATAATGGTTTTTTTGCTTTTTATGAGCTGAAACACATTAGGGAAGAAATATACAGGCTGTACTGTCCTTTCAAATGGCAGAGATTGTCTTCTCCCTGCTTAGGTCCAGGGATGAAAGTGTCAATGCAAGCTGACAATGCATAGAGTCAAAACAGAGTTCCTAATAGCATACAGCCACACACATATATCTGTGTGTGTCTGTGTATGTAAAGCTCTTGTGCCAGGTATCCAGGCATTTCTTCCCAGCTCCCCTCAAAATTGCAAGTGATAGAGAAGTCAATACAGAATCCTTGCAGAACTTGGTTCCCTCCAAAAAAGAAATAAAACCAGAAAAGTTTGTCTCAATAGGAAAGTGTTCTCTGCCATGTCATCTCCTGTTTACTAGCAGGGAACTTCGAGACTGAACACTCAGCACAGGGGAAGAGGGGCTGCCTCCAGTGATTTGATGTCAAGTATTTGGGACACAAGACTGACACTTCTGATTCCATTTAGGCTCCCAAAGGCAGCCAGTGTCTGCAATTCAGAGGTGTGTTTTGTCGATGGACATTGTAGTAGACCCTGTAAACAGGAGAAGAACACATATTGGTTATTTCCCCCAGACAATAGGGAAATACAGTTACTTTTGGAATGAAAATTACTTTAATCTCCAACAGGACACGTATCAGACCAATGCTGTATTCATGCAAAGATAGTCATTCAAATGCCAACATTCTTCAGCCCTTACCATTGCCTTTCCTGCTCCATCAGGTACTTCCATGGTTGCTAACTGGAGATCAGCCTCTTCCCTTTCACATCAACAGTTATGGCCAGGCAATTCTGGTTTAGTTGTTCCACTGCATAATCATCAGGACTGGGAAATTTCAGGCTGACTATTGAACTCTTTTAGGTTTTGTTTTCATTTGGATTATTTCATATTCTAGCTGCTCTATAATAAGCCTCTGTTTTATTTCCAAATTGTTGAGCAATAGACAGAGATGCAGTGCATGTTCAAATTTTACTTTCATTCCAGAGTTTCTTGATATTATGAAGACTAGGAAAAGACCTTTATCAGGTCTTTAACAGGCACATCAAGCAGAACTCGCTGTATTCCATGCTAGCTGGAAGTCTTAATCCGAAGCTGAGATGAAGCTGAGATGAATGAGAATACTCATTTTGCTTTTTTCCAAGTCTTAGATATACTGCTATGCAGAGATCCCTTTCTCAGTCTTTTTGAGTGATTGGAGTGGCGAGGGCTGGCTATAGACTGAGACAGAAATTTTATATTTTGTTGTTACTTTCTTATTAAAAGAATTATAATGGTGAAGAGAGGCTTTTAGAAAGTATTGTGCTACTCATTTTATTTGAAATTATGCATTACAGTATTATAGTATTACGTTTAAAAACATAAGACTGTATGTTTACGGTCATTCATTTATGGTAAAATGTCTGTAAACATGTTGTTACATGTTACACATGTTGCAACAATAACTTTATGCAAACTCTCTCTTGAAGGACCCTCCAATATTTTTGTAGATATTTGCTTGGGGTTTTTTCCCATTAATCCTTACCAATAATCTGTGCTAGCATGTCCAAAGCACATACGTAATTGTGGACATGCAGAGAGCTTTTGCATTTTTTACACCTCAGCTGACAAATATGTAAACAGAAACTGATTATTCTGTCAGTGATCTAATCGGTATTAATCCTACTTATGACAGCAGTGCCGAGGAAACAGCCACAGAGGGGTCTCTGTGGTGAAGGAGCTGTGACAGCACAGAATAATAAATAGCCTGTCCCTCAATGCAATCCATTTTTGGAGCCCCTCTTAGGTTGGTGATACCTGGGAGCAGCACCATATTTTTGCTGTTAAAGAGGGGCAGAAGCAAGCAGGAGTGGTGAGAGGGTGATGTGCAAATAAGGCTTCAGACTGATGTCAGGAGGCTGCAGAAAAAACACAGACGAAAGAGTTACGCTGAACAACCTGTCAGACCAGTCTTGTCAAACACAGAGGGTAGGGTCAGTCTCTGTTTCTGAGCCACTTTCACAGCTTCTGCATTGTCTTGTTGGCCTGCTCCTTCAGCACTCCCTTATCAGCATGCCTCAGGGAAGGCAGATGCCACGGGGGGCTTAGGTCCTCACTGGTGCATCCTCACATGGGTGTGAGTTTCAGAGGGTGCATGAGCCCAGCTGGTTGCCTTCATAGCACGGATGAGTAGTGCTGGCATAAGCCTCTCTTCTGTTCTGTTAGCTGATACAGCTAGGGAGAGTTTCCTGTTGGAAACAATTCATTTCTGTGGAGACAGACCAGTAGAAAAGCCATCAGCTGTAGCACACATAATTTTGGGGAAGATGCTATTCCTGCTTACTGGTGGCACAACATACTCTGTTCTGCTGGAGAAATATTCCTAATCCAGTCATGGGAAGTCTTGGGTAGGAAAAAACAAGAAGCCAGACTGAGGTGATTTTAGTAGGATATTCAGGAATTCACTCACCCAAGCTTTTAGTAAAACCTCTCAGCACAGTGATTCACTTTTGAAATTCAGACTGAATTGAGGAACAATAAGGTATCACCACTGATTATTAGAGTGAATTACATTTCACTTTATTATAGTTTATCTCTAAAGGAAAGGGATTAAATAATTTGAAAATTAAAGAGAAATGTCATCCCCAAATGGCTGTATTTTGTATGTTTTTAAACTTTTGGAATCAGGATACTAATTTTAGAAGAAAGATTTCTGTGGCCCTTGCTAATGGACCAGATTCTTTTCCCTTACTATGATTTAAGAAATCAGCAAATAATGGAGGTGCTGGGACTGACCATTTCTCATGGATCTCTTGTAGCTGAAGACAGACTCAGAGAAGCGCTCAGTTACAGACAGTGAAACTTGGGGCAGCACTGAAGAGCTGAAGAAGCCAGAGGAAGACTTTGATGGCAGTGTAGACACCAGTGGCAAATGGAAAGGCCTTCCCTCGGGGCTGTCTGAAGAGTCAGAGAAGGGGGGGCAGAAAACATCTCTCTCTGTATCACAGACTGGATCTTGGAGGAGAGGCATGACTGCACAAGTAGGAGCAACTCAGTCCAGGAACAAAGCAGGAACAAGTGCACTCAAGACCCCAGGTAGGAAACTTCTGTAGTTCAGATTACAGTGGTCTTAAAATAATTGGTGGGTATTATATATGTATACATATTATATGCATATTGTTCTCTCGTCCCATAAATGATTGCAAGCTCAGATTGTAATACTATATTTTTTTAATTTCTATAACTGTTAGTTTGCTACATGCATAAAAATAATTAATTAAGTACACAAGGGTGAATCCATAACAAAAACTGTGATTGTATTTTGTTGTGCTATCATCTGTCGATGTCTATTAATTCCTAGAAGTATTTTTGGACTCATCTGTACCTTATCCTTATTCTGTAGAAAACCTTACACTTTCATAATTCAACATATGCATAAAAATGGCTAAATATTAGAAGCTGAGTCAAAAGGATTGAATATTCAAAGGAGGAGACTCCAAATGATATTTTTAGTTGTTTGTGAACTAAATCTGAAGTATCACATTCCACATACTATGGGTAATCTACAGACTACTGTTAAGCAGTAAAAAAAAGTCTTTTTACACATTTTCAGTGCTAAATGCCCTCTTACCTAATTTTGGAAGTCCTCTCAGAAGTAGTAACCACTTCTGTAATCTAGTTTTGAAGCAAAAATCCAAAGCTGGTGAAAGAGATAATTATTAAGACAATCTAATCCTAATCCACTATTTTACTAAGGAAATGTGTATTCTCAGTAGAACATTTTCTGGAGCTTTGTCATGTCTTGACAATATAGTGCATGCTTCAACCCCTACTTGTAAAGGCAACCAACAAAGATCTCCTCAGAATAAATCCCCACCCTTTGTGAACCCCTTTTGTTTCTTTGCAATTTGGAACTGCTAAACATTGCAATCTCTTGATCTGTGAGATCCCTGAGGGGCACTGGCATGGTGATCATATGGATACCAAAACTATACCCCTCTAATAGCAATTAAAAATGGAGATACTAGAAGTTTTGTTTCACACCAAGCTAAGCTTTCCAGATCTGTTTTGCTCAAGGTGATCAGGCAGTCACTGTGCAACACAGAACTGAGGCCTTAACTACTAATGATCTGTATGTTTGCTGGGTCAGAATCTGATCTGTGTCATGGCATGTGCATCTATTTGTGTGGCATAAAATGTGTGCTGGATAAAAACAGGAGTGGAGTTACTTCTGCTTTGCACGTGTTACGTTTTATTACGTTTTCATTTCATAAGAGAAATTAGGTCATCCGTCTCTAAAGCTTCCATAATTACTTGAAGAGTAAATTAAAAACTTTGGTATGTTTTAGGAGCTATTAGTGGTATACAATAGAAACTTAGAGATAAATTAGAATTGAAATAGCAATTTTTATCTATTTGTAAAATAGGAAGAGAGGTACTTTCTGATATAGCAGAACATCTTACTTTGACCTTTCTGCATGTTACAATAAAATTTTAGAAAATATGGAAGAAACGTAGAAATTTATGTTATATAGTCACAAGCCTATACAGGACTGAAGAAAACCTCTCAAAAAAATCAAAAATCTTGAAAAGACATCAAGGATATGGCAAAGACTAATTAACTTGTGTAATTGATATTGTTACAGATCAAGACAATTCATTCCATAACATAATCTCTCCCTGATAATTTTGTGTAACTAAAACCAGAACAAACTTAGTCATAAGCTAAACAGACGTAATCAGTGAAAACCAGACAACTCTATAAGTACCACTGATTTCTACATGCATAATTGATGTTTTACTTCAGGAGATGTTTATTACGTGTAATGTTTTATTTTCAAGTATTATTTCTTTCATATAGAAATACTGTTAACAGAAAAAAAATTAGTCAAAATTCCTTATAGTTCATTCAAGATAATTTTCTACAACTACATTTTCCACCTATATATAAAACTGGAAATCTTCACAGGAATTTCAAGATTTTAATACTTTAAACTTACCTGTAATGTGTCATATCCGCTACAGGTAGCTGATGGGAGACTAAAAACCAAGCTGGTCTGTTTCCTTAGGGGAATTCTATTTGTGTATTTTTTCATTTTGAAATTGTAATCATACAATGTTGAAATTAGATATTAAGACACTGCAGTTTAAACACAAGTGACCTTTTCAAATTTACTTAGGAAAAACCGATGATGCAAAAGCTTCAGAAAAAGTGAAAACTCCCCTGAAAGGAGCCTCCATACAGAGATCTCCATCAGATGCAGGAAAAAGCAGCGGTGATGAAGGGAAAAAGCCTCCCTCTGGCATTGGGAGATCAACTGCTACAGGGTCATTTGGATTCAAGAAGTCTGGGTTGGGATCTTCTACCGTAATCACCACAAGTGGAGCAACCATCACAAGCGGGTCAGCAACGCTAGGAAAAATGCCAAAATCTTCAGCCATCAGTGGGAAGTCCAATGCAGGGAGGAAGACGAGCTTAGACGGTTCCCAGAACCAGGATGACGGCGTCCTGCATGTGAGCTCAAAGACAACTCTGCAGTACCGAAGTCTGCCTCGCCCATCGAAGTCCAGCGGCAGCGGGATCCCGGGCAGGGGCGGCCACCGCTCCAGCACCAGCAGCATCGACTCCAACGTGAGCAGCAAGTCTGCCGGTGCTGCTGCCACCAAACTGCGGGAGCCAAGCAAGATTGGGTCCGGGAGGTCCAGCCCTGTCACCGTCAACCAGACGGACAAGGAGAAAGAGAAAGTGGCAGTGTCAGATTCTGAAAGCGTCTCACTGTCCAGTTCCCCTAAATCCAGCCCAACTTCGGCAAGCGCCTCTGGCACACCAGGACTTAGACAGCCAGGATCCAAGTACCCAGATATTGCTTCCCCCACATTTCGAAGGTTAGTGCATGTCTGTGATTCCTTGAAGTTGCAATATATAAAGCAGGGATTTTCAATATGTTGGAATACTTTGCAAAAAGCCTTTTAGGGAATATTTTGCCACAAACAAATCAAGTACAGGAAAGTAAAAGGGCAGTATTTTCTTCATATAACACAATTATTTCTTTGAGATTTAAAGACCTTCTCAGAGCTGAAATGGCTGCCCCTTGAGCTTTAAGCATTTTAGGTGCATCCCCATAACCATAGTTTGAAGCTTAGAAGGTGGACGCACCGATCCTTATGGGTCCCTTCCTACTCAAGATATTCTATAATGCTGAGTTCAGCCACGTGTGAAGTTTCTTCTCAATACTGTGATAAGCCCTCAAAGGGAAGAAGGACAGTGTGTTTAGGCACATTCTGTTAATGGAACATGCAGCTGCCACATCCTGGATGGAGAACTGAAGAGCTCTTTACATTATAAAGAGTTAGATTTGCTTTCACATTGTTGGCAGCTCCAGCTACAAACGCTTCATTATCTTAGCAGCTTCGTTACATTTTTCGACACAAACATTGGCAAGGCTTAATTTCAATTGTAAATGCTCTATGGTAATATTTCTGGAAGTATAAATTCGGATGAATGCTCCATGAATTGGGATGGAGTACTTGCACTGCTGGAGAAAAAGCCAATAGTGCCCTCTTGTGCCTACTTATCAAAACAGCATCTCCTGGCAGCTGGGGGAGCTGCATCTTTGTTTTGTGGGCTTGGTAGTATCTAAAACGGATTCCTGTGTTACTAGACATGCTTGCTTTACATCATTATAAGTTTTGCATTTATTTACATGTAATTATAAGCTGTACATTAACTTCAGCTTAAAATATTTCCAGAAATACATTAAAGCATGACATGACCTTTTAGTTCAAATTTTAGAGGACTTGCAGTTTATTTTTTCATCATCACCATAGAATTTTCATATCTGGAATTGCTGGAAGATGTTATGTGAAATATATTTCTATCATTTCTGCCCTTGGAGACAAACTGAGCCCATTTAGCCATGGTACAGTTTATTCTGTCTGAGTGGTTACTACATGACTGATGACCACATGACCATCTGTGCAAAAAAACAAGAGGGAAATTTTTGCACAAATACTTAGATGCTTATTAAACTAGGAAGGATTTTTCAAGTGTTTGTTGCAATCATTTAAGCAGATTTGAGAAGCGAGGAGTTTAAAAGTTAATGACTTGGGAATGCTTAATTACTGAATTTGGGTGAAAGTGTAATCTGTTCATGAACTAATAAGACAAAAAATGTGATTATTTCACCTCTCTCTGGGAGGGCGTTTCTGCAAAGGGCGCATCTGAATAGAAGTGAATAAGAGCTGTTACTAAAGAAAAAAACCATGATTATTGTTATTATTATGGTTAAGTGAATTTAAATTTGTGCTGTGATTGATCAACTAGGTAGGCTTGATTTTCGTAGCAGTAATTAAAAATGTGTGGTTTGGCTCTTAGGATGTTGCGCCATGAATGTTTAATGTGGCTATCAGTTTCTCTAAAGCTATTTGTTTTACATTTAGGTTGTTTGGTGCCAAGGCAAGTGGTAAAGCTGCCTCTGCACCCAGTACTGAAGGTGTGAAACCCACATCGGCAATGCCCAGCCCTAGTACCACATTGGCACGGCAAGGCAGCCTGGAATCGCCATCCTCGGGCACAGGCAGCATGGGCAGTGCAGGTGGGCAAAGTGGTAGCAGCAGCCCCCTCTTCAGTAAACCTTCGGACTTAAATGCAGATGTTGTAAGCTTAAGTCACTCCCTGGCTTCCAGTCCTGCCTCAGTGCACTCTTTCACATCAGGTGGTCTTGTGTGGGCTGCAAACCTGAGCAGCTCTTCAGCGGGCAGTAAGGACACACCAAGTTACCAGTCCATGACTAGCCTTCACACCAGTTCCGAGTCTATTGACCTTCCTCTTAGCCATCATGGCTCTCTCTCTGGACTGACAACAAGCACTCAGGAGGTTCAGAGCCTGCTCATGAGGACTGGAAGCGTCAGATCTACTCTTTCGGAAAGGTGAGCTTGCCTATAGATATAGTGACCACGAAATAAGTGAGAGGCAAAAGGACAGGAGCCAAAAAAATAAACCCTCCACCTCTTTTGCTAAAGGGACACTGTTTAATTAGCAGCTTAGTCCTTTATGTAAAAAAGGAAGGAAGAAAAGAGAGCTGAAAGGCATTGTAATGTGGAATCAACTGCCTTTTAAGGTTTTACAAGCACTTTTTCTATCTTGAGAATTTTTTTTTGTTTCCTTGTTCTGGAGACAATGAGAGAAAAGGAGGGAATTTGTCTAATCAAAGGCAAGTGTAAACAGCCAACAGGCATATAATGATTCCTGCATGCTGGATCCACCTGCTGTCCCAGCATCTGCCAGTTCCAAGGCAAGCAAACCTCCAGCTGTGGGACCCCAGCTTTCTCTTCCCATTAGCTCAAAGCACAGGCAGAGCTGGTGTGTCCTGGTCTTCAGCTGACCAGTCTTGCCTTAAAATACTCAGTCGTGACAAGTTGCTTCTTACATGGTAATCATTACACAGATCAACACTGAAGTGCAGTTTCACTGGCAGGGAGACAGTTTCCAAGATGAGATCCTTGTATATGGTCAGTCCTGGCAAGTGCCCAGAACAGAAAAAGAAATCCAAGAAAAGGTTTTTCTGTTTGCTCTAATAAATAATTTTTTGGTATGCAGATGTTTTATCATTTAGGTTACGTTATAAAATGTGCAACCAGCCTGGTGCAGTTGAACCAAGAGTTTTGGTTTTTTGGGTGGTTTCTTTTGTTGTTTTGTTGTTTTGGTTTGCTTTAGTTTGGGTTTTGTTTGTCTGTTTGTTTGTTTGTTTGTTTGTTTGTTTGTTTGTTTGTTGGGGGTTGGGGTTTTTTGTTTTGTTTTGTTTGGTGGGGGTTTTTTTGAGGTTTGTTTTTTTTTGTGTGTGTGTGTGTCTGTGAAATTTATGTGACTTTTGCAGGAGAGAAAAAAATAGTCTTTGCTAGGCAATAAGTAACTTCCACTTCCCATGAAAATTTTCAGGATTTGACAGTGAAACACTTATATCACTGTAAACTCAATATTAAATATTTCATTAGCCTTTGATTCAAAAAAGAAAATTTTACTCAATCAGTCAAAAGTATTTTAAGTTTAATTAGTCGTGTAACAATACACACATTTTAAGGAAAAAAGACCTTTAACATACAATGTCAAGATTTTTTTGCCCTTTATATAGACTCAGAGATTTTTCAATACCCATCCTTTGCATAGAAGGAATTCACTTTCAGTGAAGCAGCATTAAAAAAGCCCCTCATAATCAAAAGTTTGAGAAATCTAGATGGCAACTTTCCATAGATTTCATTTTCTTATGTTGCACTCATAAGTATTACTATATCAGCTAAAAATCACACCTCCTATCAATATAATTACAAATTATATTACTATTCTATACTATTATATTAAATTATATTATTTATTTTAATAATTATAAAACATGTATATGTACCAATACAACATATGCTAACAATATGTAGTATTGTTAAAAGTACAGTACTTATAAATACACTGATACATGAGCAATTTGTAGTTGGCACCATGGCTTTAATTTTTAAAATGAATTTGAATTTTGTACTATGAACTGAATGTGACAATATTTCTTAAAAAGTCAATTATTAATACTAAGCTTACAAAATCCTTCACTGTCACACATATGGATGGGTGAGGTCAATAGAATTATATGGAAGAGTATGAATTTATGCCAAAAAATTATATTTATATGCAGGATATTAAACATCACATTTTAAATATTAATGGCTTGGCATAAGTTCCCAAGCAACCAGCACTGCTAATACTTTATGTATTTGTTCAGTGACTTAATTTCAGTGGTTCCAAATACTTTGCTGTTGGCAATATTTTTAAGTTTCAGATTTGTCCATATGGGGATATTATGATTGAGTCCAGAGAGAGCCATTGTTCATGCTGATCTGGCCTCAAAACAAGTATATGTACCTAGAGTAAATGGTGTCATTTCTTGAATTATAGCCCCAACAGGGTTTTTACAGTTTGATTTTTCTAAACTCTTTTATACATTAAAACTTACATGTGGCAAAGTATTTTTTCACAACAAAAGCATTGATTTGCAACACTGGTGACAGATATGTCTGGCAGCACATTAGGTCCTTTTTTCTTTGTAAACTCAGATTATATCTGAAATGCCTTTGGCTATACTAATTATAGCATGGCATAGCATAAAAAATTACCTCAAGGAGGTTTTTTCTTCTTCAGTCACTTTAGAGCTTGAAAAACACTGAATCAGCAGTCCTTTTAATCAGGGATACTAATATAACATAGAGACAGTCAGAAAGACCAAAGTGCACAATGAGGTACAACTAGTAAACAACATAAAGTCCATGCAGAGAAACTGCATGAAAAACTGCAAGAGAGAAGACAGATAATGATAGATGATATAAAAAAATACATATTTCTTTCATTGAAGTATTAGCTGTAATTTGATGGATAAATATTAGTAATAGCAAGTATACTAAGAGGAAATGAAAAGGTTAAAGATATTTTTGCTTTACTGATGAACTTTTCACTTCCCTGCTTCAGACACAGCCTGAAAACCCTGTAGTCATTAGAATTGGAGAAGAGTTTTCAAAGGGTCTATGCTGAGGAAGGAGTGAGGAGGAGAGCTGGGATGGAGGGCGAGGGGATTACATGAAGGCCAGTTTGCCTGGAAAGAATACAGAAGATATGAAACAAAATTGGTTAAGTAACAGATAACATGGGATGAGTCATTAACAGTCTTTTAAATAATAAAGACTAATTTAATTATTTGCAGAAAACTTGTTCGCTGAATAGAGGAGAAATAGTAAACGCAATAAAAATCCTGAGTTTACTAAAGCTTTCATTGATATTCCTAATAACACTCTCATAAGCAAATGTGGAAAATAAAGGTGCTTGAATAGTTGGTAAAGAGTTAGTGAAGATGAGTGATCAAAGACTTATTAGTCTGAAGGGATATAACAGGGAAGGATATATTTGCATAGATACAAAATGGAAAATAGTGAGGCTATTTTGCAGAACGTGTGCAGAGTTGTAGTGTGCCATTGCTGGGACAAAGCATTTTGAAAATGAAAATATTATATATAAGTCTTAGAAAGTAGCTATGCTATTATGCATTTTCACATTAAGGCTTTAACTTGAGACTTTGGGACATCAAATTTTAGGAAAGAGGAGCTGGAAAGAGCACAGAAAATGAGAACAAAATCTCAGGGTGCATCTGTGTTTTCTGTGAAGTAAAGTAGCCCTTGACTGCCTCCAAAAAAAGACTCACTTTTCATGGAGACGGCAAATCTGCAAGGTCTGTGCTATATTTGCCCACCTGTCCCTCCAGGGATGATCAGGTGTTGCCCACAGTTTTCAGGCTACTCACTGAGTGGTGGTATGGCATCAACACAGCTGCCTGACAACTCCTGGAGTGGAGTATCAAAGTTTACTCCAGCCAAATTCTGCATCGTTCAATGAGATTGTATTGCATTGTAACAACCAATAAATAGACTCAGTAAAAGTGAGCAAAATGTTTTCTTTTTCAGAAGGAAGGCATATTTTTGCATATCTCTCAGGCCTTTTGCTGGTTTTGCACTAACAATATTCAGAAAAGTCTGATTTTTCTGTCATAACAGCGTAGCTCCCTATATGGGAGGATGCTTGTATTTTACCTTACAACAATGTAGAGGGATTAAAATAATCATGCAAGTACTTATACTCTAAACTAAAAACATCTTTTGGGGTTAATTGAAAATATTGCTGCTTTAGTTGTAAAATTTTCCAGGTGGGCACATAACCAGTAGTACTCTCAAACCCTTAATTGCTGTTGAGCATTGCAAATTTGTAATTTTCTTCTGCTTGATCTGAAGGACACAGTGAGGAAGGCATAAAAATGCAGAAATATAGAAATAAATAGTGGTCTGATCAGCAGTAATAGCTGCATTTTAAGATTAGCAGAGTGGAATATGACTGTCTTTCTCTGGTTTGCTTTAAATGAATGTTTAGTTTTGAGTGCTATGAAAGTGCATTGAAATCCACTTAAGGCCATCAAGACTTTCAATTATTTTAAGTTATCATATTGATAGTTGTGGTTTTAAGGTGTGGAACAGGGCATTATGTGTCAGATTTTCCTATATGCCTAGCCTTTTATAGAAACTAATTTGTAAGACCCATATCAGCATGGCTCAGCCTGTCATGGAGCTCTCTAGTTGTTTCTTAGCCTGCAATAATTTGTTTTATTCCCTAACAGCTCTGAAAATGTTAGATGTAGCTCAAGGATATGCTATTATGGCCCTTTCCCAAGATAA
Organism: Trochalopteron elliotii; assembly: GCA_024734555.1. NCBI lineage: Eukaryota > Metazoa > Chordata > Aves > Passeriformes > Leiothrichidae > Trochalopteron > Trochalopteron elliotii. Next base: position 3,517,456 of record JANPWX010000699.1, on the reverse strand, counting down.
CCTCATCGCCAAGGGCAGGTAGAGAAATGAGGAATGTAAGGCTTCCTGTAATTTCCCTCATAGAAGTTGCAGTCAGTTTCAGCAGTGTAAACTAAACAAAAGGGAATGACATAGAGTGGGCATGATAACTTCAGCCTATGTCTTCATTCCTCTTTCTGCAAGATTGCTTTTTCCAATTTACATGGCAAAGGAAAATATCAGGAATACTATGATATTCTCGTCCTCACTTTATATTGGTTTTTGTCCATGTATGCATTGCTTCTTTCAGGAAAGGACTGTCTCTATTATCATTATCAACTTTAACAATGTGAGGTAAAGTCAGTTTTATTTGTCAAAAGTCCAGTTTCTTTGGAAGCAATGAACCCAGCTTTTGGTGGATGAATGATTTCAGATATTAAAAAGATAAGGGCAGTTATTGGTCTGAAGTAATAGTTACATGAGACCATGCTTAATGGTTTCATACAATTATCTGAAATCTAGGAGCATCTTTATAAGCTTTATTATTTTAAAAACACACAATGAGCATTTGCTACACTCACTTTAATGCAGTTGCAATAACTCCATGATTATATTGAGGAATAGTCATCCCTATTTCATTTGATCATTGGAATTCAAAGGATTTTTGGGAAATCCTATGATCACTCAACCTGCTTATACAACTGGCATACCTTTTGGCTTGTGGATTGGTTTAAAAGAGCACTGATTCCTTTATTTTTAGATAACGTGCTACAGATTACTTTGAAATACATATATGTCCAAGTTAATGTAATATTGGAAAATACATTGTTCATTTGGACTTTTAAGTCTTTGCATGAGAAACTGGTGTTATGATCATGTTTATTCATCTTGAAATTTAGGAGTGTATAAAGATAAATGAAGGAACATCAAGGCCCCATTTTTCTCTGTGAAGAAAAAAAAATGAATCATTCATTCAAATTTATGTTGTCCTTTTGCCAGGCATTCCTGGTCCTGTTAGTTATGTTGGCAGCAAAACGCTGAAAATACAGTCCTCTGATATGGGACTGCTCTCACGTGGACCTTGATAACTGGGCCTATGCTGAAATACTGCTAATTTTCTCCTCCCATTTCCTTTCTCCAAATGCAGAACAAGGCCCTTTATTAAACTAGTAAAATTGTCTGTAAAATTTCCTGGTGGTAAGAGTAGTTTGCTTCCATTCACCCAAGCCCTGAGAGTAGGTTGTCCATGATAGTAGACAGTCTTGTTGATGGTAAATTGTCCATGCCCAACAGTGTTTTCACTGCCTTTACCTGCTTGGATCAAGGATACATGACAGTAGGACTCCTATCACCCCAGCACAATAGGAAACATCTTTAAAAAGGGTATTTCTTGGGTAGCAAGGGTCCTAAGCTACTCCTGCTCTCAGAGATGTGATTAAGATATGTAATACCGATACTTTCAAAAGCCATTTTGCCATTTCATCCATACAGCGACACTAAGCTATGTTCTAAGGGTAGAAAACTTTGCAATACTTACTTGATGATAACTAGTTCAACCCACACCAACCAGAGACCAATTTACCAAGGCTCTATGACAAAATGCTCAAATGACACTTGGAAGGAAGGCTGGTGGGTGGCCTTCTAGTGATGTGGTTTAAATGAGGAAAACTCCATCCATACATTTTGAGTAATCAGCCACTCTGACATTGCGTGTGCAGGAAAATGAAACAACATCACTCTGGTGCCACTTTTCATTGTTCCCACCATCGCCTTACTATATGAGCCCTTCAAAAATAGAAAGCCAAGAGTCTGTATCTTTAGGACATATTTCTACATGCAGAGCTTTCATGTGGCTTCTGGCAAGGCCATGCTGCCTCTTAGCAGGTACCACAACCTTCATTTCTTTTGGAAATCTATTTCCTTATCACAGGCAACTGTGAAAAATAAAGATTCATACTGTGACCATATGATTCTCACACAAATTGCAGAGCAAAGCTGTAGAAAGGTTAGAAATGGTAAAGAAGCACTCCTTTCTGACTTGGACAGTCTCCAAATTACTATTGACCCAGCCCAGAGCATGTCTAGATGAAAAATGAATGTGCAGCAGTCCATGTCCTAGTGTTCTCTCCAGTGAGTAAAGGATTTATCATGAAAGTTATATTAAAAAGCATTAAATGACCTTCTGTTATGCACACAAACCTAGAGCTTTAAAACTTGTAGTTCTGAACAGTCCTGTTTACTGTATATCCTTAGGGATTTTTTTTGTTTTAACAGCACGCAGCTTGACAGAAATACACTACCCAAAAAGGGATTAAGGTATATATATTTTTTTTGAGCATGACTGCTGCTTCTCTATTTTCCTGTAACCTTTTCTACACTGCCTTTATTTTTCTTTCTCCTTTTGTTGATCCTGTTTACAACAGAGTTCTTGGAATTTCAATTCAAACCAGAAAATGTAAATTTTAACAATGGACTTTTTCTTTCCACATCTGCCTAAGGAATAAATCTTCTTTCAAGATACACCATGGAAAGTGAATTCTATTTGGAATCATTTCCTTATGCAATGAATCTTAAAAGGCATTGAATCCTGTAGAGCTTCAAGAGACAGAACAAGATATTTATGCAATTCAATAGGACTAATTATTGAAAACATTATGGAGAAAAACAAAGATTTAGAGGTGGTTCTGACTTGAACTCATGCAAACACTCATGCAATTTGAACTGGAGAGCTATTAAAGGGTAGGGCTAGAAAACACCAATTTTACTATCCAAGGTTTGTAAGTAAAAAATGTGTGCTGCTCTGTACGGTTTTCCTGGTCCTTATCCAGCAATACACAGAGTCCAACTTTGCTACTAACTCTTCACTAAATTCTGTCTTCATCACAGAAAACGGAATTTATCCACCCTCTTCTCTCCTCCATGGTTAAAAGAGTGGATCATTAGGTAACTTGGCTGGTCTCATCAGGCATGAAAGCCAATCTCCCCAATCCAGAAAAAAGATTTGGCAAGCAAGGATATATGTGCATGCACACAGACACTCTGCAGCTTTCCAATAACTGAAATTACACTGTTAAATCTCATGAGTTTTGAATAAATATTTATGAAATTTTAAGACTGTGCTAAACTATTGTCACTATAATGCACCTTCTGCACTAGCTATTCCTTAATAAGAATTTAGTAAAATTTCCTATCATCAAAAAACGATCACTTTGGATTTGGAGAGAGTGGAAAAGGTGGAAGACATTAAAGACAATGGGGACCCTGCAAGGATACAATAGGACGATCGAGGTTTGTGGATGTACAGCTGCAATGATGGCTGAAAGTTGAAAATGAATTGGAGTGGGAAAACTGCTTATAGGCATATGAGAATGATCAGTTAGCCCAGAAGAAAAAAAAAATTCAGATTGATTTAATGGGCAGAAATCCCAGTCCAAAACTCAGATCCTGAATTCTCATTTTGCCATCTTTCCAATCTGATAACCACTCAGTAACTCTGTGCTCTACCACATTTATAGGCAAAGATCATAGCTGTCTTTTTGAAAGGAGAATGGAAGTAAATATTTAATAAGGACAAGATGGTTTACTGCTGTAAAATATTGTACAACAACCCCAAGCACAACACAAGAGCTTACAAGTTCATTTAATCTTCTCTCTAAGCAGAAACACTTGTGCCTCACAAGCCTGAAGCCATAATATCAAAACCCCTTTCTGCTCTTCTGTTTTGGAGAACACTGATGGTTCATGACAGCAGTGAAGAAGGTGTTCATTTCTCAGCAGAATATTGTCTGAATGAAGCAGACAATTTCAGACATTGCTGAAAACAATCTCTTGATTAAGACCCACACTGTCTGTACATTTCAATGTTTAATCAATGCCAGAATTACCTTTCTTCCAGCTCAGCCAAGGCTGGACCAGTGAGTTACCAGCTCTCCCTCAGCCCACATGTCACATTGCACTTGTTTTATTGGTTTACCATAGGAAGCAGTTGATGAATTATTTGATTGCCAAACTTCTTCCTTCCAGAGAACTTGTTTCTGCTCATTGTTTATTTTTCCTGTCCCTTTCCCTCCCCTCACTTTGGGGCAGAGCACAATGTCAGGTAGCATTCAGAGTGGCAGACCACATGCATATGAACATGAGTGGCTGTCATTACCAATCCAAACTCCTTTTTCAGAATTGTTGATCTCTCTGTCATCTAACAATGGCCCACATGATATGTGACAGATGTCATTTTGTAAGTGGCTACTAACATTCCTTGGCTTCAGTTCTGTCCATTCCTCATCCTAAACCATACAGCTTCCAAGCTTTTGCATCAACCTGTACACTTCCTATAGCTTTGAAGTCCTTTTCTGTCAGCTCAGTTGTCTGTCTGCTATGGTTTATCATTCTGTCTCTTCAAAAGAAGGGAATGCTGTTTTGGGGAGGGGGATGAAGAGTAAAGGGGGTTCAAGTTCTGTATGTTTTCTGTTGTAACCCGATGGTAAATTGTACCTAGTTAAAATCTCTGGTGATAATCACTTGACTAGACTTGATGTTTTCCTAGGGATTTGTTCTGTCTAACTGGTGAAGGGTATTTATGTGACAGGTGTTTCTTTCCAAGACATCACCTTGTCATTGTCTTGAGCATGTCAGCTGTGGTTTTTCAGATACGCACCGTCATCCCGGCAGACAAGTCAGGAGGAAGGCAAGGAATGGCTACGCTCCCATTCAACTGGAGGCCTGCAAGACACTGGCAGTCAGTCCCCGCTTGTTTCTCCTTCAGCTATGTCTTCATCTGCAACTGGAAAATACCACTTTTCCAACCTGGGTAAATGCTGTTTCCCTTCACTGTTTCTCCCCCTCTGTAATAGAATCATAAAATTCAACTGTACTTATTTCTTAGTCTGCTAGATGTGCTAGTTTATTTTTAACATCTTCATCACCATATTGTTGTACCTCACTAATTGAGGGGAAACTCACAGCGTTGTTAATGAGGTGGGTCGAGGTACCACCTATGTTGCACAGAGAAAAAAAACCCTACAGATTCTTTATTTCTTGACCAAGGAGATAAATTTTGAGGGGGATCTGGAAATTAGCTTCCAGTTCAAAGGTATTCATCTTTTAGCTTTCACAGTCAGTAGGGCTCTTTCCACTGATTTTAGTGAATGTCAGAAACTAAATAGATTGACCTATATTTTTCCTACATATAGGTTTGCTTTGACATAGACCTTTTCAATGTGTTTCAGTAGCTGGACCTGTCTACAACTACACTGGGCCCCATCCAAAGCCTAACCTTGAATGCAATATAGAATTTTGGGATGTGATTCACACTGCAGTTTTATTTGATTATGAACCAAGGTTTAGATTTGGTTCTTCTGAATCTTGGTTCAAATTAATCCAACACAAGTTTTTTTTTTTTTATAATTTGATTTCTTTCTTTATTTCTGAATAAAATCTACTTATCTCCATTGCACTTCACACGTACCTAGGTCCACAATGAGCTTTTTATAGTTTAGGCCCTTACTGAGAAACTAACATCCTTTAAAGCACTAACACTTCTGTCACTCTGTCACAGCTTATGGCATCTATAGGTTATGATCACTCAAAAGAAATTTGATCAGACATACACATTAGTCTTCATTACATACAGAAAAAGCAGTTGAGCTCAGCTACTTTTAAAAATTAAATTGGTTCCTTGCTAAACAAGCCACTGCTTTGAATTTTCCTAATGTACTTTTAGACACAGCTCTTTGTAAGCAGTGTTTTTTCACTATATTATTTTCTATTTAAAATTATCTCCTTTTATTTTGTTCATAGTTCTTGTGAACTCACAATAGAGAGCAATAAGATCATGGGGTTTAGTTTTTTTTTTCATTGTCCTTTGCTTTTTTTCAGTTTTCATAGCCCTGTGGAATAATTTGCTCTCACAACACAGCTGTTCTGGTAGTTTACAACTTAGGACACATCTTGGATGATCTAAAATAAAAGTCTGAACACTGAAGCTGAATTTGGCTAGACAGTTAGCTTTTTCTTCTAGGCATTGAGATTGTGTGGTCCAGGGGAACCATATCCAGGCTTTCCTTCCTACTAGTAAAAGAACTTTGTGAAGGCTTAAAGTAGGTTTATCAATGCTGTTCTTGATTTCAACCATGTCCGACTACGCCTGTTTATTAGGACGAGATTCAACTGAGGCCTGTGCATGAATTTTTAACCCAATATAGTGGTAGGTACTCCTGAAAATCAAAGGATAAATGTCTTGCAAATGCAAATAAACTTCAGTCTTAACAACAGTCAGTAATACAGGTATATAACAATAAAATACTGATACTGATTAATTAGAAGAGCTGCTTATAAAAATTCTTATGACCTCTTATTCCTTTTTAACTTTTGAATCTCTCCCATTGGTTTTCTGTCTTGGGCTGCCAAAGAGTGTTCAGACACCAGTGTTAATGTTACCATGTGTTTTACAGAATTAATCTCATCCAGCTCCAGCTCCTTTGAGGCCATCTGCTTCACCTTTTTGTTGTAGTTTTAAATATAGGAATAAAAGCCTTCCATTTTCTCAACAGCATGAAGTCCACCTAACCGTGCTAGTGCTACATTACAATTTTGTGCAGAACCAAAATTCGCTTAATGGAAATGTGCTTCATTAATAAAGCTTTTTATTCCAGTGAGTCCAACCAACCTATCACAGTTTAACCTTCCTGGGCCCAGCATGATGCGTTCAAACAGCATCCCTGCACAAGACACTTCTTTTGATCTCTATGATGACTCCCAGCTGTGTGGCAGTGCTACTTCCTTAGAAGAGAGACCACGAGCAATCAGTCATTCAGGTTCATTCAGGGACAGCATGGAAGAAGGTAAGACTGAATAACTACTTAGATCAGCAAACGCATCCCGAAATAGATATCCAAAGCATAGTAAAATTATAAAATATTTCTTCTGCACCCTGCACCATAGAAACTTAAATGATTTTGTGAAGCTTTTATCAATCCTGTTGAGTTGTACTCACAAGCCTTCCTTATCCTAAAACATGGAAGGTATTACTTTTACCCAGTAATAACCAATACTGTATGTATCTCATACATGTGCAAATCCTCTGTCAGAAATTTTGGAGAAAAGGAAGCCATTCTTGGAAAAGTACTCTTTTTTCCTCTAAATCTGAAATGTCTGAATGTACCTTGACTACTATATTTCTCTGCTTTCTTAGTCCTACTTCTGTGCTTCCTTTTTTTTCTCCCAAACACCAGTGCTATGTAGCATCTCCTTTCTTTTGTAGTCATTTAATCTCCTCACTTTCCTACAGCCTCCTACAGCAAACACCATGTGAATTTCTGCATTGAATTCTGTAATTTAAACTGACTTCACTACTTTATGCAGATTATTAATGTCTGCTTTCTGCTATGTGCAACATCTGGAACTTGGTGAATATTTTTTGGTTTGGTTTTGGGTTTTGCTCTTTTTCATTTGCAGAGAACCTGACAAATCCTAATTAAATGCACTGTAACATTTACTTCTGACTAACATTTCTGGTAGATCTCATTATTTGCAGAATTTCTATGAGTGCAAAGTCCTTACACCCTTTAATTAAACACACAAAAAAAAAAAGACAACTGAAATTCCATGGAATTCATTCTATAACACTCATCTTGTTTACTGCTAAGTGATGACAATGTAAATTATATTTATAGCAGGCAAATATAAAAAAAGTCTTGCCTTAGCCCCAAAGGTCATAATTACAAGATAAAAGGGGGAAAAAGTCCTAGATAAAACAAGAGACAAATAGCACTTCTATTTTTTGATTCCTTTTACTGTATTTTAGATGATATATCAGGCAGACATCTGGGTATGTAATACTAGCAGTAGGGTGCAGGACATTCAAGCTGTGAGTTGTCAGCACAGAGAGTATGGCTGACTGCACAGAAGAATACCACATAATTCAAGGACAGAGCTGACTACAGACCTTTTGCTGAGGAACAGAATTATCAAAGGAAACATTGGAAGAATAATAGAGAAAACAAAGCAATTTGTGCATAGAAAAAGAGGTGTTAAATGTAGAATTTCCCTAATGGGTTACCAGTGGGTTTGATGAAAGCTTTTTCATTGGTTACGTTTCATATCCAGCTGGAGTAGATAACTGTGATCAACATGAGTAAATGAAAGTCAATGCAGCAGTAATAAATAGTTTTCAGCAGTTTACAGTCATTAGAGATTAACATGAAATGATGCTGTTAGAAGGTCAAATATATTTTAAGATAGAAGCTCTGAAGAAGGTTAAAATGAAACAAGTGAGATCATGCATAGAGCCACTGTGTATGAATGCAGAATGGCAGTTTAGCTGAGACATTTAAACCAGAAACTGAAAACCAAACATACTTTGGAAGCGACTCCATTTCAATGGTCAGTGTACCACATTTCTCTAAATACAAAACTAGGTTTAAAGTCCATTTGGCTAATCCAGGTATTCTTGTAGTGTCTGGTTTTTGCATACAGGTAGTTATTAAAGCAATTTTTTTTTAATCAAACCCTGGTAAATTACAAATACCAAAAAAATTTCTTGTGAAACAAAAATAAAAAGAGGTAATTAAATAAATTATCTTCTTTGAAATTATCTGTGGGTATAGCCTTCCTCAGGAGAGTCATCAGAAGCGAAAAGGGGCAATTTTTTTTACGGTTTTAGTCTTCATTTTCCATTTTCAGGTAGGCCAGGAACCCCATTTCTTAAAGTGCAGCCCTGCAACATTTACTCAATGCTATTGAGGCTGACTCCACTGAGGATTAGGGGCAATATGGCACTACCTGTCACAGTTACCATGAACTATAGTTCCCACGGACTATAACTACACAGGTCAGCATTGCTGAGGAAAGCTTGGGAGCTCACCCCACAGAATGTGAACTGTTTTCCAAAGTGTAGTCTCTTACTAAAATCATTTGCTCAGCTTAGGACAGGTGTATAAACAGCTCGATTTCTAGTTTCTCTGAAGAGTGTATTTATCAAATGATTTCTTGTCAAAGCAACAAAAGTGATGCTTGGTTTTCTGATAATACTACAAAATGACATTGCCTCACTCATCTGCCCTGTATACTCGAAAATGTTTTTTCTGTATAGGACAATCTTTTTAAATGCAGGGAAATCTGTCAATAGCTGTTCTATACTAATAGCTCATAATTGCTCTTGGTGGAAAATTGGTTCTCATTTTAAAAATTTGTTTACTTATTGAGCTACATGGGGGGAGTTTTATGCTTGCATCAATATCTCATGTTATTTTCCTTTTCTTAAAGTACATGGGTCCTCATTATCACTTGTCTCCAGTACATCTTCTCTCTACTCTACGGTGAGTATTGATATTTTGGAGAAAAGTTCTGCCTGCCTCTGTTCTTGTTCATTGTTCGTCAAAATTTCAATACTGTCAGACCTAAAAGAATTAGAATTTTACTGCAGTAAAGTAGGAATGTTTATTTTCGGCTTTGTACTACTCCATACTATTTTAGAAAACATTATTTTCATCTTTTTATGTGAACTGCTTATAAATGTTTAAAATCATCATTTTGAAAGCTAAAAACAAGGTAAATGTCTGAGTGTCTTTTGTGGGATCCTTATGCTATTGTAGTTTACCATTTTGAGTCATTTGGCTTACTTTCAGCTAGTACACAACTTAGAAAATTATTTGTATCCTGGTGCTGTTTGAAAACCACAAGATTCCCTTAGGTAAGGGAGATGTAATTTGGAGTTAAGTGTCTACTAATTTTTCTTGCAAGTGACAGCATTTAGATGTTATTTACAAAGAGAAGAATAACTTTATAAAATTTTAATCTTCAGTAGTAAGATTAATTAGGTTGATAAATATCTGTTTCTATCTCCAGAAGTTGTTCTGAGTTGGATTTTTTTCTTCTATTTTATTGTTAGTTTTGGTTGGGTTTTTCTATCTTATGGGGTTTTTTTTAAAGTATATTTTACATCATTTATTGCTTCAGTTGTTCTATTAACAAGAAATCATCCATAGGGGTGCAGTTGAACGTGTTTGGACATTCCCTTGCTGATACACAGCAGTTGCTCTGCAACCTTCACACTAACACCTGCTGCAATAGCCCCTTTTCACAGGAGACCAACCCACCTACCTGCTTTCATCCCAGACATTCATGAATAGTGTGTGTCTTCTCCATGTTTCCAGGTGTTGAATAGTGTCAGCTGACATTGCAGAGATGGACTTCTCTGCCCAGAGGCAGCACCAGTTCTTGCCTACGAGTACCAAGCTCATGCAGTTTGATGCATTTGTAGCACGTGGTAGCTCTGTCTCAATGCTAAACTCATGTTAGCTTGAGAAGTATGTTGCATCCATGCATAGCGGTGCCTCTCCTAATTCTGTTTAATCATCAGAAGGTTCTTACAAGGGGATATCTAAAACAGCAAGTACACATGCCATGGGTTTTTACAGGCCTTAAAGTTCAAGTTGCAAGTCATTCCAGTCCAGACCAGTCCTGAATTGTCTGGAAGTGGGAGGTGTAGAACGTATATACAGGCTGGCTACGCATGAGGCATAACTAACATTCAGAGTTAAGCTTCTCACTTACATTTTGGTGGATGAAAAAAATCTGTAAAACTATTTCCCTGTCTATGAGACCCTACAATCAGTTTGCTTGGGAAGGTGTGTCAAAAATTATAATTCAAACTTTGATGTCAAATTTTAGAAGAATGTTATGAAACTGATAGATGAAAAAAATCAAGTCATAAAGTGACACAGGATTCTTTCAGCACCCAGTAAGTAAATAACTCTGAAATGTCTGTGCTCTGATGTTGTGTAATATAGCAAGAATTTACTAATACTTACTTTTATAGAACCTGTTATCTTTCAGCACAGTATTTTGGAAATATTACCTAAACCCCATGATAGTAAAGAATGGTATTTTTCCTGCAAAATAAACTTTAAACTGTTTACCCAGGTTCATACTACAAATATCTTCTGACTGTGAACTCGCATTGCAGCTGAGCCCCACTCCTTAAGTAATGGATTATGTAGGCAAGATAATGAAAGCTGCAGAAAAATCTGAAAAGGACCAGAAAGAAATTAGTATGAAAAAATTACTAGGATTGACTGTTAGGGAAGATTTTTTTAATCTGAATTTCTTCTGCTTGAGCTCTCTGTGAAAATAGTTTAAACTTTCATCAGTTAATCAAAAAATGATGCACAAGAGGAGTATAGAAACTTGAAAAGTTTAACACTCTGTATCACATCAGCTTAGTGAAGAGAGCAATGGGATAGCTTCACAGGGTTATCTCAATTAAATGTATTTATCAGATTTCTCAAGCGTTGTCTTAAGCCTTAGTGCTAGTGTTTTCTGTGACCTAATCACTGGAAAAATTCAGACAAAGTAGAAAAGAAGATCAAGACCTTTCTGTATAATTACCAGAGTTGAAAATCTTCAAGTTATTCTCTGAAGATTGTTTCTTTGACAATTAGAATATGAGATTCAGAAGAGACATTTAATTATTTTCTGCCATTGAATAACTCCAGTGACAAATTCTGCATCCACTTCTACTTTCTGTATATATTGGCTTTCTTCTTGACTTGTATTTGGGTTTTTCAGGACTTAGCTTGCACGGATGGGAAATCTAGCTTGTGATTGCATGCATGTACAGAGAAGTCCATTTTGTTTCACAAAAAATACACCATGTCAGTAGATGAAGTAAACTGATTCAGTTTTGGCAGTGAATACATTTAGTCCTGTGAGTAATTGAAAAAATTATGATAGGTTGTCTCCTGTTTTAATCTCCTCCTGCTCAGTAGGTGAAACACTTACATTTGCACATATTTAGTTAATTGCCAATTTCTCACACTGGCTCTCAGCATTAGCTACACTTTGACTCCCTAGGCTTCATTGATTGTGCTAAGCCATGCTCAGAGGAGTTGTGTAAGGACATGCCATTTGTACCTTAATATTCTAAGACTTCAAAAAAAGAAAAAATAATCCTTGCAAGGATGGGATGCATGCATATGATGGAGAAGTAGAGTGAGAAATAGGATTTTTTCCTTTTAGAGCCTATTGGAACAATGGCTGAGTCCTGGGTTACAATGGTGTGAGCATGAATTTAAGTGAAAACTATTCAGATGTATTTGGTTGTCAGATTCTGTTTTTTAAGCTGACAGTATGTCCAAAATCCTGGTCTTTTTCATTAATTTACTTCCTTCACTGTCCACAAAATCTGACTTGTGGGAGCCACCTCTCTGAACTCAGGGAGAGGCAGCACTTCCTTGTGCATTGAGGGAGTTGTCTGGTAACAGCGTGTAGCAATGCCTTCATCAGCAGGTGTGGTGGTCCAAGGACAAGCACCAGTCCCCACTCAGCAGTTTTAGGGAAAAGTCACCGAAGAAATCATAAGGGGACATCGTCACCTCAGTCCCTTTATGACTCTCCATGCACTTCATATTTGATGCAAGAATAGTGGGAATAGAATATAATTTTTTCTGTAGGTAGATCTCCTGTTTGAAAACACAGATCAGAAAGTTAGTGTGTTACAGTGTGTGTGTCACATCAGTGCTGAAAAGAATCTCATTAAACTAAATCATCCTCACATGGTGATGTGTCAGGTATTAGAGTAGTTTCAGCCCAAAGCATTTCTAAGTGCTGCAAAGGTAAATATCATAGCATCACAGTCTGTTTAGTGACTGCTAACAGATAAGCATGTATTGTGTGGCAAGAGGCATTTTACAGAGGTCTTCTCTCCTTACACAAGGTAAAGCAAAGAAACCCATTTCTATTATAAATCATTAAACTCCTGACAGCCCATAATTAATATCTATTACAGGCTCAAAATCAGCTATACCAATTTGTAATAGCACAGAATAAGACAGTCCAATGCCAGAGAATCTTCTGAAGAATGCTTACCTTGGGTTTTCTTAGTGTTTCTGTTGTTATAGATAATTCCTTTACCTACATTTTCCTTTTACTGCTTACTTCTCTCCCAGATAATTTAGACTGCTTCTCTGAATGTGGGCCACTTCAGACCATGGGGTGGATTGATTTCCAGTACATTAACTGATTCTTATTTTATGTTATGAAAGGGTTCCTTTCTCATGGCATGCCATTCTTTTCCATTAGAATCCCACTGAAGCAAGATTTATCTGTCCGCCAAACGTCTCCTGAATAGGACTAATCCAATGCTTAGAAACTGAATGACTTTCAAAGGTTTGCCTTACAGTGGTTTAGTTTCTTAGCTTGTTGAAAAAGACTGCTGAGTAAAAAGCTTCAGTATACGATACAATGCATTGCAATATGGACAATACCTAAGTTTTAAAATAATATTAGCATGTTTATTTGAAAATGTAAACATGCCTTTATAGCCCTTAATATTTTGGTCAGTACTCTGTATGGAAGAAATTACATTAAAATGCAAGTTCCCCACACCTTCCCCAATGTTTGTTTTACAGGTATACTGTCAACTTCTCTTATCAAGGATTACTTATTATCATATTAGGAACATTTCGTGGTATGCAGTAAGACAAGTATAAATCCAGAAGCCCTAATAGTAATTGCAGCATAAAAGTTTGTTGTCTATGCAGTGAGAGCATAGTAAATTTTGGTTTATCTTAGAAATGTAGCTGCAGTTTCTGCAGTTTTGGTCCTGCTCTCCTTTTCTCCACCATTTCATTTTGTCAGTACACCGGCAGGCTCTTTGGGGTTTCAGCTGGAGCCTTGCCAAGCAAGTTGAAAAGAGTTCAATTTATTGTTTTTACAGGATACCTTCCTTAAATGTAATGGATGCATGAAGCTATTCATTTCATTTCAGTGTAGGTGGCTTTTATGTTCTCTTACTGCAATTATGTTGCGCACTGATTCTAAGCCATTTCTTCTTTGTCTTCTTCCAGGCAGAAGAAAAGGCACATTCAGAGGTAAGAACTTTTTTTCATTTTTATACTTCTGTATTGCCTTACATTATTTTATAGTTTATTGTTTACCTGCTTTGGCTAAACTGTGTAGTTGGTAGGGAAAATACACCCTGTGTTTTTGCATCACCTTTTAAGTATTGGTGAAAACCTGGTGCAGCTTTTAGTGTACTAGAAGCATTGCATTGTGCTGAAAAAAGCCTCTTGGATGTCATTCTGAAAAGATGAAAAGAATCAGTGAGATCTGGGTGTTGAGTGGAGGAGCTGAGATAGGTCTGATTTCAAACTTAATACCACTCGGTGCAGGATCTAAGGGATTGTGCAATTCAAGGTAAGGTGCTGCCTTTCAGGAGGAAAAATACTTCAGATGACCACTTTGAACTTCTCTCCTTCACATTTTGCATTGTATTAAATTTCTGAAACTGACCACTTTGATGGACCAATGCAATGCAGATTGATTTCAGATATAAATCAAATTTGACGTGGAAAATAGCTTCTTTCTCCTCACAGTATATAAGAATGGGTGGCAAGCCTGGGTCAGCAGCTGGATACAATTACAGTCTTTCTCAAAATGAATTCTTGGTTGTATTAAAAGGGCACCAAAGAGTAGCAGCAATAAAATACAGCACCGAGGGGTGCATTTCCACTTCACAGAGTGACATGCCTTCCAACTCCTGCATTTGTGCTGCTCCTATTTTTACTATTCTAATCAAAGAAAAAGTCAACAAAAAGATATTTTGAGGAAATTGAGCAAATAAACATATCCTTCCCTCCTTGCCACAGTATATTTCAATATAATTTCATCTAAGCTCACATTTCTTAAAAGTTAAAACAAAGGAGCTAAAGTAGCATGCCATGGCTCAGTAGTGTAAATTACAATTCCTCATTTTATTGCTTTTTGTATAGGGCTGTATATAGAGATGAAACAACATTTCTTTCCTGTGTATTTCTACATGATGTTTTCTCGGTATCTGGGTCTCTTGAGATGCTCTTACAGGAGATGTTGAACAGCACTTCATGAGACCAACCTTGTGAATTTGCAAGAACATGATGAAAGTGTAGCTTAAGCTGAATGTCAAATAATTGCATTTAAAAACCAAAGAGAAAACTTGGAAAAATAAAAGGGTCAGTCCAGGAGGGAGAACAGCTCAATAATCTGCCCCTGTTGCACTGAGCTAGTGTAAATGAATGAGCTATTTTTGTATTATAGAAGTACAGGAACATGTTCATGTTGCTTGTGCAATATTCCTCGTTGGTTTTCATGGGAGTCATAAAACTAAAGTACTGCAATGGTCTTTACTAGTGACTGTAAATGTTCCCTTTCCTAGGCTGGTTTTACCCGTTTTACTTCTGTAGTCTGGAATATTTTATGTCTGAATATGAAAGGCTCTTCAAAGTGAAACACCATGCTGTGCTTGATTTCAATACAATGCCAAGAAGTCCCTGTAAGATTTCAAATAGGGTTAAATGAGCTTAAAATGATGTGCAAGCTGCATGCTAGGTATCTACCCCAGCTGAAATGGAAACAGATATTTTTCTTAAGGATTCTGTGTTTCATTAAAGGATAAAGGAGTCTTGAGTTTATTTTCATGTCAACAAGCACATTTAAAGCTACATTTATTTTTTTAAGTTGGCAAGCAAGTTTCTGAATACTATATAAGGTTTAAAGAGGTTGCGTGTCTGAATTTCAGGGACTGTAGAGAAATGTGTTAGAGAAAAAAAAATACTATTATACCTTACCTAATTTTAGACAACCTTAAAGAAAAAATCTGCATCTGAGGTAGCCATCAAAGAAAGCTTTCTTCATGCCAGTCAGTGGGGGAGTACATATCTCATGTTACCTTAGTTTAATGTAAGCCAACATTCAACATATGTTGGTTGCATCAGGCACAGTGGACCTCACCCAAATGCACTCATGTTTCAAAACCTCAGACCACATCCAGAGTGGCTCTCCTTGATTGCACTAAGCATATGTTTGGAACTTACGGGATTTGGTAAAAACCCATGACATTTCCCTTGCAAACAGAGGATAGTACATACAAAGTAATTAAGCATTTGCCCAGATGTTCTCTCTTAACTGGAATCCTGGCTCATACACCAGTTAACAGTTGGAGCAACACTAAGAGACAACTTCTAATAGTGTTTATTTCTGGATAGTTCTGAGATTAAAATCTGAAGCTAAGAAATGGTAAACCTGCTGGTGATCTCTCAAGAAAACATACAAAAATAACCACAAGAAGAAAAAATTGGTGAAATACTGACATCAGTCTGTTATTTCTCTAGCAAATTCAGAAACTACGGAGAGAGTTGGTTGCATCACAAGAGAAAGTTGCTACCCTTACTTCTCAACTTTCAGCAAATGTAAGTATTTTTGCTTGTGATGATAAGTAGTATCAACAAAGACATTATCAATACCTCTTACTCCACACATAGTCTTGGAGACTTTTACTATTTATTTATTTATTTATTTGGGGGTTTTTTTCCAAGTTAATGACTTCATTAAATTTCTAAATTGCCCCAGCTTCAAGTAGAAGTAATCTTGTGGAAATGAAAAGTAGACAGTAAAAATGGAGTTTCCACACTTTGAATGTGACCTTCGTATCGTGTTCAGTTTCACCCTTTTCTTAGAATCAATTATAAGAAAAGGCCAAAAGTAAGGATACACAACCAAAGAAAGGCATGATTTGTATATTCTAATAGAATTCATTACAGTTTCATTTCACAAAGACAAACCCTGCAAAATGCAGTCAGGTCTGAAGGGAAGCACAGTGTACAAATGTATATACAATTTATGTTCTGTGAAACCAGTGCTGATAAATAACTAATTAAAACTGGGCTATTTCACAGACAGCTTCCTGGTGATCCTTTCATTTGACATATATTGGTAATGAGTTATGGAACATGTTACCTGAAAATAAGGCCAGATATAGAATGAGAGCTACAATCTTGTCTGGTTGCTGTGGTTTCACGTGAAGTTACTGAACAATCTAGTATTGTGATTTTTAAATGCGTTCAGACTATAATTATTGTTACTACTGTGAGGTAAATCTGAGATGCAGTTAGAAGAATGTATCATTCTGCAGTTTCAGAAAGCAGTTTCGTGATATCTTGGACAGCCCATACAGTGCCTTTCTTTGAAGTGTAGGTGTCCTGAATATTTAGATTTCTAAATACTGCTGCTTTTAAAGAAATTATTTCTTGTTGTGGTACAATAATCTCTAACTCTGTGAAAGCTGCTTGTTCATGTGTGACTTCCATACATGAAAATGTGGAAGAGCTATGCTTAGCACTTTTTTCTCTGTTCAAATGGCTGCAGAGCACCTGTGGGTATTTGTACATCTGTAGCAGTGTAGTTGCCAGACTCCTCTGAGTAGTGAGAATGAACTAGTGAGTCTGATGATGTGGGACATTGCAATGTTTGTAAATTCAAAATCTGGATTCTGAGTTGGGTTATTCATTTGAGAATGTATAGCTAGAATAGCCAGCATATCTATATTGGGAATGGGGTTCCTTCACTTACATGTTTCAGACACTGACCCTTCTCTTTACCAGTTTGGGCAATTCTTCATTCACCTATCCTGAGGGCAACAAACTAAAACCCACACTGAGAGGACGGAAGAGCTAAATTAGCAACCTTTTGGTTAGTATGTTTGCTAGTGAGTCTATTGTTCTCTGCAGGGCACTTTTGTTTCCACCACAAATGCAGAGATGCAGCAGCTCTGCATGGAAGCGGGGAGCACAGGAAGGTCAATCCCTGTCTGGGCTTATGACACAGCACAATCACAGACACACCCACATCTACTCTGAGTGCCCTGGTGTTATCCAGGAGAGTTATCCAGTAAGCCCCTGATTTAGTGAAAGATGTGTCTGCCCACAGTCAGAAGGTGGACTAGATGATCGTTAAAGGTCCCTCCCAACCCAAACCTTTTCATGATTCTAAATAGAGATGTCATATCAGTAAAACGAAATTTTTTGCCTTTGGTGGGCTTCTGCTCAGTGCCTGTTCCAGGTGATAACTCAGATCCCTAGTACCACTCTTGTCTTTACTCTGAAGGCAGTAAGACAGTTTTCCCTTCTCTCCTTCCAGTGGCTCAGAACAGAAAACACTAGCATATTCTTTCTAACTGCTGTGTTGAAAGGGAGAGTTGAAGGATTACTCAGTCTCCATCACTTTTCAATCAACCCAGAAATGGTGTAGTCTATAATATGGCAACAAATGCAATAAGGTGAGGATGTTAGAGCACTCCCTGCAGCTGAGGTAATTAAGCCATTATTTTGTTTGTTTGGACAAACTGTGTCCAATCTCTCTTCAGTCTTATTTGGAAGTCCTTCACTATACCTCTGGTCAATATGTCTTTCTATTAAATAAACACTATACAGGATAGTTTCTAATAATACTATTTATTCTAGACAAATTGTCAAAGCCAGCTCACTGTTAAAATCAGATTTGATCCATAATTCAAAGAAAATGAGTCAAGTTAAAAATGGGTATTTTGGCTTGGTTTTCACTCAAACGAAATCAGCTGCATGGGTAAGAAATAAATTTGGGTTGATCTGTATAAATCAGATTGTATTGTTAGAAAGATGTTCTTTTATACTGCCTCTGGGCTTCTGAACAGCTAGCAAGAATGCTTTTCTAGTGCTAAAACTGTAAGGGCAACATGTTCAATACGATAGCTAAAAAAATTATGCATAGACATCTGGTTTTGCCTATCCAGAAGTACCACATTTGGTTAATTTAATCATGTTCTTTTGACTGTTACACACCTTCTAATCCATCTCCATGGAGATATTATTTAGACTCTAAACCTATAAGCAACCCTAAGACTGATCCACTTCGCACATGCATTTTTTAAATGATACAAGAGAAATCTTTCCTCTTGCCAAATCCCCAACATGTAGAAATTCCTTCAAAATTGAATTTTTTAGGAGCATGAAACTTAGAGGCTTCAAAATCTCAGGGCACGAGCAAAATTATATTCACAATGAATACCATCTTAAAAGAAAAACAGATATTACTGGATATTGGGAGTAAATATTTTTGGCAGGATGTTCTCATGAGATACATACTTTACAAAACCAAAAAATTGAAAAGTATTTCACAATAAACCTGGTCCTGGGTTAATTCTCTCCTGGTTCTGGTGCAGAACCTGTAAAGTGTTTAAACAACACTTCCACAAGAATCCAAACAATCAAAAGAGACTGTTTAAATGTTTGACTCCTTCTGTCAGTCCTTCAAGCACTTTATGAGAAGAAATTCTACAAAGAATCTCTTAAACAACAGAAATAAAATCCAGCTTGAAAGCAGAGAGTATATTCAACTATTTAATTGTGATAGAACCACTGAAATTTAGTCTACTTACAGAATTGATGTTTAAATGGCAGTTATTAAGTACTTTTCATAATAATTCTGAGAGTTATTAACAGTTGCTTTAACTTGGCAAACTTATGGAAAACCTAGATGGCTTTCTAAATTTCATGAACTTGTACTGCCTTAGCAATGACTTCCTTGCATGTATTTATTTATCATTTATTTTGTCGTCTAAGAGACATATTTCACATAGAGACATATTTGCCTTTTAAAAGAGAAATACCCCCAATCACAAAATCTGGCATTTATTCTCAGAGAAGAAGTCAAATCTCTACATGGATAATACTACTGTGACCCTCATTTTGAGTTATGTTTGCTCGTCCATAAGGCAAAAACTTGAACCAGCATTAAGTTTAATTCAGAAAAGTTTGATCACTGCTTGTCTTCTCTGTCAATACATCTGCCTCTGGCAGACAGTGAACTGTATGTACGTGTCTTTGTTAACCAGAAAAATGCTCTGTCCTTTCTGATGCTTTTACTACAAATGCATTCATCTTAGCATTAGTCCTTAGAGTTAGTCCTTAGCTCCTCCTAATTTCCACACCTTCACTGTCTGAAAATAAGCAGCACCTTTTGCCTTGCTGTTGTCTGGAGAAGGAAACTGTTAACAGCCATAAATCTTGTTCCCTCATAGTTCATCTGGATGTGAATTTGTTGTTAGCATTTCCCTTTGTAGAACTGAGCAGAAGTATTGTACATGAGTGAAAAAAAGAGCATCTCATTCAGCTCATTTCAACATTATTTGTGCCTTTTTTTGCTTCTCCACGGAAGACTGTTGGTTACATTTGTACATAAGTCATTAAAAGACTGGCAGGTTGAAATTTGACCTATTCAATCAAGCCTTTGCTTGATACATTATTTTATACCAAAATCTGTCAATTGGAAGTTACAGAATTTCTCAGGCATTGAAAACTCTGCTGAAAATTTTCTTATTAGGTTTCTCTTGTTGTTCAGGTTTCATTGGCTGGACTCAAGTACTATGCTTGCTTCAGCAGTTTATTTCATTTGATTAACTCCAAAGTGCCAGTGTTTTGCCTGCATATGATTAAATTCCAACTGGGTCCAGCTATCATTTGGTTGCTTAATTTACAGATTTTCTCTGAGATTCTTGCTTTACCCCTGGCATCTCTCTCAGTGTGGCTGAAGGGTAAATCTCAATAGTAATTCAGAAAGGGCCTGTTTTCAGTGCAGAAAATGTCCAACCAGCAGACTCTGTATGTGACTGACAAGGGCTCAAATTCCAATGAGCAGCCTGACCCAGCCTGTTCAGAGGGACTTTGATCAGTGCTTTGTACTGTATAAAGCCAAAGGTGCATGCTTGCACACTGTAGTAGAGCCAGGATGCCAGCAGAAAGGGGAGGGGATTTGGTGGCAAATGCTCTTATTTGGCCAGCTCTGAACCACTGTCCTACAGCCAAGCAACAAGATGTGAGCAGGCAGCAAACAGGAAAGGCCACCAGATGTACAGTTGCTGCTTGCAATCAACCCGATCTCTTATGCCCTTTCACACTTCCTTTCATTCAGCAGTATCAGGTGGGAGGAACTTCATTTATTTACCTTTGCTTTATAAATCTGAACGGCACAGGTCAAATCCCAAAGTGTGTTGATAGACAGGTGTTTCATATGTGAATGTCATGTTCAGGATGGGCTGCAAACCTGAGAGCTGAGGTATTTAGGGTTTGCCTGGCTGGGATAGTTTACTAAGGGAATGTTTCAAATCAAATCTGTCATCTTAGCACTGAAGTCATTCTCTAAGGATACATCTCTGACTATTTCCAATGGGCATGTCATATGTGAATAGAAGTCAAAATTAATTCATACATGAAGGATATCTACAGATTAAGACCTGTGCATTTGTGTATCCAATATGTATGTCGTGTTAATGATGGGTAACTTTTGCTGTAGGCATACTTCAAGTAATGCCCCACTGCTTAACTCTAATTCCAGGATGTCTTTTTTCAAGTACAAATACCACATTCAATTGTGAAGACATATTTTTACTTTAGAATGAGTGTTATATAAAGCACATGTAGTATTCAGGGTATCCTTTGAAATATTGCAATGATGTGTGTATGCTGTAAATAAAACTACTGAATCTAACACAGAGATTTCTAAGGTGTGAGAGACTGACTGTATCTTAAAAATAAGCAAAACAATTCCTAAATATTTTTACAAGAATGGAAACTTTTAAATAAATTAAATCATCCTCAGAAATTGAGGATTAGCAATCCAATCAAAATAAATTACCAAATTTTTAAGTGTAAAAAAGTTTCTAATTAGGATTTTGAATTTCTGCTGATCATTATTAAAGACACAGATACTTTTTTCTCTTTGCTTTAATTGTTTCATGAATTATTCTGCATTTAACTGTTCAAATGTGAAGTCTGATCTTAGATGGGAATATATACATATACATATATTTTATGTATACTTCAACACACATATAAATATGCTGATAATTTAGCCTTTTTCAAACTGAATTTTCTTTTTTTGTCATATAGTATTTCTGTAGGGAAAATCTGCTTAAAATTTCAAGTAGGAGTTCCCTAGACAGCTGAATAAATGAATATTAGCTACCATGGAGAAAGAGCAGTTTATTACTCTGAATGTAAAATTAATACTTCAGTAGAAGAGTGCTGTCTTGTAATAAACATTTAAAGTAATGAACAATGCAATTAAAAGGTTTTCTCTTGAATAGTTTTTGGTCAATGGGACTTTGAATTACATTTCTTTTTTATTAGCAAATCAAGACCTAATAGTCTTTATTTGAAATGAGTTAGGAAAAATGCATCATCTTGATCCAATTACATTTACAATGCAAAAAGCTTGGTATAATATTCCAAGAAGGTAATGTACTCTGTCACTGGCTGAATTTTAGTAAGAATCCTTGTGACATGGCTGTCCTTCTCTAAAGGCTGTCAGAAAATAACAATTTCAGTGACCTTTGATGACATTTTTAATGCTGCTTTTTAGTACTTAATTTTTCCTGTAAGTTCTTTGTTGTCTATTCGTGTACAATAGAGGATGAAGTTGTAGCTATGGAATAGGGAAATACTTTGCACAAGTGTGCATAGTTTGGTATCAAAGTACTGTGGTTACGACAGTCTAATTGCTAGGAAAGGACAAAAGTAATGCATAATTAAACAAATTATTCCTCTTTCAAGACCTCAGAGTAAAGCAGAACCATGGGCCATCAGCCAAGTCGTAGATTTTTTATGAGGCAGGGAACAGTAAGCTCCATTAGTTTCCTGTTAAACAAACGTAATGAAGAGACATTTGGCTAAAATTCTGTAGTAGTGCATCTTTTTTGTCTCTGATAGTGTTCTGGGTCTGTGGTCATTGTCTTTGGAAATAAAATACTATAGATTAATCTGGATATTTTTAACATGTAGCTAATTAATAAAGTTAAAAGTAAGTTTAAAAACCAGGTACTTTTATTTTCTCAGAGGAATAAAGTAGTAAAAACAACCAAAGGCTCTAGTATTCATTGACAGGTTTCCAGTTCATTTTATCGAAGATTACAACACCAAGAATGTAGCCTAAGTTATAAATGTTAAAGTAGGAATATATACAATTACTAATTAATCTTTAAGAGATTGCATATTTATCTACTCTCATGTTTGTATGGAGTTAGTCCTTGTGGTATGTGTCCTTTACCAAAAGAGTTATCCCTAAGATATCCCTGCAGATGCAGAAAACAGGTAGATTGACCACTATACCTGTAAGTAATAAAGTATATCTAAGTATACTAATAGTGTAGTTTACAAGGAGTAAACTTTTAGTAAGTTTAATAAGAATAAAATAAGTGGTTTTCAAGATCCCTAAATATTTATAGCAATCCAAAATTATTTACAAAACAGAAAAGTCACTCATCAGTGTAACATCTCTGAAGCAGAGATGCAGAAGTAGCCCACTATTATATATATGGTAATCTTCTTCTATTTGAGGGATAATACACAGAGCAAGGTGGCAAGAAGCTCTTTTCCCTCTTCCTAAATGCAGAACAAAATCCTTTTTGGACCATATCTTTTCTTGATTATACCTCGGATTCCGTACAGCCACATACATTCAAACAATTTCAGCTATGCTTGTAAAAGCATGCAAATCTGCAACTGAAAAATTTTCCTGGCATTGTGTGTGCCTGCACTGCTATAATAAAAACTAAATTTCCTCAGTGAGGATGCTCAGTTAATCCATTTGAGCATATAAATATGGCGGGTTTGAGTTATATTTCCAAGTGCCAATGTTTTGAGACTTTGTCTATTACCACTTTTGAGATGAGAAAGTAAGTAATGAGAAATAAATAAGCATTTCCTTATGCTTTTACTATTTGGTGTTGGGAGAGAAATGGATGGAATTATTTGGACTTCCTTAAAAATTAAACTGTGACTTTCCCATGGCTGTACAAGCTAGCTAAGCATATTGGGATTTTTATGACCACTTGTTCTTCTTGCCTACAAAGCTCGATGCCAGTTAGATCTGATGAAATACCATTTGTATAAATTTAGCTTGCATACAATGTAGGATGCTGGTTGTTTAAAAAAAAGAAAAAGAAGGGTTTTTTTAAAATCCTTTGATCTGTTTCAACTTTATTGCTTTTCGTACTGAGAAGACTTCCAGCTTTCAAGATTTTATTTTTTATTTATATTTTCACACATTATAAATGTTATGTTTGTATTTTACAAAATATGTATTTTATACACCCAGTGACATATATGATCAATATAATATTAATAGACTAAACATTGACATTTTATAAGACTGTGATATTTTTTGTTTGAGGCTCAGGATTTTTCTGAAGCATTTTATTTGTGAAGTCAAAATTTGCTTTTCAAGATGAAGTACTTGAATTCCTGTTTTGAAGTGTCCGTTAATTGAAAATAATTGCTCCTGGACTTCTCTTTGGAAGCAGACTACTTTTGGCCAATATATCAGTAAACTTAAAGCTGGGCATTAAATCCATAACTCATTTCCAGGCAGAGATACCTGAGCTAATCTCACTGGGGGCTAAAGAAGCCTGAGGAACACCGGGCTCATTTGGCTGATTCATCTATCCAACTTAGCTCAGTCTAAGTTTAAACTAATATTAAAGAGCAGGAGAAAATGTGCTTGCAGGTAAAAAATACATTTAAAAATCAGATAGATCTAGGAAAATTGCCCTATTATAATGACAAATGTTTTCTTTCTTTCGCAGGCTCATCTAGTAGCAGCTTTCGAGAAAAGCTTGGGAAATATGACAGGCCGATTGCAAAGTCTAACAATGACAGCTGAACAAAAGGTAGGTTTATCAAAGCAGATGCTTTAATGTAGAAAACAGTCAGCAAATTGTGTTAGAGTTTTGCTTAAAAAAAACCTGAAAGGAAACAGACATCTATGACAATAAGACAGATTTTTCTTTAATGGTTGCTGCAATCAAATTTTCATGAATGTCCAGCAGCATCTGGAAAAAAATGCAGCATTAGGTTTACTCAGATAGTGTTATAAAACAGTTTGAAGATAAAATCATTTGATTCCAGAATTTAATTAAAACATGTGTGACTTTAGGTTTAGTCCATACTGAAATATCCTGTAACAAAAACTTATCATAAGCTGCTGCAGTGCTTCAGTCCAGCTTCCCAGCACCACCAGAATAATAGAATTACAGGAAACAACAAAATGTAAGTAGAGATAAACAGCTCCATTGAGAAAGTTAACGAAGGTTAGGCATCTTATCCATAAGTAAAGTTTGGGTTTTCACTCTGCTGTTTTGTCTAATGTGAGGGGGGAAAAACTCTAAACCTGATAAGAAGAAATTTAATGTGAGTCCTCTTGCCAAGCTCAGGATTAAGAGGCTGCTTAGCACCTTCCAGGACTGAACTTCTGCAGCTTTCTACCCTTATGAATTTTGAACAATGTCCAGTTAACAGAAAGGACTCCTTGAGCCAAACTGTGAAAGAAACTGTTTATCTGTGCGCTGCTAGTCACCACTGGAGTCTGTAGCTGTCTACAAAAATAACATTTCAGAATCTGGTTCAGCACCAACAGATGAAATGTGGCAAGACTCATTGTGAACTGGGTAGAAAGTATTTGTATTGTTTGCTTTTGTTGAATCTTATGGGGGGGAAGGAAAAAAAACACAATAGCAATGGAATTTTCTTAAAAACAAAAAAATTAACTATTTTACAAAGTATAATTCTATTAGAGGGTTTTTTTTCCAGAAGGGGTTAAGCAGTGACACTGAAACAGATCATCTCCAAGTTTCTTTCCCAAAAGATTTAGAACTTACTCTTTTCCTTCTCTTCTTTTCTTTATTGTCGAGTTTAAATTCCTTTAACCCTAATTATATAAGTATAGACTGGAAGGACAGGGAGCAATAAGTAAAATATTGCTTATAAAAGCAATAATAAAATATATTTTTTAATAAAAATCACCTGTGCATTCTAATGGAGAACTTCCTGCACTCAAGTGGAGGTATTTTACTTCAGCTTTCAGGACAATGTCTATTAAAGAGGGGCTTTGTAGTAAAATTAGCATTCAACAAATTAAGTCTTTTGAATTCATCCATTAAGTAGTAGCCTCACGTATTAAAAGATGTACTTGAAATGGTTTCATTGTCTTTTGCAATGAAGTCATTGAGCTTTTCTTAATTTTATATTGAATAGGTGATTGAGACCCTTTTTAGATTATTCCTTATTAAAAATGTTTCTTTTTTAAAAATAGCATGATTGCTTTATATAGAATAAATGAAAAGGAGTATGTTAGTTGATTTCAATATCTTTGGAGAGAAGGTTTACATTCTTTCTGTTGTTGCCCTTATATTCACCCAAGCAGTCCCATGATCTTTAATTTGAACACTCTTCTCTCGTAATTTTTTCTTTTAGCTTAGAAAAACGTTGTTCTTTTGCCATTATTTTGATCTCTCTTTGCTCTTCCCACAGGAATCTGAGCTTATAGAGCTAAGGGAAACCATTGAAATGCTGAAAGCCCAGAATTCTGCTGCACAAGCTGCTATTCAAGGAGCCTTGAACGGCCCCGATCATACCCACAAAGGTATGGGTTTGTCATTATCAAAATAAATGCAGAATTTCTCCCCAGGAAAAAAACCCCTAAGTCACTACTTTTCTGTTGTTTGGGAGCTCTGTTACAAGACAAAGCAAATTCTGAAGTGAATGGTAGGCATAGTTGTGGTATTCCAGAGCTGGAAACCTTGCACAAGTTTCCTGTCTCTCAAAGTTCCTGGAGCTTTATCTTCCTAGATTTGGGTGGCCAGGAATTGATCAAGAGTTAAGTGTGTCCCTGCAATTGACTAATGAAGTACACCCAAGACACAAGTGAAGTCTTATGGTATAACATGCTTACAGCTTGGGAATCCAATCAAAGTTGTAGCTTTGTAAATTGGTGTTCTCGTTGGTAAGAGACGGACGGACAACATGAAGCACCTCATGAAGTGCTAAATCAGTGCAGGAAAGCAGGTCTTACATTCCAGATGTTGAATTAATTTGTCATTGCAGTTAGGCAGATACTGCATGATAAATATGTACTTCAAAAGTGCCTGCTGATAAGCAACAGCAAAGGAATTACTTGAAAAAAATAATTGTGGTATTCGTTTTTGAGAGTGTTATTGATCTTCCATTAGAGAGGTCATTATTTAGGTGTTTGCCTTAAGGTCATTTCACTGCATGACTTGAGTGTAGCAAAGTGAATTTCTAGGAAGTAGAAAATAATCTAAAAAGTAATTTCCCTTGGTATTAGTGGGCAAGAATAATTTCCAGTGATTAAGATATAGTTATCAGACACTTTTAAGAAATTGAAACTCAGAAGCCTCACCAACCATTTTTAATATTCTCCATTTCCAGGTTATTTTGTTTCATTCATTTTTAATTAACTCCTGCCTGTTTCTTTCCATCATGGCATATTAGAAGGTAGCATCTGAACACTGATTAGGGCTGCTACAAGTCGAGTCGTGCCTACACTCCTCAGAACTGTAATACATGTGGCACTGATATGTTAAAGTAATGCATGTGCTCAGCTATGAGGATACATGTGCATAGATTGCTGTGAAGGATCATTGCCTTCAGGGCAAGAACAGCCTTGTTTGGAGAAGTCCCTGAGTGTTGGACTAATTGTATGCATGCCCCTTGGTCCCTGTTTCTCACAGGCTTCAATAGCTTGAATCTGAGCCACTGCAAGCATCAAAGTGGCTCATTTATGTTCATTTAGACTGCCTTTGAGGAGGAAGATGCTACATAAATGTAGGAATTTTTATTATATTGAAGCAGAAACAGATTTCACCATAACTTCTTTTCTTTAGATTTACGTATAAGGCGGCAACATTCTTCAGAAAGTGTTTCCAGTATCAACAGTGCTACAAGTCATTCAAGTATTGGAAGTGGTAATGATGCTGATTCCAAAAAAAAGAAAAAGAAAAATTGGGTGAGTACTCAGCAGGTTTAAACCTATCTTTTAGCTATTATGTCATTTCCCAGTGTCTGAGTAACATAATGGTCCATTTCATCTACAGTGCTCTTGTGGGGCCAGATGGGTATCAAGAAATTCATGTGTATCCATACTGTGACACAACCAGCAAACTAAAAATTACTGAATATCAGCAGGGTTTTATTTGCCTAAGTCAGTGTAATTAAAACAAACAGAAGTAGAAGCAACAATTACAACAACAAAACAACAACATCAATTTAAAATAGCTGTTGTGACCAGAACTACCTCTGGGCCACATTGAAACCCTGTTTGATTTTTCTTCAGTTAGAGTTTGGTTCAAAAGCTTTACTCAAATATATTACCCAGCTATGGAGAGAGTTGAAATCTGTTAAGAATTCTCACTTAAAATTAGTATGGTGTTTAAAAAATTAAGCTGTTTCTCAACCAGAACATACACATACCACATACTTCTAAAGATTTAATTAAATACTATAAGTAAAGAATCAGAAAATATGTATTTATTGTTTTAAAAATATTATTTGTATAAACATTTTTTTAAATACTGATAAGCCTTCATTCCCTTGATTTGTAATTCCACACTCTTTCATGTTTCTGCAAGGTGAACTCTAGAGGAAGTGAGGTGAATATAAACAATGGAAAAGTTGGCATGCATCTGTAAAAAACCCTATCTTGGCATGATTGCTATTTATTTTGGCAGTAGGCTTTTATACCTTCTAAAACCAGATTATCCTGTATGTCTTCTCAGTTTGTCTTTATTCATTTTAATCTCAAAGTTTAGGCAATAGAAAGGGGGAGTGTAGCCAAAATCCATTTCTTTCTCATTAGACATCATGAGCTGGAAGGGACATAAATATTGTTTCTCATTAAGATCAGTGGTCACACTCCCCACTCTCCAATTATACCATGAGAATAATATGTTTGAAGTTCTCATTTTTTCATAGAGGAACCAGCTGGTCATTATGTTCTGTACAGTTTTGATCAGAACAATTTTCTGAAAGTAAAAATAAACCCAGTATTTTTCCCAAGATTAGTAAGATTTAGACAAAGGTATGAGCAAATGAGCTAGTTAATTTTAATTGCAGACAAAACTGTTGTTATCTTGGCTTATGAAATAAATGGCTCTTTGGCTATTCTGTCCCTTTTCAATACTGGATACAAGCTTCTAGAGGGAAAAGGCAATGCTTGTACATTCAGAGATCTTACCACTCTAAAGGAAACTGCATCAAGCAATATATGCCTTTCAGCTAACACTCCTCTCAAGTACGACAAGGCAAACCTCATGTCTCAGCTTAGATCCTCTTGATTGTGATCCAAATCATAGCATTTGCATAGTTTGACCATTCAGAGTTTTAATGGGGAAAATAAATTGGCAAACCCTGTTAATTGGACTTGTCTTTTGATTTCAGCATTTAGTTCTGCCTGTACCTAGATACAAAGTGGTTATTTAAAGCCACTCCTTGAAGGGAATGCCATGGGAATGGGATTCCACTGAGGCTTAATGGCTTTAAATGACCACCCCTTCCCAATAGCTGTTCCACTCGGTCCTGCACTTTTTCCATAGCATTACTTTTGCACTGCGCTGGATTAATGAAGTCAAAACAAAGCACTGTATCATGTTTTTAGAGATACTGTATTGCATATGTTAATACCTTGCTTCTGCATACTGACCTCAAGCAGTGGCTAGGATGGCATCTGCAAACTAACTCTTCAAAACATGAGCTGCACACAAAGTGCTGTGATGATGAAAATAACCTTGCTCTGTATTTGTTTTCCAGCTAAGAAGCTCTTTCAAACAGGCCTTTGGGAAGAAAAAGTCCACCAAACCTCCTTCCTCACATTCAGACATAGAAGAGCTGACAGATTCCTCTCTTCCTTCCTCACCTAAATTGCCCCACAGCTCAGGAGAGTGTGCGGCAACATCGATGAAGCCATCACAGTCAGCATCTGCGTAAGTGTCTCTCTTGGCAAGTGAGATGAGCTGGGAAACAGACCTGCTCCAGCATGGCCATTTGCAGTTCAGAAACCATTGTCAACAGCTGTGATCTTTTAATCCTGACCTCCATCCATTTGCCAATTTTCTCCTGAGCTTCACCATTTACACATTGGTTCTGCAGGAGCTCTTTATTCAGTCTTAATCTTTCCTCCTTTCATAGACTTTACCCAAAATCACCCAGCTATCCAAGCTTCCGAAAGCTTATGCTGTGCTCTCCCTGCACCATTAGCAACTCTGTTGTAACCACTTAGTAAGGGCCAAATGCTAAAGTTTTCTTGTTTTCTTCTTTTGTCATGACATTCTAAAAATGTAATTTTTTTTCCAGGTGGCTGTGAGTTTTTACAGTATACGCATTCCTCCTGTTATTACTTTATCTACTTCATAGCTACTGATGTATATAATTTTTAATTTATTTTCTCTCTTTTATCAGCTTGGATTTTTTATGGGATTTTACTTTTATATTTTATTCAAATCACCACCCTTAAGGTTTCAGGTCTGAGAACAAGTCATCAGTCAACAGCTGTCCCATTTCTTCAGTGTTTTTTGAATATCTGATATGTTCTCGTAAAGTTCCCAGCTCTTATTCATATTCCTCTGCCTTTTTTTTTTTTTCATTCCGCTAAACTCATAATTCTTTCGAATATGGGGAAATCAACCTCTTTGAACCAAAAAATGCTTACTACTGATGCTGGCCTTACTTTTCTTCTCCTAATTGAGAATAATCAGGTCACAATTACTCTTTCTTAAGGCACCCAAGGAATTCTAGTCTCATGAGTGTTTTATTAGATAATGAATGGAATATGCATGGAAATAAAATTCATTTCTTATTTGTTTAGCGTAGGCAGGTATGGACACATTACAGAAAGAGCTGTACCATAATATTTGGGAAAAAATCCTAGTGTATATCTGTATTAATTTTTAATCACATTTTAAATATTTGTGCATATTTTGAATGATATTCCTTATTTTTCTTCCACTCTTTAACATATATTTTATTTGCCATGAACTTCTTCATCTTCCCTTTGCTTGCAATTTCTTTATATATTTTCTTGATCAAGTCTCGTGTTCTAAACCATTACCTCTACTTTCTTTCAATTGCATCTGTCTAATACATGTGTGTGCAGGTCATCTCTAGTCTGGGCATCAAAGAAAAGGCAAAACGGTCGTGTGGTCTACAAGCATAGATCCCGGTAAAACTGAGTGTGGGGCATGGAGTTGTATACCCAACTGCTGACCTGAAGAATGCTGCATCTTCTTTTCCCAAAATGCATTTGCATGTATTCTGGCAATTAATGCTGACCTTTGTTTCTTTTTTTTTTTTTTTTCTTTTCAATATTAGAAGTAATAATCACAATAATAATACTTATTTTCATAAAATACTTTTCATATTGAATTTTTTCTGCAAATATTAACTATTTATAGTCACAGTAATAAAGAACAAATAACATTTACTGAATTTACTGGAAATACTGCTTAGTATAACAGTGTAGCCAAAATTCAGTGGTTTGGTTTTTACTGGTGGTTCTGATGATGATACAAAGAGGCAAAACATTCTGACATGAGAGCAGGACAGTTGTGGGTCCCTGAGGCATTCATGGTTCAATCTTTTCTTACAGCATAACGGTTTCTTCCCTTAAAATAAATGGTCTTGAAAAATAACCACATGCTAATGGTAATAGTATTACCATTACTGGTAATCCAGTCTTCAAGCGAAAAAAACCCCAAAACCAACCCACATCATTTCATATATCGTACATTACAAAATGGCAGCCTCTAGGCAAAACATCAGCTATCACAAATCAAAACCATTACAGATCAAAGTCTTCTAGACCATAAATTCAAGGACTGTCCATTTGTGCAATATTCAAATCAGAGAAAAATATTGATGCCTAGCAAATAATAAATATCAGCAGTACAGTTTAATCAGCACACTTCAGTTCTGAGTATTGTTACATAGAGAAATCACCAAAGAAATTATGTGAATATAGCATCCTGGTAAAACCAATGGATGATACACACTCAAAAAAAGATACCTGAAAAGTAGTTAACAATTTGTTTTTCACCATAGTGAACTAAACTAAAAAGCTGTAAAGCAATCCAATCACTTCCTGGAGAGGGCTTTTTTTCCTTTTCTAATTTTCAGTTTGATCATTTTCATGTTTCTTTGATAAGTTTCTTTCTTCACTCATAGGTTTCACCAGCAGCAAGGATTTTTCTGTTCTTTGATATTTTATAATGACACTGCTTTGGGGAGAGAACCTTCCTTTAATCTCCTGCCTGTTTCCTGCTCCTCTTTAGGATCTGTGAGTGCACAGAGGCAGAGGCTGAAATTATTCTTCAGCTAAAAAGCGAGCTGAGAGAGAAGGAGCTAAAATTAACGGATATTCGTCTGGAAGCCCTCAGCTCTGCACACCATCTGGATCAGATCCGGGAAGCCATGAACCGCATGCAGGTCAGTGCAGTAGCTTTAAGTGATGAAAGAGGTGCGCACCAAAGGTGTGAGTGGTGTATTTCCTTTCCCAGTACTTTGTTTCAGGCACCAAAAAGCTGTCAGTACAAAGTGAATTGCTGGATTGACAGTACTTCTGAAGGATGGGTATGATAAGTGTTCACCTTATAATAAAGACATTCTTAGCATATATATTAATGGCTAAAATGTGTTTAAGAGATATGGAAGAAGACATAATCCCTGCCCAAAGGATGTTTATTATCTCAAGGCTATGACTACAGTAAGCAATATGACAGAGAAGCAGATCAAAAAGTGATTTCTACAGCATTTAAAATCCTTGAGCCATGGAGGGGGCCAGGATGTTATGTGCATACTCTTTCATCATTTCTGATTCCTAACTCAGTCATGGCTGCCAAGGCAAAGAATGTAAAATTGAACTAATTACAGTATCCAGCATCATAAAATTTTGCTACATTATTTTGTTACATTGCTCCAATTCCTTCCTGAACACATTTTTCATTAGAAGATTTTCCCTTTCCCTTGAGGTTGAAAAGAATGGCAATGTTCTTCAGTGGAGCACTGAGCTTTATGGGACTTGACTCTGTTGCTTACATGCAAATGCCCAGTACCATGGTGAGTGCCCAAAAGTATCTGTAATATCCACACAGTATGGCATAGGTCCTTCAGTGGAGCTGGGCCCTTCTGGAATGGCAGCTAAGGTACCTATGTCATCCCAGAAGGCATTTTAAATCTGTACTTTGGGAACAGAATCAGGCCATGGGTTGGAGATTCAGGTTGAGACAGGGTTGGCAATATTTAAAAGTCTAGAAATGAGCTGCATGATAAACTTCTGTTGTAGTCAGTTGAGTTTTAGTCCTGTAGTAGTGAGAGCTAAAGAACTATCCTAAAATTGCCCCAAGAGAGGCACAGAAGGTGAAACAGAGTTCTTTGAGCATAGGCATTTCTTACCATTTGAACCAGACCCAAGTATTTGCAGCTGCACAGGACATGTCGGTTTAGTGTTCTTCCATGGAAGACCCTGTTTGTCATGCCACTGGAAACCCACATTTGCACAGCTGAATCCAGCCCAGTGCCTTGCCAGCTGAATTGCTCTGTGTTGGGTGCTTGGGTCAGGTGCACCTTTAGGCATTTCTGTGTAGATGCCCATAGCACCTGATTTCATAACTACAGAAATGGTGCGCTTGATGTCTTTTCTAGATCTCTTTGTTTACACAATGCCTGTATCAGTCTCAGCCAGATCTTTAAACATCTAGGGTACCTGCCATCCTCTGAGGTGCTCTCACACTAGGTGCCAACAATACTGTGGAATATTTGGCTGAATTTCAATTAGAGGGAATTATCAAGAACTGGTCCATAAATATGGTTTCATTTGTCCGGACATAAATAAGGCATTGATCTCGAGGCACTGAAAGGTTTTAAGAAACTATGAGGGATAGAATACAGTTAATTGCAGTGGTGGAGAAAAGGATGTGAAGGCATATCATCTGATGCCAGTATCATACTGGGAGATGAGTACCTGAGCCAGGTGAACTCCCCAGAGTCTGCTGTAGGCACAGTTCTCCAAAGTCTGAACTTCCTCAAATCTGAGCAGACGCAACTAGCTGAGATGCTGTTACAGGTAATCACCATTTCTGAAGTTTGCCCAAAAGAACAGGCAGCCACCCTGCAACTGGCAAACTGTGATATTTTAGAGGATTGATGAGGATTGGTAAGGGGGAAAAATAGGACTGGTGGAAGTGATACATGAATACTTTTTAGATTCAAAGCACCTTGAAAACCTAAAGCTCAGGTGAATTGAAGACTGCTAAGAGCTGTGTAGTTAATCAGCATAAATTGCAGAGTGGCTCCTGATTTAAACCCTAGGCTAAACTGATACACTCATCTATGACCTTCTGTTACTATTATGCTGGTTTGTCCCTTCCTTTTCACTGTCTGCTCACCTGTGTGTATATGATAATCTTTTTGTAGCTGTAGCAGGGTTTTTTATGATGCTATCTGTCCCTTGTGTTTTTACTTGTATAATATAGCTGTGCAGCCTCCATAAAAAATGGGACTTTCCAGCAGGATGATAGTGAATGTGGAATTAAATTTGATGTGCAGAACCATATGTAAGAATAAGCAGTTGCTTTGTAATGCACTTTTGGAAGCTAGATTTAGCTGGTACCAGGCTGTATTATTATACATGCAGTAATCACTTGGCACCACAGAGAATTTAGCTAAAAAAAATCCAGTTGTTCTGATTCATCTGTCACTGTCTGTTTTCATCAGAGAGAGTTTGCTCACTGCTGTGTGAACAATCCAGTGTTCGAATGATCAAAAAGTCTTATTTGATAGCAGTAAGGGTTATGAAACTGTTAAACTATCAATTTCTAATTTTTCATTTTTAATTTAATTTCTCTGTGAAGTTACTCCTTAATTTTATATTCAATGGCAGTAATAATTTTCTGTGACTTTAGAAGCATTGACATGTCCAGTAACTTTCTTAACTGATTATGACCTGAGGTATTTGACAATAGAAAGTAGCTGAAAAAAATGGGGATAGCCAGGAAAATTCTAATCACATTCCATTATGGTCAACTGTACAATAAGCACGAAAGCTTGAAGCTTATATGGTTTAGGATCTGTCTTGAGGCAAAAGCTGAAACGAGGTTGTTGGGGGTTTTTCCCTTAATTTAAGAAGTGAAGGCAATCCAGTTTTCACTGTGTTATATCTCTGCTGTGAAAGTAGTAAAGCAGGTAACTAGGTCAGGGGAACAGCATCACCAGACTAGTCACCAACATTGGTTTTCCAAAAGAATAACCCCCTGTGCTTTTGTGTTGATTTCTTTTGTACATAGAATGAAATTGAGATATTGAAAGCTGAGAATGATCGCTTAAAGGCAGAGACTGGAAATACGGGAAAGCCTGCCCGGCCATCATCAGAGTCATCAAGCAGCACGTCGTCCTCTTCATCACGGCAGTCACTAGGACTGTCTCTGAACAATTTAAACATCACAGAATCTGTTACATCAGGTAAACATACTTTGGGCACATGCATGCCTCAGCAGTTAGTAAGAATTTTTTACCCCCTTAACAGGCCACATAGGAGAAGCATGACTGGAGATTAAAATACCTCATATCATTCAGGTTAACATCAGATATACATTCCGTATCGGTGATGAGAAAGAATGCTGGTAGTTATCTCTGAAATGTAGCTTTTAGAAGACCCTGAACAGCAGTAGGAATGTTCATTATGTTTGCTTTGTTCCTAGGTATGGCACTCTCTGCCTATGTAGTTTACAGTACTCTTTGGTCATCCAGTTTACAATTTATGTGAAAAGAAATATCTGTTGAAGTATACATGACAACTATATTGATATATTCTCTTGCCTAGATGGGATAACTATCAGTATAATATGTGAAACTTTCTTCTGTTGGTTTGCAGATCTTTGATCATTCAGTTAGCTCCCTTAACTTGACTTCATATTTGCAGCTAAGGCAGAAGATGATCTCAGTTAGCTTTATCTGTTATATTTTTTTAATTTGGCACAGCTAGCTAGCCTATGCTGGACCAAATCACCATTTATCACAGGAGCCAAACCCCTCCTGGCCTATTAGGCCCTCTCATTGTCTTCTATGAATGACGTAAAGCAATTAGAACTTTGGTCCACATCCTGAACATTAACATTTGATTTTTTTCCATGCCATGGAGTTTATGATAATAAGCCTTCTACATTTGTTTTGATAATGTAGCCAAGAAACAGAGGTGCTGTCTCTAACATTAGAACTGGGAGTAAAGCAGGAGCAAAGCAGCAGTCATTAGCATAGACGCCACAGAAATTGTAATGCAGTCTCTGGAAGCAGTAAAAATGTGGCTAATAATTGTGGAAAGAGTCTAGGCAAGAGTACAGCTGGGAATATGCCAAACTGACTGCAATTTGGATTGGCAGTTAGTCATATTATCTTGCCAGTCATTGATTATGTGGATATTTGAACATTTTTTCTGGTTAATATCAGATTTTAAATGAAAATTGGTGTATTTTCTATTTACATTCCAACTCTTTGAAAGGTTTAACTTCTAGCATGGAGGACCCTGAAACTAGGCTTCAACATGCAATGAGGTATTGCAAAGGCAGAGAGAAAAAAATTAACTGCTCACAGATCCACACATATTAAAATAAACAAAAAAAAAAAAAAGAAAAACCCACAAACAAAACCAAAAACCAATACCAAAAAAAGTAAAATAATTTTTTGCGATATGGTTGTTATAGAACATCTCTCATGAGTAGCAGCCATTAGCCCTTTGTTGCTTGGCACTAACTCTGTCTAGATACAGGAAAAAACATGTAGGACGAAAGGTCTGAAGAAAAGGAGGGAGAACTAAATGACAATACAATGGGTGAAGAGGAATGGGGGAAAGAAAAGGGAAGGTAAAAGATAAGTTAAAAGAATGAAAAGGAAGAAAATTAGGAGGAAGTGTTGAGCAAAAAAATTGAAAAAATAAAAGCTGGAAGAAAAAAAGAGGAAGAGGAAAACAGAGGAAAGGAACAGGAGGAAGGAGAAGTGGTTGAATTCAATGATCTTAAGGGTGTTTTCCAGCTTAAATGATTCCATTATTTCATAAACTTTATATAATTTTCTATGTTATTGTTCTAAATGTTTTTCTTACACGTAAAGCAATTACTTTTTGTTATAAGAAATTAAAGATATAAGGGTTCCTAATGAGGAGTGGAGAATTTAATTTGATTATGAATCTAGAATTTTTGATCACTGTGATGATCATTTGGTTGCCATGCCAGAGAACTTGGAAGGGTGACAGCTTCCCATCAAGTCCTGTGGGATTTCTGAGACAGCTGGAGTACTACTGAACAAAAGTCCCTGAGATACGGGGTGGTTAATCATGATGAGGATTAAGCTCAAAGGATTTAGTACTTTGGCTCTTCATATTATAAAAATGCCATTGCACTTTCTGGGAGCAATGTCTCCAATCAACCACGGTCATGTGGAAAAGACCAAAGCCACCCACTGTCAGTTCCTAAGGGTATGAGGATAGCCTGCAGATCAGTGTGAGTGACAGCCTGGGAAGGTGGTTACAGACACCCCTATTTCAGTCAGTCACTGGAGTGAAAGGAGCAAACAAGGACCAGTACAAGACTGGCCCAGAGTGCCAGAGCTCTGACAAGAATTGAACTGAAGTAATCATAGCATGCCAGACCTGGCACGGGTAATTAAAACAATTAGTACCACCATGCAATTAGAGCCCCTTGGGCACCTCCTCAGCCCCTTGTGTCAGTGATAGAGAGAGCTCTTAGAAATTTGTTCCTTTGCTATGAAGTGGTTTCTCGTTCCTAAAGACCTAAAGAAGAATGAATTTAAAGGGCTGTATAAGGTTCATTTAGAGATTGAAACATTTCATAGGGGGTTACCATAATTTGCCCTCAGATAAACAATGACATTATCAAAGCTCTTAGGTTTGCTCAAAGGTTTGTCAAATATTCCAAAACACAAGGCAAGTGAAGTGAAATATTCAGTGGTGACACAGAAGATCTGTGGAACAGAAGATCTGGAACAAAACCAGCATAGATTTATTAAAACTCACAAAAAATTCTTTTTTGTTCAATGAATTAAAAAAAACAAAACACAAACCAACAGCAGAATCTGCATTCTAGATCTGGATGTAA
Source organism: Trochalopteron elliotii (assembly GCA_024734555.1). Lineage (NCBI taxonomy): Eukaryota > Metazoa > Chordata > Aves > Passeriformes > Leiothrichidae > Trochalopteron > Trochalopteron elliotii. Next base: position 3,479,706 of record JANPWX010000699.1, on the reverse strand, counting down.
GTTATCAAACTTTTAACATGAAAACTCCTTTTTTAATACATTAATAGAAATTATATTCATAAGCCTTCTTTGGTTTTCCTTTGAACAAGTGACTGAATCTTACTGGGACCTCATTTAATTTGGATGAAATCTGACCTTGTGCAGACTATGTAATGAAGTCGATGTTTTTCACACTAAGAATGAACAGGGCTTATGTTAGTGGATTACTCTGCTGGCCTTTGAAGAAAATGCAAATCCATAATCTCATCTAATTTTATAGTTGGTTTAAATGTCTAACAGTAAAATATGAGAGAGAACTTCTAGAAGAAAGCAGCAGTTTTATCACTTGCAATAAAGCTGTAGGCCCAGCCTGTAACAGAAATATATCTGCTTTCTCATTTTAGCAGTTAATGAAGTGGTAGAAACAGAGGTGCAGAGCAGATCAAAATCACTCTTTACCTCCAAGAAGAATCAAGCCTTTCCTTAGAGGAATGGCTGAAAATAGAGTCCCATATTCTGGAAGAGTCCAAAGTGGTTTTCTAGTGGGGATTAAAGGACTCTATTCATGCCATATGTACAGAAGGTAAAGGAATCATCTGGAAGGTGAAATGAAATGCTATTTTGCTTAACAGCAAAAATGTCAATGTGAAGATTTCTTGTTTTCTCTTCTTAAGACATTCTAAAAGGCACAAATGAGTGCCCAAAGACTTAAATTTAATTTCCTTTTTAAACAACATTACTTTGTGAACATACTGTAATTATTTTGAGAAATTTCCAAGAGGGAAAGTAAAGACCAGACTATAATGCAAGATTTTTTTTTAAATTTGTGGATTCTCCATTCATTTCTACCTGATTAAAACTCCTAATATTCCTGCAAAAATTGACAACTTGTAGCTTTTTTTTGAAATGATGAATTAGGAATAAGTGCAGATTATATTGCAAGTTGTTGTTGTGGCAGCCTTTCTTTTTAACCAAAAAATCCTTTTAACAAATATTGACGTGATGATATGAACATAATCGATGTGAATTTTCAGACTGATCACATCCCTTCTTTTAATGTAGATATTTTGTTGGATGATGTCACTGATGGAGCACTCCACAAAGAAGGTCATAGTGTCAAAATTTTAGTCACTATAAACAAAGGCTATAGTCGAGCCAAGGTAAGTGCATTACCCAGAGCAGAATTATAGCTCAAGCAAATGCTGGAATATAGTAGCTAATTTTTTTTTCTGTATTTTAAGCCAGGAACTGAAGGAAAATATCCCATAGGTAGCAGCTCTCTTTTCTGTCATCCATGCTCAACACTGTTAGGCACACTCCACTAATGTCATAAAGCCTCTTTCTGTCTTTGTGGTGGCTTAGACACTACCAATTCTTAGTTTAATTAGTAGTAGGATGTCCTGGCACTTGCTATCTCTGTTTAAAAATCACTGTAAGTTAGATCTATGCCTTGGTCTCCTTAGGATGCAACTACGAATTTGCTCCTGAAAAATTTATTGTCATGTTTTCATGTTCTGTGTTATAAAAAATTATAAATACAGTGCAACCTTTTAGTCATCTCTTTAAAAACACAGATGCAATCAGACAGCAGAACAAGAGTCTGTATCCCCTTCTTTATAAAGATGTATCAGAGTAGTACAATCTCTACCTATTTCTGGCACAGAGATTATTACCAAAGTTGTAAATAATCTCAAAGTTGTGATCTCATTCTAAATAATATTTTTAATCTTTATTAGGAAAACCATGAATCTTCATAGAAAACTTAATTAGCACCATTTTTAGTCTAGTTTCCAAAAATCTCTGTTTGCAGGATCAAAAGCCTCATGCATACCTGATAGGATCAATTGGAATCAGTGGAAAAACAAAATGGGATGCTTTAGATGGTGTAATCAGACGTCTCTTTAAGGTAAGACACTGAAAAATTGGCCTAAGTATTATCACAATTTTCTTTTTCATTTTAGAAAATTTCTGTATTCTTTTGAGTTGTCTTGCCACGTTCTTATTTTGGTTTGGGTTTTTTTTTTATATATTGCTAACACCACTATTAAGCTTTATTCCTAATGTCGCCGTCCTTTTTTTTCTGACTGTAGACAGTTTTCCAAATGGCTTTCATTCAATAAGTATTTTTATGACTTATGTTTTCATATAATTTCAGGAGTATATTTTTCGAGTGGATCCAACTACTAGCCTGGGTTTAAGCTCTGACTGCATTGCTAGCTATTGTATAGGGGATGTAACTAGAGCCCATAGCCTAGAAGTGCCTGAACTGTTGCCTTGTGGATATCTGGTTGGAGATAATAACATCATCACTGTGAACCTGAAAGGTAAAACCTGAAGAATACTTCTGTGGATACTGCAGAGTTCAACACTGCAGTTACCTATCCTTTTATGTTTGTTTTTCTTACACCTGACCTTTCTGTATTATCTCTAGTTCAAGGACACATTTATCACATAAAATATCTGTAAGATATTGCATAATATCTATTGCAGCCTTTTGAGGGAAATTTAAGAATATTTTTCCTCCCTGCCTGACTGCCAAATCACAACAAAGTACGGATCTCTATACAGTGGCAAAAATACCAACCCCAAACAGAGATTATGATGAGAAATATTTATGCTTTATTCAGTTCCACAGGAAAAATTCTATACATTTCAAAAGCTCTAGGGATTTGCTATTGGAGGGGAGAGGGGGCCTTCAGGAGGACTTTACATACATTGAAGTGACAACTGGTAACCCTTGTGGCTGTCACTTTGACCTTCTTTTTGTCATTGTTGCCAGTAATGTCTGAAACATATATCTTTGCCTCACTGGGCCTTCTCTTCACATTTACTTTGATTGCATCTCTCCCACTTATCTCAATTCACTACTGCTGTTTAATCTTTTGTGGAAGGATACCAGTAAAAAAGTCCTTAACAGGGATTTGATCTGGAATATTTGATTTAAGTGGTATCTTTCCTTGCTTTGGGCATAGCACTGATGCCATCAGGTGCTGGGCCAAATAACTACCTTAGCAAGGATAACACAGGCCATTTTTCTTTTCTTCTATCCCCAGGAGTAGAAGAAAACAGTTTGGACAGTTTTGTGTTTGACACATTAATTCCTAAGCCAATTACCCAACGGTACTTTAATTTACTGATGGAGCATCGCAGAATTATTCTTTCGGGACCCAGTGGCACAGGAAAGACCTATTTAGCTAACAGGCTGGCTGAATATGTTATAACTAAATCTGGCAGAAAAAAAACTGAGGATGCAATTGCAACTTTTAACATAGATCACAAGTCAAGCAAGGTAAGTTGCAGTTGAAAACATAATCTATTGTCCAATTTGTAATAATGATGCAGAACAGATTCCATTAACTGGTGTACTCTTGCTGCTCAGTTAGCATTTCTTCGTACAAGAATTCAGTCTCCAACCCCAGTGATATATGGGGACCAGATCTTTCTGTTCTAAACAAACCATTGAAGCACTGTCAAGGAAGTCTCAATATTCCCTCTCTTGAGAAAACCCACTTTAAGTATAGATGCAGAGTCCAACTCCCATGTAAATTTTTGGAGTGTCTGTAATTCCTTTGTCAGAAGGTTGGCTATATAGTAATACTAGTGTAACTTGCTTTTTTATGATGATAACATCAGCCTTTTTTCACAAAGATTTCAAAGGAGTGATTTGAAATTACCGTCTTAGGCTCAGCTTCTTAATCAGCACTGGAGACATACAACTGTCATGATTTCTGGTGTGCATTGGTCAGGAAGCTGACCATACTGTAATTGCCTCACATATCATGCCACGTTCCCAGTGATTTACATAGCTCAGATTATCAGGTTTCTAGCAGAACTCCTGTGCTAGCCACAGATAATACTGTTCACTTGGCTGTCCTGAATTGGGTGTACCCCTGACCTGGTACCTGGGGAGAAAAAAATGAAAGGGTTTGCCAAGAGCTTTCTGATTTGCACAGAATATAATGAATGCCAACATAAAAAGGGAGAACATAGAGATCCCAAAGGGGCAAAAGGACCATTCTGACAAAAATAACTGCTTTTCACTGTGTGAAAAGCTTTTTTTGTGATGCCATTTACTTTGGGAGAGAATGTATTTATGTTTTATTGCTACTCCATACACATCTGTAAAGAAAATTGTCCCCCAAAAGAGCCAGCTTTTGGATTTCTGGTGTATTTCTTGGTCTGTGTTTTAGTGCTGTTGTTTTTGGGATTGGACTGGTTGGGGGGGTTTTTTCTCCTTTTTCTTTACTTCTATCAAAATTCATGTAGAATTTTTGAGTTTGTAATAAAAAAAAAGAAAAAGCAACATTGTCAAATACCAAGGGTATTTGAATAATACAGATGATACTATTCCATGGAAGATACCTATAATGTTCCCTGAGAGACACCTGATCATAAAAAGGCAAAGAAAAATATTTCTTGAAATAAAAAAGGTGCAGGTACCCATTAAAGAAGAAAAGATTCTGCTATCCCTGATCCAGAAAATAAAATGCCAATAAGAATTTCGTCCATAATACTGAGTATTTCCAACCCTGACAAAACTAGATACCTCTAGAGATACAGCTGTAAAACTTGACTAGCCCAAATTCTCAAGAGCAACTCTTGACAAAAATATGAAATGTTTCGATTATAGAAAGCTCACTTTTACTTCTGCACTAAACAGCAGCCAGACAACTGACAGGAAAGAAGAATTTACACAACAAATTTTATTAGAAGGTGTGATAAAGCATCCCTAAGGAGGCAGGCAGGTTTTCAGTGAGAGTGCTGAAAGGAGACATCTAAAGGAGCAGTTCAATACACCAAAATTTTGTGGCAGAGTAGTGGGGTTTTGGTATATATATGCGGCATTTATAAGAACAAAGGTCCAAAAATTAGTATGAGTAGCTCAGCCCATAGGAAATGGCATGTTTTATTGCAACATATTTTCCTCTGGATATAAGATATTTCATCAGCAAATTTCTAAGGAATATATTCCCCAAATCAGAATGCTTCAGTCATTTGCCTTGTGTTTAGCACCTTTGCTTTTCCTAGCATGTGGCTTTAATGTTGCCCTGTGTAAGCAGCCTGTTTTCCTGCGTGTGCAGATCCAGCTGAGTGATCCACAGAAGGAAAACTCTTTAGCATTCATTTTATCTTTCTGAATTCTTTTTTCCAGTGAATTTACATCTATGGTCTAATTGGATTAATCTTTTCTGGGCTTGGGGCTTTTTTTGTGATTTTGTTTTTGTTTTTTTATTTATTCTGCTGAAGGATCTGCGACAATATCTAGCAAACTTAGCTGAGCAATGCAGCGCTGACAACAATGGTGCTGACCTCCCTGCCGTCATAATTCTTGATAACCTCCACCACATCAGTTCACTAAGTGACATCTTCAATGGTTTCCTCAACTGTAAATATAATAAATGGTAGGTAGTGCCTCTTCTCTCTCCTTGCACACAGGTTTTACAATTAAAACAGTAGAAGTTCCTTGTTATTTTGCAAAATAAAATGTCCCAGTGAACATTTAGACTCCCATAAGCCATCTGCAAGGCTGTTATGTGCTTCAATAATTTTAACCCTTTTCAGCCAAAAATGTAATTGTCTCATTCGCTTCATTTACATGACTCCCACACTTCTCAGTGAGATGTAAATGTACCACACAATTTAAGAATGTACTTAAACACTTGGCTGAATTATAGTCTTATCTTTTCCACCCTGTCAGATTACACAAGCTCATTAGTACCATGAGAGCATCTTACACTTCGTAATACTGGAATTTGGGATAAACCATGCCATACAGAACCAGCTGTGTAGCTAGCAGATTTGCCCTTCCCACAGTTTTCCTGCAGCAGTGCAGAAGTACAAAGTTGGATGACTGTCCTTTATTCTCAAGCAAGAGTAAAAATAATGTTCTGTAGAACTTTTACTGGCTTATAACATTGGTTATTTCTGCTTTAAAAGTGGCATCATAGGGACTTCCCTTCATAAAATCACTGCATGTAATGTCTTACTCCTGAGATTCACTGGCTTTTCAAATTAAAAAGCTAAGCCTACTGCCAAATTATAAATTACATTAAGACAGGGTTGCTTTATTTATTTCGTCATTACAGATGAGCACTACTAAACGACATATGTGCAAGAGGGAAATCGTACAAGAATAAACATTTTTAAAAGGGCACCTCAGAAATATTTTAAATCTATGACTATACCTATAAAATCTATAGTATACCCAGAGACTCTTTTGAAATTGACCTAGTGCAGATAATGAGAAGGAATATACTCTGAATATTTGAATGAATTCTCCCTCAAAAAATCCTACTGCTTTTATATTTCCAGTCCCTATATTATTGGAACCATGAACCAAGGAGTTTCTTCTTCACCAAATCTGGAGATGCATCACAATTTCAGGTACATTCACTCTGTATTTACTGTGGCCATGTTTGCACAGCTTCCTGCTTCTAAGCCCAGTACTTTGACAAATATTGATCTTGGGTCTCATCACAGTAAAGTATTTCAGCTTCAGTGTCTCTCCTCTATTGATGGGTCTCTGAATGGTGCTGGGGAATGGTAAAAAAGTAAGATAGTGTCTGGCATCTCTAGCAAGTTGCTGAAGATTATTGCATTCCTGCATTTCATATGTCTTCGGCAGTGTCTTGAGTTCCTGCTGGAACCTGAAATGGCTGTGTTGAACCAGTGAGCAGTAATGGGGTTTATTGGAGCAGTGTTATACTTGCTGACTAATGAGACTCCATGACATTACTTTCATCTATATGTTTAAGAGGAAGTAATGTATTTGCTATTCATTGCTGCTTGACATTTATCTCTTCTACCCAGGTGGGTGCTGTGTGCTAATCACACAGAGCCTGTTAAAGGTTTCTTAGGCAGATATCTGAGAAGGAAACTGATTGAAACTGAAATAGAAAAGAACATACGCAATAATGAGCTTATGAAAATCATTGACTGGATCCCCAAAACATGGCATCATCTCAATAGCTTCCTAGAAACGCACAGCTCTTCAGATGTGACCATTGGTGAGTCCATTAATGGAATGGTTTGAAATAGGGGTGCAGGCTGAGCATTTTAGGGATTTGTGAAGAATATATTATTATTTTTTAAGTTGGCATGTCTCAGTGGGAATCACAACATAGGTGTGGGGAATTTGTCTAGTTGTCAGCCAGATTTAAAAGAAACTGGAAAGTTTAATGAGAGAGTATACATATTTCCTGGTAGTTCTTCTTTTATTGCTAAATACTTTCAAGTAAAGTATCACAATTTTTAAAACTCAATTAAAAAAAAATTACCCCAATAGTAACTTTCCTCAGCTTATCTTTTTTCCTTCTGCTTTCACACTGCAGTATAATTACAGCAATAAAAACCCTTGGACCTGAGGTCTTTTAATGGAATAACTATGTTAGCAAAGACGTCAGCTTTTACTCAGCTTTGCCATAAAACTTGTAAGTGTTCATCAGGCCCTAAAATTGAACTAAATGACACCAGTTCATTTTTAATAACAGAAGACTGTTAGCTCCTTTAATGTAGTCCTGTTTTAGTATTCTCTTAACTTGAGCTTGTTCCGGTACTGCTCTTTTAATTTTGAGAAGATTATTTTAAGTGTGTTTCCTAGTTCTACCTTTTTTAATACACAACTTGACTTCTCAGGTCCCCGTCTCTTCCTCCCTTGCCCTATGGATGTTGATGGCTCCAGAGTGTGGTTCACAGACCTTTGGAACTATTCCCTGGTTCCATATCTTCTGGAAGCTGTGAGAGAAGGACTCCAGGTATGTAATTTCTTTCCTAGAAATTTTTTAATTGCTTTGAAAAGCTTTCTCCAAGTTGTTTTTAAACAGTGCATCCTGGTATGAATGCTGTTGTATTTGCAAGAGGAAGATCTTTGGATGGGTTATAGAAGGCAGACTCAAATTCCTTTTGACCTGCTCTTACTCTAGTGTATAATTTTGCTTTGTCTACTCCAGCACTAACATATCTTGTATTTTATGAAGAGGGTTTCTTCTCTGTGACTAGAGGAAGGTGGGTTTTTTCCATTGTTTAGAGAGTTCCCAGCATGGCTAAATACAGCTCAGACTGTCTCCCTGAGTCAAGGAGCCTCAGCCTACCCCTGAATCGAAGTTAATAAGCTTTACACTGGTGCCAGAAAATAGCTTTGGTCTGTGTAATCCTCCTACCACCTACATACACATGTAGGTACACAGGTCTGTGCGAAAAAGCTTGTGAACAAGAATGTTTCCATGAAATCATAGAAAGGCTTGGATTGGAAGGGGCCTAATAGATCATCTAATTCCTGGCCTTGTACACTTCCAGGGATGGGGCATCCACAACTTTTCTGGGCAACTTGTTCCAGTGCCTCACCACCCTCACTGTAAAGGATTTCTTCCTAACATCTTATCTAAATCTCTCCTGTCTTAGTTTAAAACCATTCTGCCTTGTCCTATCATTATCTGCCCACATTAAAATGTTGATCCCCCTCTTTTTTATAAGCCCTCTTGAAGGTTGCAATGAGGTCTTCCCCAGGAGGATAACTCTCTGGGTTATACCAGAGGAGGTTAGAATTTTGGGTAATTCCACATCTTTAGAGGAAACCTAAACCTTTATATTAATCCATTCTCCTTTTTGGGGTTTCCCCCCCCCAATCTTTAATTGGCTTTCTTCCTTTTCCTTTTTTTTTTTTTTTTATGCACTGCAATTCTATGTCCTCTCAAAGGATGTTTTGTGGAAAAGCATTTTTTTTCCACACATGACACCAAAAGAAATTACTGCACAGTGCAGGGAGGATTGTTATGACAAAGAACTGTGTAAGCAGCTGCAGTTTCTTTATCACCTGTATTGACACAGCGACATACTGATGCAATGGAGGTTTGGAATCTTGCCTGTTGAATATCTCATACTTTCCTAAAACTGCTTATCTCTCTGGGAATTACAGTGTTTATGCCTTGTGCAAAATACTGCCAAACGTTTGATAGAACAGCCACAGTGAGATTAACAACACTTGCTTAGACCAGCTATAAATATGCAGTGATATTCTTCACACTTGTCTTTTTCCCAAGTATACAGGGTAACTGCTTAAATGAAAACTTCAGTTGTGGAGCAGAAGATGGCAGCATATAGAAGAAAATATGTTTGTTTCATGAGCTGTACCAATTTTTAGCTGCTTTGGATGGCTTCCATAGAATAAAAATATTAATAACAGGAATCTTTTATATCATATAGTTAAGTGTTCCTGGAACCAAAGATGGATAGAAACTGCCTTTCTGGCTGGATACTTTGCAAACTCACTTGTTGGACATAGGATTTACAAGCCTTTCTCTAGATTCCAGAAAAGATTTAGTCACTGTTAATCTCAGATGAAGGGAAGTGCTACAGCCTGGAGTTAGCCTAATACCTCAGGGAAACATTTCTCTTGGCTTATTTAAGCAGGTCCATGTTACAGCAGCCGAGCCTTAGTTCTGGGCAGAAGTCTGAGTATCTCTGTGCCTAATACAGGGAACTTGGCTGCTGAAGCTCTGCATTCAGCAAGTGTCTCGCAGCAGCTGTGCAGATAAGCCCAACCCATCATTCTGCCTTTATCACTAAAGTCCTCCCCTGTTATACTCCCTTTAGAAGTGCAGCCCACCTACATGCTCCATGAGTGTGTGCCCTGCCAGTAGCCTTGGTGTTCTTTGGGTTGTGTGAAACTGTTTGAGGCAGAGGAAATTGCAAAAAGCCCTGGTGGATGGCTCTGCATGCCAGTGTGTCATTGTCACAGCTAAAGGAAATCTTTAAAGCAGCAACCAAGGGGCTCTCAGTTAACGTGGTTCATGTGAGCAGCAATACACACAGGGGTGAATTTTAGTGAGGAGCTAAACTCCTACCAGATTTCCTAAAATTACAATATTCTCTTTCTTACTTTCTCTGTCCTCCTCCCAGCATTTTATGCTTCATAGTAAGGAAAAATACATCCCTTGTGAGGTTCTTCTCTTAACCTTCTGGAAGTTACCATATTTAGGATGTGGACAGATGTCTGCTTCAGCATCTCATTTTGCTAGGAGAAGTGAACAATCTGTACTGCCACCTCCTAATTCACTTCAAACAAAATCCAATTAACTTGAATGCTTTTGATAGGTCTGTGTTAATTTCCCTGATATGCCTTAAGCAAATTACCTGGAGGTCTCATTTCACATTGTATCAAGCACTTGCTGTTGTCTACAAGTGTCACTAGTTACAGAGCATTTTCTAACTTGCAGCCACTCTGTGTATTGTAGGAGCATTTAGTGGAGATGATACGATCTCCTTAAGGTCTTATTTTACCTGAGTACTGAGAACATCTGAAAGCAAATCTCTTTCTGAAATGGTTTAGATTTTTTTGTGATGACCTTTTTTTCTGCTGTTAAAACTGGTTCTGAAAACTCTATAGAATACTTACCTGTGTTATATCCATAATATAGATGTATGGTAAGAGGGCACCCTGGGAGGATCCCTCCAAGTGGGTAGCTGATACCTATCCATGGAGCTCTGCAACTCTACAGCATGAGTGGCCATCCCTACTTCAGTTAAGGCCCGAAGATGTTGGTTATGAAGGTTATGCATCAGCAAAAGAAGGAACAACCTCTAAGCACATTCCGCAGACTGATACAGAGGGCGACCCCTTGGTAAGATTCAAACTTTTGGGAAAAGGCTTTTCAGTATGCACTTCAATCTGACATGTTACACTGTACACTGTGCAGTAAAAAAGCACTGTGCACCTGTTCTACAACAGGCTTTTAAAATGAATCCTGCTATAATTTATGAAAATGTTGAAAATGAAAGGAAGCAGAAGGGCACGTATCGCCAACACGTTAATATATTCTTACATTGTTTGTATTTCCCATCTGCCCAGATGTATCTGATATCTGGTACCATGGATCAGGTCTTCATCATTATATTGTTTGGGTACCACTCTTCAGCAGCTTATTAATCAGTTTTATCATGAAAACATCTTTCTTCATTGGGCAGTTTTTCATCTACATTATACAAATGAAGGACTGCAATATTCACATTAGTTAACTTACCTATCATAAAGAATTTAGTGAGAATAGAAATTAGCCATCCTCCCATTTCTCATAATATTTCAAGATAACTGATGACTGTGTAATAGTCTTAATGTAGAAGGAATGCAAGTGTGGTGGCATTAAATGATAAGAAGTTGATTTCCCTCAATGCCACATATTGTTTTATTTAAATACAATCCCACATATTCGGATTTGCCATTACCTCTGATAATGGACTATTAAAATGCATATGTTGAACTGCTATTCTTGTGTAGTGCTTTCTCTGTGGACTGCCTTTATCACAATTCAAAATACCATTTTAGAGAACTGGATTTCTAGAATACAGGCAGCCCTTGGAAAAGGGAATTTCTCAGAGAAAAATGCATTTAACTCTTAACAGTGTTAAAAAAATGGCTCCTCAGCCTCACTGTTTCATGTTCAAAAACAGACCTTGATTCCTGAAGAAGTGTAGGAAATCATCTTATTTGAACTCCCCTTCCATTCCATAAGCTTTCAGGTGATATTTTGACCCTGTTATTTGAGCTTACATGAGTGTGTTGGATAGGCTTCCAGCACAGCATAATGTCTACTATGGTGAAAACTGAGGCTATGGGCAGCCTAAGTTGAATGTCCACTCCCCCCCTGCTCCCTGTCCACTGTGGCCAGCATCTGTACCTGAGTAAATATCGGAAGCTTGAAAGTTGTGTTGGAGGGTTTGCCCCCACCTCCAGTGGAGCTCATGGGTGGGCAGACACTGCACTTGTGGAAACAGGACATGTCTCATGCAGGATGTATTGAACACCCACCGCAGGTATTCTGTGTTTGCAAGCATGGATACCTGTTAGAGCTTCAGCAAAAATTACACAAAAGCGTTGATAACGCTGTTCAGTGCCTAGAGAAAACTTCACCATGCAAGCTGAAAGCATAGAGATGTAAGGATTTCTAACAAACTGGAAAATAGGGGCTTAAAACACAAACCAATAGGAATATATCTCTGGCTTTGGTTTTCCTTTGCGTGCTTTTTGTAATGACAGTGTATTTGTTCCTTGAAAAACATTGAAGTACTGTCAACATTGTTTGCATTCCTTAGCATGCTTGCAAAAGTAGATGGTTCATAAATAAAATCCTGACCATTATGTAGTTAGCCATTAAGCATCCAAGTAATTTTCTGGATCTTAATGCTGCTATTTGATGATTTTCAGATGAATTTCAGGTACCAGTATTCCCCAAGTTATGGGGGCCTCTACTCTCCTGGGTAGGAGAATCTGTTGCTGTTCCACTTCTAAGGTCAGCCCCTCAAGAGCAGATGGGACTCATTTATGAAGCAGCTGGCATCAGTCCACCCCTGATGCCACTCTCTCATTCCCTCCCCATCTTTCTCTTGTAGAGGGGGTATGTTACTGTGATTATGTTTTCAGTTGCTTTTCCAGTGTAATGCATCTACACCATCCAAAAATTATCTGGAAGCTTGACTGTCTCCAAATATGGGCCCAGATGTCCAGCTGAGATACAGCTTCCTTCCTCTGCCAGGGTTGCATCTGCAGCTGGCCTCACCCCTGAATTAAAGAGTTATCAGGCAGCTCCATTGTATCCCTCTTTGGACCTTTAAACTTCTATTTAAAAACCAGAAGGCAATGAAAAGAGTGCCAGTAGGAGCCACTAACACCCTGCCCTTTGTGAAATCTTTTTGTATGGTCCCTCACCCAGGTACCGGCACACCTCATACAGCAAGGGAGCTAAATTAAATTTTAACACGGTCACTGCAGCATTAAATGAGATGAGATTATGTAAACATTTCTTTTTTTCTTTCAGATGAACATGCTAATGAGGCTTCAAGAGGCTGCCAACTATTCGAGTGCACAGAGCTGTGACAGTGATAGCACCAGCCACCATGACGACATTTTGGATTCATCCCTTGAATCAACTCTCTGAAAGGGACAAATCTTGCTGTAGGATGATGGTAAAATGTGTTTCCACTAGACCACTGCCAGTATTAAAGCAGCACACCGAGGTCTCTGAGTAAGAATGATGTGTTGCAGGGAGGCAGGAGACCTAACTCTGAAAAGTCAGGAAGAAAAATTGAAGTGGAAAGCTTGAATTAGTTTAATTTCAAGGCGTTTCAATACCTATGGAGCCAAGTGAGACTCCATTTGTCAACTGGAAAGTGCCCTAGACCAAGGGCATCTGAGCAGATTGCACACGTGTTAGCCAAACTGGAATTTTTTTTTCCCCTTATCCTCTTTCTCTCTCTCTGTCTCTCTGTGTTTCTCTGTACAAGTTTACAGTGAAACTTCTTTGGTTTGTTTTTTTTTCCTTTAGTTTACCTTGAGGTACTGCATGAACAATGCAGTCTTCTAATTATCTCCTAACCTCTGTTGTGCCACATGGTGCTGGTCACAGGATTGGCAGTGGTGTTTGTGTTACACACTATTGCCCATTCCAAAATGAGTAAAAGATGATAGTAACTCAGAAAGCACAAACAGTATTGTGCAATCACCAGAAAACATGACTGTGATATGCTGGATAAGTGCCAATTTAATTCTAACTGCCATGGTCACGGTGATGCGCTCCATCAAGTTTTTAGTACACAAGTCACAGATTTTATAAAGTTATTTTTACCACAAGGGTCTTTTTTAACCGCCTGCCCACTCCTTAACAACAGTTTTCTACCAATTATTAACCAACACTGATTAAAGGCTTTTTAGGGCTTCATTTGTTTGAGCCTTTTCAGTGAAAGAAGGAACATTTCTTATGGTGCTGTCTCACTGCCTTAAAACAGATTTCTAGAACAGTTTTACAGTTGGTTTAATTCCTAAACCATTGGTAATTTACACTGTTTTTTTCTTCATTTACTAATGAGAAAACATCAGTTAACATAGTAGCCTCATATCTGTATATCATGATTTTTTAAAGTAATGGATACGAGAAAGAACAGTTGCTATATAATATTTTTATCTTGTGAATAGATTTCTCTGCCTACCCTCAGAAGTACACAAGGAACCTAAACCCACTTTCACTGCCACCTAAATGCTGACAAAATCAGCTAAAATCCATTTGGTCCCTAGGAATGGAAATTTTGGGAGGATAGATGTTTTGAATACTTATCCAGCAGAGCTGGATGCACTTGATGCAGCATGAGCACAAATATATGGGGGTTTGTTTTTTTTTCCTTTTTCTAGTTTCAGCATGTTGTTTTGATTGCTATAGTTGTACATGAAGAATTCAGCATAAAAGAACACTGAAGCAGTGATGTCCACTGTGGAAGAGGAAGAGTTTATACTGTAAAAGTGGGTTGGTTTTGCACAGTCTACTGGGTGGGTATTGTAAATATAGAGAAAAAAAAAAAAAAGAAAAAAAAAGCCTTGCACAAATCAAATCAAAAACAAACAAACAAAAAAAATGTATTTTATTCTGTTGGTGTTAAGAGATGTTTCACTTGCTGAGATTTCCTGTATGTTGCAAACAAATACAGAATGCAAAATCTAAAAGCTGTTATTACCTGGTGTGTTTGTCCTGTACTTACAGCTGTTACGACTATGCAGGAGCTATCAATGCTACAGTTAGCATATTTCAATATCTGTATGAAACCAATACATTTTGGGGGGAAAAGTCTGAAAATGTTTGAAGTTCATATGTCACGGCAGGCTGCAACCAGACAGCATCCAGGCTGCTTAGAGTAACCAGAAACACTCTTTTACCATGAGAGCTGTGAGGTTAAAATAGGTGCACGTGAACAAGAAGGTACCCAAGGGCTCTGGCATTGTGTAGTCATGTACTGTACACCTCCATGGATGTTAACTTCAGGATGTGTATCTGGTGCTATTCACTCCTCGTGGCCGCCCTGTGGCCACCTGCTGTAACTTAAAGAAATCAATGCAGTTTCCAAATGGCACTGAGCTGCATCGCTGAATCTAGAGGTTCCTACACGGTGCTACTGCCCTAGTAATATACTGAATTTATGCACGTAGGATTCAGTCTGACCAACATCGTGCCCCCCAAATCTGGAGCCATTTCTGATGCAAAATGTCAGTTCATACACCTTGACTGACTCAAAGAACTAAAGCAAAGCTGCTCTTTCTTGTACCTGTGCTCTGAGCAAACCTGCAAATCTTTTCCTGCCATATTTAGCTCACAAACACACAATATTACATATACAAAACTTCCTGCAATACATCTCAGTGAGTCCACCTAGTTTACAACTCAGAAATTGTTTGTGAAACATTTGTCTGTACACATTTTATATTTTGTACATTTTTGATGTAACATATCTTGTAAATAGACAGAAACAGTGAAATAAATCATCTGAAAATTTTTGTAGTCTTTGTAAAACCCTAATAATAAGTATTTGGTGTCATCGGACTTAACTGGATGATGTATTTTCTATTGGTTTATTGTTCCTCTAGCTTGTAAACCAGCTTGCGTATTTTTTTTTTTTTTTGCAGGTGTGCACACTGTATCTGTCTAAATTATTACTTTGCCATTAAAGTGGAATTATTTATTGAAAACACAGTCTGGTGTTTTGCAGTCAGGACTACTTAACAGGTATTACTTCAAATATGTGAACAGGAAAACAAAATGACACACTGAAGGATGTGATTTTTCTGTATTCAGCAGAACTAATCTCTGGAGAAACAAAATGAAGTACTGTTTCCAGTTCCAATGATTCAGCAGGATTTTTGGATGGCTGTTTCCTTGGTGTGAACAGGTTATGCCATTCAGAAACAACTTCACAATCTCCCCATTCTCAGGATTATTTTTAAATACAAGCCTATGAATTTTAGGGACAAAAAAATCTGTCCAAAACCCATAAAGTATAATGCCTTATTTTGAAACTTAAAGAACTTAGAGCTACTTCCTCAGCAGGTATACATCAATATTTGAAACTCCCTGAAGTCTGAGCCCAGACTATCAGACCCCTTTGAATTTCCTCGGGACCCAGCCCGATGGCGACTTAATGGAGAGAGAGGCAGCTCCGATCCGTTGTCCAAAAAGCAATTTAATAATGCAAAAATAACAAACAATAAGGCTCCACTATATTGGAATGAACCAGACCAAGGCAGTAACAAGGGGCAAAAGGCACGAGGCCAAAGAGCCCCAGGCCAGGGTCAGACAAGGGTATTTATGCACCCTGCTGCGGGAGGGGAGTTAAGGTAGGGTCTGAGGGAAGGGTCCAATGGGAGACAATGATTAAGAATATTAAAATTCTTGCACCAAAAATCAACCTATGATAACACAGAGAACCAAGAACTTTCTGGTAACAATTTGCATAGAGAGCATGTGAATAAGCCCCATGCTCATGGCACTGAAAAAGGGGTTTCCCCAAGGCATTTTTCCAGGGTTCTCTTCTTCTTCTCTGGGGAAACTGCCCTCTACAAATATTGTTTAATAGAATTCAAAGAAAGAAAGTATAATTGTCTTAGTCACCTAATCATGGACTTCGAGGTTGGAAGAAATCATTATGCTCCTGCAAGTTGCAGCATCTCAGCTGTAAGTCTCAGCAGCAGGTTTGTAATTTCTCCTGGAAGTGCAATATCCCAGGAAAGACCTTTAGACATATCAGTACAGAGTAGAAGATTCATCACCTCATTAAAGATGTGGATAATGATTCACTGGGTGGTTTGGATTTTTTAAGGGCTTTATTTGCAGTTAAATCTTACATATCACTTTTTCAAGAGAATAATATCCCATGCTGTTCTTTGCTATGCCCTTTCTTCTTACACTAAAAAGACAGTCACGATCAAAAACATCTTTTACATCTTTCACAATAGTCTTCTTTGCTTGTCTTTTTGACAAGACAGGCAGCTTGCTCATTCCTAGCTTTTCACAATTATCCATGCCTTTCAGGCCTCAACATGCTTATTGCAAGACTTTCTGACTATGTGGTTTATCAGATAGTCAATTCTGAAATGTGGGTATGAGAGCTGAACACAGCATTCCTGTCATGGTTTTACATTTGCTATAAACAGAGCTAATATCACCTTTTTACTCCCACTTCATATTTTCCCTGCTTAGGCTTCAAGGCTGCCGTTCACTCTCTAATTGCATCATCCCACTGCAAACTCATGTTCAGTTAATTATCTACCAAGAGCCTGACTTCTTTTCATGTTCTATCATTTTGAAATACTTAGTCCAATCCTGTCTATATAAAATATGCTCTTTCTTCCTTAGATATATGAGTGCAAATTTATCTGTGTTAAAACAGGATATTCAAATCAGCCCACCCTACTAAATGATTAATTCTCTATAATTATCATCCCATTTACAACTTCAGCAACTTCCATAATTTCCAAAATCTGCACTGTCATTTTACTTTGTCTTTCAGTTTGTACATAAAGGTAGTAAGTTACGTTTTGTCAAGAGCAGAGCCCTGTTGAATCCTGGTAAGACCTTCCTTGAAGATTTCCTGTTCACAGCTACAATGTTTACAGCTACTCATGCCATGGGTATGTTTGTATTTCAGTTAATATGGATATAAGCATACAAAACCATGTGTGTATAATATTACAGAAAATACATGATGATGTACATGGCTTCTCCATCACTGTAGGTCTCCAAGGATGGATTAGATTTGTTTCTGTTGAAAATTACTTATGTAGACATGATCTTCCACAGAAAAAGGACTAGACTAGGGCAACTTCAGTGTGCCTTTCCTATAATTCAGTGCTGCAGTCTTTGCACATTGTCCAGCTGCCATTACTTAAGGGAAAAGGTATGAAATTTAATTGTTAAACTTATTCTGTGTCGCCTGTCTCAGCATATCTACCTGCTAACCTTCATCTGGAGACCTGCTTGGTGAATGCCCAAGTTCCCATGACAGGAATGGGATAGTGCAGCCTCAGAAAGAAGTGTTTTTAGCAAAGTAGTTGAGACATTGGTCTTGCTTACAAGAACTCATTTTTTATGCTATCATTAACTAACTACAGTGTTTCTCAGCATGCACTTTTTCTTGATAACTGAATAATGTCACACAAATTAAATGCTACTACTAAGTTTGGCAGTGCAAGAGCTCCAGATGCACTGTCATGGGAGAAATGTAATGCTGGTAATAATACTAGTGACAGAAAATAGAATCTGTCATGAAAGATAAATTAACTAAAGCCAAGGCCACGTGACCTTGCCTTTCTACACTGAACTGCATTTACTATTCTTTGTTCAGTTGCAACCTTAAACAAATGTTGATAAATAGCAATGAGAAAACACACTGAATAATCATGTCTTTAATACAAAAATTC
Organism: Trochalopteron elliotii; assembly: GCA_024734555.1. NCBI lineage: Eukaryota > Metazoa > Chordata > Aves > Passeriformes > Leiothrichidae > Trochalopteron > Trochalopteron elliotii. Next base: position 3,461,498 of record JANPWX010000699.1, on the reverse strand, counting down.
ATAAATGATCTAATGTTTCACCTTTGTTAGTGCATTTACTTGTTTTTCCTGCAGTTTTTGTTAAATTAGATTATACAATTTAGGAAAGTTAAATGCATGTTGACAATTAGATGGCAAACCTGGAAGAAAAGATACCTGGTAACAAAATAAAGCATTTGCATGATGACACATAACCCGCACTAATGATTTTATCATGCCATGTATGGATGGCTCTCACAGACCAAAGAAGCAGACAAAATACATGTTATCAGTATGACAAAAGTCCAAGGACTTAGTGAGTGAAAAAGTTATTTAAATTAGTGAACAGTATTTTAGCACTGATAATTCAATACACCTTAAACATGTCCTGCTGCACTCTGCAAGTGCAGTGAAAAGACATACACAGTCGGAAAACAGACTCCAGTGCAGGTAAGCTGTTCCACTCATGTAGGCTGCATGCCAGAAAGAAATACGGCTTCTGTACAGTGCTTTGTGAGCTACCAGACATAATGGGGTGGCCAAATGAGTATTTCTGCTCCATCATTACCATACTCTTCATGTAGCTGCCATGATCTTTAGTGTATTCTGTCCCTGCTCTTCCAGGTCAAGCTAGTGGCACTGTTCTGTACTGTTGGTACTGACTCTTGATTGTTTGTGGCCGTGCAAAATCACACTGGAAGCAGAATTTGCATCTTAACTGAACTAACATTACAATGCAAAGGCATCTTTCATCTAGAGGAAACAAGAAACCTAAAAGCTATGTAAGAAAACCTTGTTGTCTCATTAGTAATTACTGTGATTAATCTCATTGCTACTTAATGTCTTTGTATTACTGCTTTTGTAGAGTCAGTGTGTCTCAAATACCTTAAAAATAGTTTTCTTGTAAAAACAAATTATGTTTCCAAGTATAAAATTATACTACTTGTTTGAGAATTGGTTATTAGCTTGTATCAATCTATCAGCCTGTTTAACAAACTATGTCCACACGCAGTAAATTTCATCTCTAGCTTAAGGGTCTCTGGGGTTAAATAACATGTTTAGTCTTGCTATGTATTCTGCATAAGTCATGTTCTTTAATTTCTGTACTGAATATAGGGTTAAGCATGTGAAGTGTTTCCCTAATTTCAACTTCAGTGCCTGCAATTTATGTGTCCATAAACCATCATCTTCAGAGAATAAGATGGTCAACTAACTGCTGCAAGATTCAGCTGAATATTGTAGCAACTGTGCAGAGTATTACACTCAAGAATTACAATGTAATTGCATGCTTAGGCCCTGTATTCCACGGTTTTCCATTTCGCCAGTTGTAGTGTTGAATAAAACCTTCAGACCATGTCGCTAATTAGAAGGGAGGGAGACGTCCCTTTTTCTGGAGTGGAGCAGCTGCTGGCAATGAAGCCTAACTGCCTGTTTTTAGCTACAAGACAATAGAGAGGTTCTTCCACCTAGAGAAAGACAGACAAGCTATAGCATAATGTTACAGGGCATGCCGAAAGAAATGATTCGTAGTGAAAAAAATCACTATCATTCAGCTGTTACCATTCCTTCATAAGTCAGGTAACTTTTTAAACTATAGTAATATTTTCTTACCAGGTGTCAAATATTGTGGGGAGGCAGAGCCTGAACTAGGCAGTAATCAAAATGTAAAATATAAGATTGAAATTCAGTGTGAACTTTAGAACAAGTATCCAGACTTTAAAATTGAAAGTCTCTGCCTAATTCTTGGGGACATACTATGATGCACAGAAATTTAATCTATATCCACAGAATCCTCCATATTTGCTGAGTCGTGTCCTTGTCCTTCCTCTGAGAAAGCAGGATAAAGAGGAAAAAAGAGGTCTGGTTCTTTTGCCTATTTGTGTCTGAATTCTCTCCCCTCAGTTTTATTAGCAGACCTGCTGAGCACCAAACCACAGCTGGTCAGGAAGTTTCCAACTAACAAGGCTGTCCTTTGAAGCCAAAATGGTACCCAAAGAATGTCAGAGTAAATGAACTCTGAATGTACCACAAGCAGAAAACATTTTTGTCCTTGTTTCCTGCCACCTCTCCAGGCAGATGCTTCAGAACCAGAATTGCAGAGATCTGTAGTTCTGGTGAAGTTTTGTTCAGGATCCAGAGCATGAAGCTTCTTGCTACAGAAACGGAGACACCTATTGCAGGAATTCAGGTTCTCATTCCCCTGAAAGCTCCAGCAGCCCAAGTAGGTAGGGATTCCTGGCATCCCTCACTATGGATACCCACACTACCCTCAACTCCCATGGAGGAACATGTCCTAAAGTTGATGACGGGGTAAAAATTGTTAAAATGTGTGGGAGGAGGAGGAGTTGAAGCAGGCATTGCTCTGATCTGTTCCAGACAATATGAGCAAAATGACCTATTGCTTTTAAAATGAGGACATGGAGAATTTCTTCCCAGTGGTATTTTTTAGATAAGCTTTTACTGAAATTATTTCCAACACATACAGATAGAGGATGTTACTGTAAAGGTAATTTCTGTATGGATTCTACTTTTTGTTGACTCAGAGTCCTTAACGGTCTGTTTAGACTGCAGTGGCAGTGGTAGCTTTGTTGAGGCAGACTTTTGCAACTTGCTCTGAGGACTGCCATTTCCAAAGAGAGGGAGGCATTTTGTCAGAGAACTCCAATCCTTGAGATTTTAGCCTTTTTTTTTTTCTGCTTGGATCCTTTCAGAGATAAGAAAATATCTCCTGTCACTGTCACAGCTCCTTTCCCTCCCTCAGCATTTTGTTCACTCCCCTCTCTGCCCTTCTGCCATTTAGCACATCCCTTCTTCTTATTTTGCCTTTCTCATACACGTTCCTCTTCTCTCTGCTGTTCCCATTGACTCTCAGTTTGGCTCCCCTTCTCTGCCCGACACATTTCACTTGTCCATCTCCTCACTCCCCAGAAGGCTGCCTGGCTGCTCAGAGTGTGCAAGGACAGCATCATGTCCTTTCCTGGCTCTGAATGCTGAGCATATGCTGTCACAGCTGAGCAGGGTATGGCAATCACAATCCAACCAGCAACATCCCCTCCTGGACTCTGCCTGAGTACTGACTCCTCTGCCAGTGCCATGGCAAGACCAACTGCAGCAGCAGGAGAGGTCAGCAGCCTCTGGGAAACCCTGGACCTTACCCATGGTAATAAGTTTGCAGTGAAAAAGCTGAATGACTTGCAAGGCCATGGCCTCTCAGTACTCCCATCCATTTCTCTATACCCCCATCTCTGCTGACTGAGGAATATTAAGTTAAAAAGCAGCCCTTTACTGCTTTTAGTACTCTGCCAAAACTAAATAGCTCATATTTTGTAGCCTGGAGGAAGACTCTGGGATGTAAGGGGGGGAAAAACAGTTATCTAGGATACAGGACAGTGGGAGCAGAGGCTCCAAAGCTATTCTTCTGCTCTCAGACTGAGTCTTTTCAAAGGAGTTTTATTCTCTTTCTTTATGGTTGGCTAAAGGAAAAGAAGAATATCAGCACTGCCACTTCTGTGATCAAGAAAGGTGAATTTTTATTGTAAAAAAATGGCAGAATTTTTCAATTTCAGAAACTACAAGCAGAAACATCTCAGCTTGAAAATGAGGCAAAGTCTCATTGGTAATTTGAAATAAAATTAGAAATAGTCATGTTACTATAGTGATATTTGTTAAGTAGTCATTAGCTCTGGGCAAACACAGAAAATACTTTCCATGGTTGTCACATGAGTTATAATGATCAGGTAATATTATTTAATACTTTCTTAGTGATTTTGAAGCGTCGTGTTGAAGTACTTTACAAAGGTCAGGATGAGCACTATTGTTAAGGAGTGAATGGGAAAGAAATCTCATTAGCAGCAGCAGGGTGCAGATGACAACCTAGCACAGTTTCATGCAAGGACTGTGTGTCAAGATGCTGCTAATGAAGAAAGCTCTCGGACTGATTGGCACTCCTACTGTCTATCTCCCCTTATTTCAGAGGGTATTGCATATAATATGTCGCTTTAGAACATATTTTGGATTACATAGTGTAAGATACGGCTTTCAATATCTGAAAAAGAAGATTCTGAGAAAGCCTTTTAGATTTACATAGTTGCTCCTAGAATGTATGAAACATTTTGTTGTCTGTGAGAACATATTCAATCACATGTCCACATATGGAGAAAGAGAAGGGAAAAATTAACCATTGGACTTGGGGATTTTATAAATGGGAATTTCACAGAGCTGTTGATGTTACTTACTTGGTGAAGGAGACTGAATTCTATTTTCAATGGTGGCTCGGGAATACCTGAGAAGACTTCTTATTATCCCTTGACAGTTTTTAAATTTATGGTAGTTTGTGAGAATTTTCCTCAAAATTGCTATGCTCAGGGTTAAATGAGAGAAGGTAAGCATTTCTGCTTAGAGTCCCAGAAGCATTTATGTCTTTGAATTCAAAATTTCAGGTCTCCCAGTTAGCTGGACTTGGAGGCCTCCATGACTCAGTAGAGCAGGGATTTCCTGTGTGCCTTTGGGAAGCAGAGAAGATTAATCACATCATATACTGTGATCTAATATTATGTCTGCAAATGAGATTTCCAGGCAACTGCTAGGCATGTGGGTTTGGATCCCATATTTTTAGCTTGATAACTGTAATCTAAGCTATAACTCATTTACAGACTAGTCTAGTCCAGCCAAAAGACCCCATTTCATTAGGACATGGTTAGGCAGACATTCTGGCAGCAGCAGGAGCTTCTGTAACTCCATTAAACATGCTCAACCTAGCTTTTCTCAGGAGATGGCAGCAGTAGCATTCCTGAATTGGCTGCAATAATTTCCATTTTCTTTGAGCCGCATGAGGTGTAAAGCAATAGTTAGGTGGGAAACAACCTCTTCCCCCTGAAAAATCCTCCCTGCAGCTACATGGAGCATTACATTTAGAAATACAGATCTGTGGGTGTTTTGTGCAATGAGAATGAGGGTTGAAGAGGTAAAGAAATATGAGAGTTAGCTGGACCTTACCTAAATATTTCATATGCAACCCAAAATAAGTCTTTCACTTTTTGAGCTATCCAAACAAGGCACTTTAACCAGTGCTGTGGCAGGGCAGCACCATTGCATGTCACTGCTCCCCACTTGCCTACAAAGGTCCCCTCTGTCAACACAGCGGAGGCCTGAGGAAGGAGGGTGAGTGTCGACTGACAGTGCTTGTGCTTGCTGGTGAGCAGAATTTCACTTTGCCATGGGAGATGAAGATGAGGCAAGGGAGAAAAGAGAAGATAGGCAGCAACATGACAGAAGCAGGCAGGAAGCAGAGAAGGCTATTTTATATTTTAATCCATATGGGTTTTTTCTGATGCTGCATTGAGAGCACCTGAGCACTTACATACCATGACAAACAAGTTTCATGTCTTGTTTGTAAAACAATCCTTCCCCCAGGGGGAGAAGTAGGGGCAGAACGTTTTGTTTTCTGAAGACATTTTCATTTGCTTTTCTTTAAAACCACGTGCTGCTGTGAGATTGGAGTGGTCAGAGGTGGGTCTCTGGCAGCAGTAGGTGAGGAGTTCCGTTTCAGTGCAATGCTCCCGGTGGGAGCACGGGCAGGATCCACTCTGCTCACAGAAATCCTTTTTACCAAATGCACAGAGAGGTGGAGGACTCTCTTCCACTCAGATGTACAGAGTGAGGTTTATTAATATATCTTGGGCACAACTTTGCTAGTATTTTTATTACCTCAATGTGTTTAATTTTCCTTTAAATGCTATGAAAAGCTTGTATGCAGCTCAGAGAGAGGTTTGCTACATATGCAGCATCCTGACTTGTGGACAAAGGTAGCTATTTTACTCCATGTTACCTGGAATTTTCTAGGGCTGTGGACTTCACACTCAGATACATCACAGAGCCTCAGCACAGCTGACAGATGACAAAAGCAAGAATAACCATTGCCCTGCCCTTACCCCCCACTGTTTGCTGGTTGTAATCTGTGTTCCATTTCATTTCCTTCCACTTTTCATCAGTGCTTTGATCACATCCAAGTATGAGATGGTATTGATGACAATGATATAGTTATCTGTGACAAAAGATGAGTTATATGTATTTTTCACATACAGTTACACACAGTCCAGACTTACTGTTCTTGGTTAGGAAAAATCCCCAAAATGTTCTCTAATTATTAACGTAACGGTTGCTTGAAAAAGAAAAAGACAAACAAATAAAAAACCCACAAACAAACAAAGAAAAAAAATGACAGACAAGACTATGATGCTGTGCTTTTTCCTAGTTCCTTAGTTCATCTAGGAATCCTGTGTAAGGAAACAAGTTTTCCTACACAAAGATGGTGACTTGTCTCAGATCCATAGTCAGACCTTCCATCCATTTCTGCCATCTTGAATAGGCTGTAGGTAGCTCTGAACCTCAGCAGTGCCTGAGTGTCTGATTTGGGCAGTGCCCAAATACTGAGTGACCCTTGAAGCTGCTTGAGTGCATAATCTGTGGTTAGATATTTAACAGCAGTCATTATTTTTACTAACCCATCCAATAAATCTGGCACATCCCAAGCCTTCTGACACATATACAGCTTTCTTCTGCCTGATGCTTACAGAAGGTGGAAAGGGTAGGTTTTCTGTAGGCTCCAACAGGAAACCTGTAGATTTTAGGTATACCTGTGATCCTGAAAAAGAAGAAATATATATAGCAAGACAAGGCAAGGGAAGGAGAAAGGAGTTGCAGATAAGCCGCATTTGCTTTAAGGTGGAGGAATGAAGCATCAGAGTTACTTATTCATGTCTTGGGGTGCCAAATAGCTGAACAAGGAAGAAAAACTGAGTTTCTTCAGGGAAGGGGTTCTCCCTTTGTTCACAATGCTCCTCAAAGAGACAGCTCCTAAGAGGGACAAGGCAGGTGACTTTTCAGGAAATAAAGTTAATGTGTTCTCTAAAATTGTATCTCTTAACCCTGTCCAGAGCAGGCATGTCAAGGGCTAGAGTTGATACATGAAGTTTACATGACAGCTGAAGAATTATCATTTAAGAAGGCCATAGCCAAGACTGTTACAGCAATTATCTGTAGGCCAGAAGAAACAGGAGAGGCTACAGAAGAAGTATTTTCTAGGAGCACCAGTCTTTATCTAAAAACTCAGGAGTGTTTCTGTACTTCCTTTCCTATCACACCCTTCTGATTTCGAATGGTTAATGGTGTGGTGAGGTGAGTGGTTTCTATTTTGTTGTTTCTAGGTGGCATGGCTGGATCCTGTTTGGATCTGGTTCTCTGAAGCTGAGAAACAAGGTTATTAGTGGTAGAGGTAGGCTTTTTGAGAGAATAGTTTACAGAAACATGAAATACTATTAAAGAGTTACTCTCAATTTTCAGAATATTTTACATTCTCTTTTGTCTTTGAAAGTAAAAGCTGGGCAAGAGGACAAAATGTATCCTTTTCCCACCTAAAATGGTAGATTGTAGGACAAAAATGTTGAGTAGGGATCAAAATGCAGATGGTGAAACACTGGAAGACCTTGCACAGGTGTTCTAAACCTGAAAGGATATGACCATGAGCAGCCTGCTCCAGCTGCTAAGTCAAACATGATTTGAGCAAGGAGTTAGGCAATGTAACCTCCAGAAGTTGATTCCAACTTTAGTTATTCTATGATTTTCGTAAAGAAGGATCAGAAAAGAAATATGCCCATAGAAAGTGGCTTTATTTACTAAAATGAAACACTACATCTAGCTGCAGCCAATTTCAGTTCTGCTCTAAAGAGAACAAGTAGGAGAAGCAACAATTCCTTTGTACATTTCTTTTCAATATCTCTTCACTGCATTCCAGCAGGAAGAACTCAGATAATATTCCCATCTTCTGAACAGAAGCTTTGCATCCTCTTTAATCAATCATCTGTGCCTCAGGCACCCTCTTCTTTACCAAATTTTCAGCCTTGTTGCAAGATGTGCTGATTGCTTCCCATGGTGAGACCTACTCCTTGATTATTTTAAGGTGTGTGAGGTGGAAGAGTGAGTGAATTCTAATGGAAATGTTCAACACTGAGTTCACCATTAAATTTAAGGAGTGTGACAGACAAGAGCCTTACAGACTTGTGCTCTGGTAACGCTCTGCATCTGGGAGGGGCAGCATTTAGGGCTATATCACTGTTTATTGTGATTATTGTGATTATTCATGATGTGGGAATGATGAAAACACTCACAGGTAATAGCATTACTTGGTTTGTAATGTCTGGAGGTGGTCACCTTCAGAATATGGGGATGAGAAGATTTTCAGAGGATTTGGAAAAAAAAGAAGGTACATAATGGCAAATGGAAAATGCCTTAGAAAACAAAAGTATTTCAGTCTTTAATAAGCACATGGAATTATTCATATACTTGCTAGGTTCTCAATTAATGGTAAACCTTGACCATCTCTGTGTGCTTCACAGTGGTGATTCAAAAGCCATATGGATTGCTGGGAATTCTGAAAAATGGAATTTAAAATAACACTGGGGTTATTATATGAATAAATACTTTATTTTCAGCTAGTATGCTGACGATCCACATTCAAAAAGAATAGTAGAAGAAGAAAATTATTAACAGTATGTGAGTGGAGATGAATAGACAGGCAATTCTTGGAAAAGAAAAGATCAGTAAAAGTATTATAAGCCATGAACAATAATAGAGAATAAAAAATTAATGATTTTAATTTCCTGTTTCTGTGCTACAAGTGAGGAAGGAGGAGGACAACCAGTGAACCAAATTATGAGTTAACAGCCTGGCACTGTTGGTAGGCAGGATGCATTATACAAACACAGCTGGGCAAAGGATATCAGCCACCAGAGTCCAAGGGTCAGGATAAAGAAACGCAACGTGCCTTGAAAAAGGAGATTCCGATTAGGTCCACAAATACTTATTATGAACTGCTGAAACATAATACCTACCAACACTACACATTTAGCTGGGTACTGGGCACTGTGTCCTTTTACTGGTGTTACTGTTTCTCTGGAAATCTCTGTAAGTACAGCAAAGCACATCTCTTATACAACCCTGAGATGCTGTCTGGAAGCGTGCAGGATTTGCCTTCCTTGCGCCAGTCTCCTCTTGCTGTGATGTTATTCTTTTGTTTTTGTGGCATGGTTCATTTAAAGAGGGGAAAAAAGAGAGTACAACATTGAAAAACACAAAGGCAGCCAGGACTCACACCACCTGTTTTCCCCTGGTGCTTTTGTATAGTGTTTGACTGGGAAGACTTTGGCAACAAAAATGCACATTCATTGACACAACATGTGGTTTTAGCCACAGACTTCAACTTTGTTTAGCTGTTATCACAGAAAATCAGATTTGCTATGACTTTGTGCCCATAATATTACAGCAGTTCACCTTAATTAGACACAGAAAATAACTTTGAAATCCCTGTTGTCCTTTTGGATAGAAAGATCAGCCACAAGTCTTGTGCCTATGCTAAATATTTGAGATTTTGGTCTACCAGGTTGTCTAGTGAGGACATGAAGATGTGCTGCAAGCAGAAATGACAGAGTGCTGATGGGATTGTTAAAAAATCACAAATAAGGAACAACAAAAATGTGGTGAGCCTTTACTTACACTTGACACAAACTAATGATTTTGAGGGATATTTTTCATTTATTGGACCTATTTAAGTATTCTTCCCCCTCTGCAGAAGAGTTCCACTTCACAGAAATCTCTTTCTGAAACATGTACTCATAAGATGTGCCTATACCATCTTTTAACCTTGCTCATCAAATAAATCCCAGGAAGTTGTGCTCAAAAACTGGGTTTTTTACTCTGTTAACCATCTCATGGTTCCTTCCTGACCCAATTATGATTTACAAGCCCGTAGTTTGAAGTCTGAGCTTAGAAACTGGACGGTCTTTTCCAGGCAATGCCATTCATATCACCTTCTAAATCCTTTAAATTTACCCTGGTCATTATTACCTTGTGGGTGCTACTCCTGTTCAAAAGTTTTGAACCATCTCTAGTATCATTCTTCTGGAAGGGTATGAAATTACTCATAAAGTTAGCCCTATTTACTCCTTTTTAAGTTAACAGAAGTGCTCAAGTAGTCTAAGGCTGCTGAAAAATTTTGTGATCAGTTTTCACTTTTGAAAAGTTCTTGCATTGTAAGTATTCTGCATTTTGTAAATTGTTTCTATTGAGTCCTTGCTATTTAACAAAATCCTAAAGCACTCTGGGAGAGAAAGATACATTTTATCACTGTGTGACATCATCTTACTACTTGCTGTCTTTCCTTACTGCGGATAAATGTAGTTCTATGTTTTGTCTTCTACCAATGATAATTGGCAATTCTATCTTTGGAAAGACAGGTGCCTGCTAAGAAAAGCAGGAGCCTCCCTCAAAATGGAAAATATAAACCCCCTCCCTCCAAATCATAATTTTGAAATTAACAGGCTCTCAAGCAAAGATATGGGAATCGGAATAACAGCTCTTTACTGGGAAAATTAAACTAAAAATGCAGTAGCTAAAAACAAAAACACTGACAGAGTCAGAATACAATCTAACACCCTGTTGGTCAGGATGTTGCAGCAGTCCAATAAAAAATGGTGGCTGCAGTTCTCCTGGAGTGACAGATGTAGTTCTGTTGGAGATGATCTTGTAGAAGGGTGTAGTTTCTTCTAAAGGTCCAGTGGTGGTGAGATGGGTCCAGTCTTCCTTTGGGACCCACTGGAAACAGGCTGTCCTGGTGTTCTGACTCCCAGGTTTTATCCAGATAGGAATGCTTGGCTCCTCCCTCTGGGTGGAGCATCTCACAATGGGATGATGTAATTTTATCAGTCATGCAGTGAGACTCAATGGCCCATTAACAGAAGATATCTCCCTGGAGGGAGGATGGGTCATGGAAGAGATAAAGAAACACTGCCCCACCTGGTTTTAACAGATGGTAATAGAATACATACTTTTGGTTACATTTTGCATTGCTATCTAAGACAGTATTAATCTTATCTGTTAATTCTTGAAATTTCTTTGTTCGGGTTCTGTGTTATGAACTTACAATGAATTCATATTTTCCTGCAACAGGTTACTTCTCCTTTTGCCTTACTTCTCAGTGTTTCTCAATTCCTTGTTTCTAATTCATATAATTCAAAATATCAGAAAGGTCTTATCTTGTGAATATGTCTACAATATTCATGCCAGAAGGCAAATATTTCTAATGTAAATATAAATGTAGACATAAGTGTACACACACTTAGACACATAAATAAGGGGGTTTAGATATATTATTTAGATATATTATTTTATATTCATTGTTGTTTCCAGCTGAGTCAAGGGATTACAGTTTTTGTTTTTCTTAAATTTCCAGTCATGTTCACATAGTTCTGTGGAATTACTTTTACTTGTTTCATTTCCCCCATTTTTTTTTAAGTTTCAAAAACACCTCATTATCAATAACATTTTTATTCCTCATTCTGTTTGCAAAAAGCCAGTGTAAAAAGTCATGATTTCATCTGTGCTATGTGATCACATCTGCACAACCGCAAAGATCACAGCAAGGGTCTTTCTGTGATACCAATGTATCACATGTTATTCCTGGTTTCTGGCCCTGTGATCCAAACCCTACTTATCTGTCAAGATGAGGCCCAACACAAAGCTTCTTTGTGTTGAGTGAACACATCTGACTTAAGACACAAACATGCAAATATAAGTTAGAATTGGCAGTGTCGTGCAGAACAAAAGCTCTCATGATAATACAGTATTCCTTCATTTCTGCTAGCTAATAGTAGATACATAAGATGCTGCAATATTCTCTTATCTACTCTGGGTTTTTATTATCAGAATTTATACCAATTCCTGTTTGAAGTCTTGGAATAGGTGATACTGACTGATCCAAGACACTCTGTTACCCAGATATGAGACCAGAAATTTCTGAGCCTGTCAAATTCTTGCCCTTCAGCCCACTTAATTGAACTGAAATTGAATCTACCCAATAGCTGATCATGTCAAAGTTCCCATGACATTTCAGTAATAGTTTTAAGGTGAAAAGTGTGGTTGCCCTTTAATGAACAATTCTGATGACTTGTATTTATTAATCAGGTCCCCTATATTGTTTTATATGCAATTAGAATTTTTTGCTCCCCATGTTCTTTAATGTCTAGATTAATTCTGATTGCAAACCTTATTCTGGCACTCAATTCCTCTTTTCATCTTTTCTCTTTCTTCTCAATGCCTTCTGATTTGTTTATCTGGGCTGTCCCCTCAAAGCTTTCATGACACTGACATAGATTCCACCCAAATAATATAACCTCTTTACCTTGTGAAAGGCTAACTAAATGCTCTAGCAGAAGAGAGAACATCTGTTTCAGAACAACTAACTTGCAAAAACAAAGCAGCCAAAAAAGACTTAGTCTTGTTCTTCAGGTGAAAGGTGAAAAACCCAGGAAAACCCCCTGGCTATGTTCTACCTTCAGCTCATTTCTACTCCAGCTTCATTTCTGAGTTTGTCTAGAGCAGTCTATGGGCCATGAAGATGCTATTGGGCAGCATCCTTGGGCCACCACCTTCAGTGGATCCTCATTATGTATGTCATGAGTCTATTGAATCTCCAAGTACACTAGAGGCTACAATAATGTAGATGTACCCAGCCAACCTTAAATGAACTCACTTGGCATTACAGTTTGCAATGGCCATAGCCCTAAAATCATAATTTACTGAAGAAGCAGGGACAATTAACTCACTTTGACTTCTTTGCTGCTTGCTCCCCTGCTAGCAAGACTGAAGCAAGCCTGACCTTTTCTTTCTTCTTCTACTTTTTTTTTTTTTTTTTTTTTTTTTTTTTTTCAGTTCTGAAAACCAGTTCTGATACTGAAATACCTCACTGCAGACCTACCAGTAGCTGTACTTAGGGAGTGACACCTTGTGTCTCTGCCTCGGGGAGATAGCACACCATCTGCTGTCTCGTCCTCTACATGATGTTCTCTCAATTCCATTTGGGGGAGAAGGCATCACACCAAACTCCATTCTGATCCACAAAGTTGTTTTGAACATCATATCCTTGAACAAGAAATTAACCTAAACTTTTATTTGAAATCTTTATTTTAACCTGACACTGACAAGCTGACTATTGTTTCTTGAACCTTGATCGATTTTTTTACTGAAATTTATGAAAAAAGCTAAACAACAAAAAATAATCCAAATCCAAACCATAAACCTTCTCTCACAGCCAAGTTCAAAAGAGGCTGGATTGTTTTGGACAAGTCTGTGTGACTCTTTTTGATAAATGGCATCTTTTTTTTATAGATTTACTTAGTTTTCCTACAGCTGAGAATTGTGCACCTGTGTCTTCTTTTCCTCTTTCTTCACAGTAGCTTTTCTTACTTCTTGGCCAGCTGCCACCTACAATATCCGTTGCAGTTGTCATGTCTATGACCTAATGATCTAGCATCAAATTCTCCAGTTTTCCTGTATGTTGGCAAGAATGCAGCCATTCTTCTCCATCTCCCTGTTCTGGTTCTCAGCTTTGAATTACCATTGGCTATGAGTCATAAATCTCTCTCTCCCATTCCTCAGTGGCTAGCTCTTTCTCCTTTGAAATTTGTCTTATCTTAAATTACTCATCTCTACTTCTTGGTCTAATTTATCACTCTTGTGGAACAGCTATCTTTTTGCATTTTATATACAGGGTGTTTCTCCTGGCTTGTGGTAAGCAAAACCCCAGCTCATCCATTATCAGAAATAACCACTGTGGCTTATGATTTCTGAACTCCCTGGAGAATCTAAACATATTTTCAAAGTAAATATTGAAAAGATATAATATATCAGCATGGATTTATATATAAACTGAAGACCTACTGGGTGTTATGAAGAATCTACTCTTTTGGATGTTCTGTTTTTTATAATTCATCAGATATAATATCTAAAATTAGCCAGTGGCTGTTTGTAGAGGAAAAAATACTGGATTAGATAATATCACTGAATTGCAATGTAAGCAAAATTTCAAGCTCTGTGTGAAATACCATAATCTTGACAAGTCATTATATGCCAAAACTTTTTGAAGGGGTTTCCAAATGAGGTGAAGAGCAAACGTAACTGCTACCTTTTCAGTCTCCCTGTCTACAGCACTAACAAGTAATGGTAAATATGGAAAACATTGTCTTGATATAGAGAGCTAGATAGAAATCATGAGCTATTTCTGTGTTCTCATAAATGCTTTTACATTATTTCTAATTTGCATAATTTTATTATTATACTACAACTTGAAATTAATAATCAGATGAAAGAGAAGGCTTCTTAATAAGTATATTGTTGATGGGACAAGGATAAGTCCTTGAAGACAAAAAAGAAACACTGTAAAAAAATCATAAATATTCAAATCAGTAGAACTGCAGGAAGAGTAAGGTGAGGTAAGTAAATAGCAGCCAGGATTTAAACTGTCTGTTGTACTTCTTTGTATTGCAAAGCATGATAGCACTGACGTGGAGCAGGACTGCCCAGGCTTACTAGCTATGAAGATCCACCACTCATAAAATTTTAATAACCTTTATTACATGCAGCTTTTCAGAGATAAAGAGGCTGGCTGTAAAATTACAAACAGTCTTTGCGGAGTAAAGTCTAAAATTGAAGAACAGCATCTGGACTAAAATGAGCTTGAAGAAAATACACATGCATACTCCAGAATTAATCAGGCAACACTGTAAAAATTTTGACTTTCAATAATTGAGGAAGGGAAGGTTGTTGGGTTTTGGTTCATAGCACTCTTCACAAAACCTGATTCCTGCCACGACTCCCTTTGAAGTACAGAGGTATTGCTATTAAAGCCAATGTCCTATGTTGGTACCCTAAACCAGCTTCTACTTCAATTATTCATAAGTATTTCATATAAATTGCACTTGAAGGACTTCTGCTCTTGAAAACAGACATTCTTCAGGATAATTTCTAAGCCTTTTCCTTCATGATATATATATATTCATAGCTCTTCAGGGTAATATTTTAGCCCAATTCTTTGTGGTACATGCATATCTATATCATCTTTATATCTTCAGAAATAAGAATTTAGAGAAAAAGTTGCAGCAGTGGGGACAGTGATCAGGAAAAGGATTTTGGGACAAGAGAGAAGCCCCTTGGCCATGTAGAGGTCATACAGGAGGCAAAGTTGAAAGAGAAAACAGAGGAGAAGAACCAGAAGAATGGAAGTCAGAAAGAAGCAAGGACACTAGTGAGGAAATTGGGATGGACAAAGAAGATGGTAAAGGACAGACCTTCATTGAAGATGCAATCAAATTCCAGGGGAGAGCCTAGCCCTACCAAGAAAATGCCTGACAGCAGAGAGACTGTAAGGAAAAGGAGAAATTAAGCTGTTTCCTGAGAGGACAGTGTTTGGTGGAGGCTCCCGGCAGAACAAGAGGTCTGTGGGCAGACATCATCTGCACCAGCACTAGAAAAGATTAGCCAAATGTAATTGCTTTGGTACCAATTCACTGCCTTTCTAAGAGGGCCTACCCTTTTCTTTCTGCAGCTTTCAGCATACTGATAATATATATGCTGCTCTCTATTACATAAAAAGCATTTTTTTCCTGTTCAGACTCCTACAGCATGCCAGGTGGCATGGAAGGCAGAACAGTTGCACAAAATACCCTTTTTACATCAGGCAGCATTTAAATAATGCTGTTTATAGAGTGTGGCCCTGTTCCCACTGAAGTCAGTGGGTGCTATTGAGCAAAGCTACCACAACGAGTTTAGTCCTTATGCTTTTGAGGCACTGCCCCGTTATAGTCCACATCTCAAATAGCATCTTCCCTCTAACAAACAAGCAGGGATGGATGGGAGCAAGCTGCTTCCCTGGCTGTTTCCTGCAGCACTATTTTATACTCACCGTCTGCCTGCCCATCTGTTCAACCTCTCTTACAAAAACTGAAAACATTCCTGCTTTTTAAAGGGGTGAAAAATGCCTGAAAAGAAGAATGAATGAGATCTCCATGAAATGACTACTAGGCTTTTCCCAATTAAAAGAGATAAAATATGGAAATTAAGAACATTTTTATTTGTTAAAGGATATTGTCTTTTTTGAGAAATTTGTGAAAGCAGCATATTTTTTCAAGGATTTAGCAAAAAGCCAGCTGTCAACTCTGGTGCCACTCAGTTCCCATTTATGGATTCATGGGTGATATTGAAGTGTCTGATGGAACAAAACAGCTAGCTGATGTTTCTGGGTGCCTTTGCCTATAGAGTAAGCCACAAAGCTCCAGCCTGAGTTCATAGGTTGTCAGGAATATTCCCACAAATACTGCAAAGCCACCAGCCCTGGGGAGCACTTCACAGCCAAGCTCCAGAAGATGATACCATCTTTTGCTGATTAGTTCTTGTCCTCTGCAGACCTGGTTTTAGTCACAGATAAAATTTTGGAACTTGTGACCAGGCCTTGGCTCACAGCTACTTTGGGTATGGCAGGCTGGTCTTCTGATTTGTAAAACAAGAACAAGGTGAAGCTCAAAGTGGGCAGTGGGAGCTGCTGGTATGGGGGACCCTTCCCAGAATCCCAGGTGCCTGTAGAGGCAATCCTCAGCCGGGAGTGGCAGGGCCTAGTGCTGACACAGGCTGATGTCTGGTTTCTGTACTGTCAGAGGCTGCCTCTCTTAAGAGGGGGCCACTCTTTGCCGATGTCTTAGAAAAGCATCCTTAGAAAAGTCAGGTGACAGCAAGGATCCTCTCTTGATGTGGCCATGGCCCTTCTGAAATCTGAGCAAGAAGAAAGGCTTTCGGGTCAGAAAAGAGGAAAGAGATTTTCTAATGCAACCAAATAAGAAGGCCCATTAGGAATCTTCTTGGAATAATTAGGTTAGACTACTTGATGTTTTGCCATGGCTCAGAGAGGCACATTGAGCTGGCAAAGACTCAGTAATACTCCTTGAGCAGGAAGAAATTTGCTTGCTTTTAGACAGTTATAAGGATCACCGTTAAATCATCTAGACTCCAAATCTGAAGCCTTACTGCTGGCTTTGCAAGTGGCTGGGGAATAATTTTTCCAACACCTCCAAATAGAAAACTCTAGTAGGGATTAGGTCTGGCTGTGCATGGGGAGTGGCTCATTATGTTTTATAGCCCTTAAGTTTTGCTCTTCTGGTAATTAAATCATTTTATTCATGAGCTTTTCAGGAAGGGGAAAGAAAAGATAGACTGAAGATTCTCTCTGTGACAGGAGAGAACACTGCTGTTGAGGCCACCTTGGCTTTTGCACAGATTAAGGTGGGTAGGCATGAAGAATTGCATGTACAATAAAGACACAGCTGAAAAACAGCCTCTAGAAATCACATATTTCAGAGCTATATTTGCCTTCTTATAAAAGTAGCCAAGTTCAAGCAATGTCTGTCTCATATGGAACCTTTATAATGTTCTCATCTTAGATGGGGAGCAGCTACTAATGACAGCAGTTCATCATTTGACAAACAGAGAAAAAGATATTTCTTGTTTGCCAGAGTAGGCTGGTGCTGAACTTCATCTCTTCTTGACTTCGTATAAACCTAAGACAGCTCAGCACCTCGGTTGTTTTTCACATAGTGAGTAGTGCCTTGTTTCATTGAAATCAAGGTATATAAAGGAGTCTCCTCAAAAGGAGTCTCCTCCATCTTTCCCATTTAAAGCTTATGACTTAAGCTCTTATCTGAAGGAAAGGAGTTGTACATACCACAGGAATGAATTTTAGCTTGAATTACAGAATGCAGAATCAGATGCCAATAAAAACTAAGTAACTAGGATTTGGGATATTTTTAAACATTAGTTTCAAATCAAACTGTTGACAATCTTTTCTGCACAGAGCACATCTTGCTGTATTAAAGAGCAGGCTTATCAGCAGACAATGTGCACTTCAAAGACTTAGTCTTTCTACTAGGCTTGTCTCCAATAAGAAAAATAAATATTAGAAATTTTGCTGAGCAGCTGCACTGAGCTGGAAAACATTCAGACAAGTTTCTAGCTAAGAGAATATTGTCTACTCTAAAATTTGGAGTGCAAGAAGGTTGAGTACTGCCTCTGGAACAAATGGTGCCAATATTCATCTTGGAAGATCAATCCAATAACAATTACTCTCGCTTTGTGCCATTTGTAGACTACAAGTTCCAGTCTGCAATGCTTCACAGTGCTGTAGGTCAGAAGACAGCTTGCAGGATGTTGAGTATTGGTAACTGTAAGTTATAAGATTATACTTCTGCAATTTGAAATAATAGTGTTTCTCAGGTGATGGGAGAACTTTTACTTTTATAAAGTTATTTTCTTGTTAGGAAAGCAAAAAGAGATTGATTAAGGCAGAATGCCTAAAACTAACTTAAACTTCATGTGAGGAGCTGGTGGTATACATGGTGCAGTCAAATGTATTTTTTATTTCCTAAGCCCAAATATCTCTGCATTTCAATAGTAGCCTAAAGAAAGTGCAGCTGATCAAAAGAGGCTCAATATACTATAACAAAGGGAAAAAACAGTGGGGATTTGTGGAATCAGAGCTTGCTTTGCAGTTTCTTATTGGTATTTACACTCTGAAGTCAGGGTGTTCTCAATTATTCTGTGGTAGGAGGCAAGGCTGGTGTGTGCCAGCCAGAGTAGAATGCTGAGGCCACTATCTGTGCCACCCCTGCTCTTTCCAGATATGTGTAAAACTACTGCTCGTATCCAAGTCCCACATGGCCTGTGTAATCTTTAGATGTTGGAGCACAGCAGTCATTACAGACCTGGAGGCTTGGAGCTTCAGTCCCAGACTCTGGAGTGTGTTGTGGACCAAATGGGATCTTGTGCTATGTGGCTAAGACCGTAATTGCCATTGTCAGCACTGCAAGGCCGCAGCTACCATTCGTCTCAGTGGATATAAACATATGTGCAGAAGATAATAAAGAAAATCTAAATGTGCATAAAGGTGAAAAAAAATAGCTAGAAGTCTTTAAAGAAAGTAGATAGATAACATTAAGATAGAAGCTCCCTACTCCCAGAGCAAATAACAAAGTTTTCAAGAAGGTTTTCTTTCCTCCTATGTTCGCAGGAGAAAATCCCACTTTGTTAGATAATTATGGTGTTCTGGCCAAATGATACTGCTAAACAGCTTCTGGAGATGGTCTGTTGCTTATTAGGGCAGAGAGATTGTCTTTTTTGTGAGTTGCAGGCAAAATAATAGGAAACTTTTAACATTCTGTCTTTTCTGCTGTGCATACTTTTGGGACTTAGGAATCAGTTTTGCAGATGAGAGGTGTATCTAGCACAAGCAGTTGCACTAGAGATGTATTTCTTTTCTTCTGGAAGTGAAGAGTTCATTAATTTAACTTTGCTATTAAGATGGAATTTCTCTATTAAGAATGCAGAGAATGGAAGATGCAGTGAAGTAGTTTTTTTCTGGACTAGGGGACCATGCAAGTAAGGAACTAAACCACTTCTCCTTCTCGTTGGTCTGCTGGTACTTATAATTGTGATGGAGAAGCACAGTCTGCCTTTTTCCCCAGACTCTGAGTGGTTTTATAGGAGGCATGTAGTATGGAGGAGGACAATCCATACAGTGTGCTTGCCAAGTTAAAATTAAAGTACATAACAAGTTGCAGCTTTTTGAAACAGCCTCCTAATAACTCCACAGCACAGTGGAGAGAGGCAGACCAGTATCTCTTGTAAGACTATTTTAATCAGCTAGCCCAAATACCAAAGTAAGTCTCTACCAATTTCCTGACAAGCTTGTTTAAATGCAAGCAGTGCTTAGTTTGCTCATCAGAACAATTTAGAAGACCATAGGGTGAGGCAGATTTGTCATTTTCTTGCAGTTATGACAGTTCGGTAGAGTAGCTTGTCACCCTGACAAGATGCTGAGGGTGCCAGATCTTATTAGGCTCCTGATCCATCCCTGAAAGTGCATTAGGACAGCATTTCCTTCACTGCAGCAAAGCACTGGGACCACTGCATGGATTCAGCTGACCAGGGTACACCCGAGATTTTTATCCTCTTGATTCAAGGTCAAATCCTGAGTCCTCATATAATGCATGTTGGGGTTGTCTTCTCTTATCTGGTCACGTGAGGTCGTCTGAGAATGTCCTTTATAAAATGCTTGTGGTAGAACACAGTCAGTGGCTTCTCAACATGGTCTCTAAACTAAAGAGTTAGGGATTTGGTCGGGCAAAAGATCTCACCTTCTTCTTTGAGTATATTTTTCTGAAAATGAAAGGCATTTTCTTCATCCTAATATAGAAAATCAACCAAAGAAACTTTCTTCCAAGGAGAGGTCATTAAAGTTCTGATATCTAACATTAATCTAGCTACCACTGTCTCCTTTTATAGAAATAGTTTTTCTAGAGAGCTATTCATCTCATCCAAAGAAAGACATCTAATGTAGGTTAAATTAATTGCTCTTTTGAAGCATCTGTTTTTCTTCTTTGACTACAAAGACATCTTGAGATGAGTGACTGGTGCCTGAAAGTGAAATAGCTAAGCCAGGGTAGGTGAATCCCACTTGGAACAGGGAGACAGAGAAGCTCCATGGGGGAAAGTGTACTGGACCTTGTCAGGAGACAGATCTCACCAGTATAAGTGCTCAGTGTATATACTCAATGTTTATTTTATGCTATTGTTTGACATGCTAGTGACTCTTTAATATTAAGTCCTTTTGTCTCTGGCTTTATGGTACTGGTATATTTTCTCTCTACATTCTCTGATGATCCCTTTCTTTCCTGTCTGTTCTTGATTTTCCCCTCTCCCTCACTCTTCCTTCATTAGGTTTCTCCTGACAATCTTTTTCTCTCAACCTCTTGCAGGCAAGGACCCTCTAGGTGTCTAACGCATAACTGCATCATCCCATGCTGAAGAGCTTTAGGGATTGCACAGAGAAGAATCTGGAGGGTGAGGACTGTCCTTGGCAATGTCCTTTGCATTACTGGCAGTGTGCTCCTGTATGAGAAACTGGCTTTTTTTCCCTTTTCTGACTCTGGTTTTTGTATCCTATTTTTCTGTCAAAGGGAACTATACTATCTTCCTGCTTCTGCAGATGGAAGCAGCTGCCTGGGAAATTGGCAGAGCCCATGCTGAACCATGGAGAAGCCAAGTCTGTTCAGCAGGGAGGCAAAAGACACTGCTGCAGGCAGGGGGTTTTCAGGCCAGAGACTATTTAAGCAAGTCACTCAGGGATAGATGTTTCTCTTTAACTATAACAGTTTCTCTGGAAGACCTTTAGGTAGTGAAACCTGTTTGAAATTTCACTTGCAAAGTCACAGTACTTACTGAAATGCCCATTCCACATGAATCATGGGGTTTGTGCCTTCATGGCACAAATTTTGGGAACATCTTCCACAAGGTCATCTCTCTTTTTAAAGCAATATCTTCTAATACCCTGAGCAACTAATAGTATTATAATTGATACTCTTTGCCTTAAGGTTTTTGCACCCTAACCAGAGCCCCATACTTAGAACAAACTAGAGTGCAGCATTTTCCCCTTAGGAGAAGGAGAAGAAAAGAAAAAAAAAAAAAAAGAATGAGAGAGAAAAAGTCTTATGTTCCCCGTTACACATTTTTAGAAACGTTCTGTGTAAGTCCTTGGAGAGATTAAATGGATGATAGTTGTATTAAGTTTTAATTGGGTCTGCCTCTTAATAGGTAATAGTCATGAGAGAGACAGATCCTTGTGGTGTGTAAATTGCTGTCATTCCATTGACCACCACTGAGCTTCACAAACTTAAAGAATCTGAGAATTAGGTCTGTGAGGTGCCCTGAATCTTCAGAGTTCACTGTAAATGGATCCCACTGTACCTAAGACTGGCATTGAGGAGCTGTAAATCATTTGTTGTAGTGAGAGCAATCTCTTCATTGTTTTTGCTTTTTGTTTTCAGCTTTTGCTTTCCCTGTTATTCTGCAGTCTGTTAGTTTGTGTTTTAGGAGGGGTGTTTTTCCCTTGTGTCTTTGTTCAATGGCATTAATTTTGGTTATTTGTAAAAGTTATGCTGGAAGATGTTGAAATAAAGGGAATTTTCTTATGCATAACATAGTTTTATTATTTGATACTGATGAAAAACAATTTCTTATTGCTTATTTCTGCTGCATTAGCTCTTAAACCCTTAATTAAGTCGGGGCCCACTGTACTAGATGGGGATGCCATAAAAGAGAGTCCCTGAAGCAAGAGACTTAAACTGTAGAGATAAGAAACAGCAACTGAGAGAAACAAAAGAAAGAGAGGACATGAAAAGGTCTAGATAGGCATGAAAAACAGACTCTAATTTCTCTCTGCACAATTCCTGGGTGTATTAAGCCAATCAGTAGCAATGATAGCACCTCTGTTATTTGCTTTTCAGCTAGGCTGAACAGAATTTAAATTTCAGATCACTGCATACTAATTGTGTTTGTATTACCCATTTGCCTTTTTCTCACCTTTTTTAAATGCTTTATCACAGACCTTCTATTAATTAAAGCTTTGCAATAGATAGGGTTGTTTGGCCTGCGCAAACGTGACTTAAAGTATCAGCCTGCTTCACAGCATCAAGGAAGACACAGCCAATTGCTTGGATAATGACCTGCAGAGCAAGGTCCTCCCACCATTATGGTGCACAAGTTGATCGTTTTCCCTTCTGGGAAACACCAATGGATTGAAAGCGGCCAGTCCAAAGCCATCATACCTCAAAGGCACCTTCCATGGCTGGTATGTCACTGCAGTATAGCTGCTCCTTCTGCCCTGAGATACACAGTGATCTGTGGTTTTAGCAAATGCAAAAAATACACCTTTACAAACAGTATAATAATGGAGAGATAGGTAGGACTCTACATTTGCTGGATTGTTTTTTTCCTTAAATCTTACTTGAAGACACAGCAGAATTAGACTGTATATAATTAACCTCGGTATAACAACCAGGAAGATTTATCCAGAATCTTGTGTCATTTTCACTGATGCCACCTGCTATTTCCGTTATTTATTTCAACAACCAACATAATTCACATAGTCAACTTTCCTGCTACCTATTTTCTTCATCATTAACCTCACAGACTTATATTCTGCATGTTTCTGAGATCAAAATTATTGAGGTCTGGGGCTTAAGAGGTTAGTATCTAGTACAGCAATGTTCTGAAAGAAGTAACAAGTAAGTATAAGAATTAGCATTGCAAAACATATTTGCTATTATCTATTTGATGAACCAGAAGGTCACAAAGGAAATGTGGTACCTCATATACAAGAATACAAAGGTCGAAATAGTTTTAGGGTGGCAAAGAAGCACGAGTGAACTAACTGAACTGCAGCTCCATGATTTTGCATCTCAGCTAGCAGCCATAATCAACATGATCTGTCCAAAATTGTGCTGTAGTCTGTGACATTTTCAAACTGGCCTTTCTTATAAAGTTACCCCAGCCCAGTTTGCATATAGATTACCTTCTTATACTAACACATTCAAAACTGAACTGCAGTTCAGTTTAGATTTGTAGCAGGATTGTGTATAAATGCCTGTGGCTCTCAACAGAATTTTTGGTAGCAGGCAGTTCTTTATGGAATTTTAATTTACTGGGATATAACATCTACTGATGCTAGTGCTTCAAAGGACAGGCAGATTTCTTGGTTGAAGAGCAATCATCTTAGTTTTAGGTTTTGACACAGCAGGAGATGTATGGCAGCAAGAAAGTGAAGGAAGGATCCTATTTGTACATAATTAACTGAATCACCCAGACAGATATCTTCAAAACTGGAGTTGCTGCAAAACCAAATTTTATTCAGTTTTCACTTTGTCTATAGATCCATATTTATTTTATCTGATGCTGCAGAGTCCAGTAGTCACATATTTCCAGCTTGAAAAACTTCAGAAACTAAACTGATTTATCTTTTGATCTTTGCAAAAGAGGGTTTGTTTCATTCTTAGATATTTTTAGTAATTTAAGGTCATGCATACTCTTGAACTGAAATTAATTGCCTTGTTTCAAGATATACAAATTTTTCACTTCTAGAAATACAGGTATATGTTTAAGCATTTAAAAATGTGACATTTTTTTCTTGCTAGCAATAGGTCAATAGTCCATTTATATTTTCACTCAGCAGCTTTTTTCTCTGGCATCTTCTGTCTTCAATCTCTGAGAATATTTCTAGAAATATCAGCAAATTCTTACAAAATGAATGTGTATTGCAATATCATACCATAGGAAAGAGATAAATACAAGCTAAAAACCCCTACAGTCCTAAAATCAAATTACTAAATCTTGAGTTTCCTTAAATTGGATACATTTTTCATCTTAAAGGAAGGAAAATATCTTGCCTTACTTCTGGGAATTGTGGCACACCTTTACCTCACATTTAATCTAGCTCTAGTGCCTTACAGCAGCAGGTTCTAATCCATGTGCAAAACAAGAAGAGGAGAGTAGTCTGGTTGGGAACAGATTTTTGTGTAGTATGCTAAGAAAAGTCTTGCAGTTTCCCTGGATTAAGAATTGCTTTGAATGCTCTCAGATTTCCAAAGTCATTCTGATTTCATTCCCAATTTCAATACGCAATGCAGCTGGACGGCATTTGTGTTTCTTGTATTCTTGCAGACAGTTTAAAATGCCCCTAGGAGAATCAATTCTCTATCTCCAAAGTAATTCATGCAGATAGATACTACCCCATTTATTTATTTTCCAGATTGTTCAAATGTGCAGCATCAATATTACCAACTCTGTGTGGACACAAATGCTTTAAATTCATGCTTGAATGGTAACCATGGTCATTAACATGCCATATTATTTGGCTGCAACAGTGGTATTATAGCAGAAAATCACTGATAAGTGATGTTAGGGCAGAATTCATTATCAGAAGATCCAGGAATAGAATATTTAGTGGATAATTTTAATAACAATAATAACAAAAAATGATCCCCTCAAAAGTTCCAGTTATAATGATAATAAAAAATCATCCCCTCATAAGTGCTGAGCTACTTCAGTGTCATTGTGCTTCTCAGGTACCAACCTCTGGATGGCTGTTTCAAAGTACCCTCTCTGTGTGGAAAGGTACCCTCATTTGTCTGCTAAACTGTACATGCAGCAGGCCCCCTCCCACTTAGGTTTTGTAGATTCTGGAGTTGCTCACAGGAGTTTTCACAGCACCAATTCATCACATGCTTATGAGATAGGCCACACAAATACTCAGGAATATGCTGGGTTGGATATTAAAATCTAGTGACTAGTTATTCTTCCAGATTACACTTTGGGCATATGAGGGTTTGACCAACAAGCAAATAAGGATCATGTACACTTAGCAGAAGAAAATATCATTTGGTGTCATCAGAACAAATTCCACCTCGGTTAAATTTTCTCTTTTCTTCCTCACTTTAGCCTTTTATCAGCCCATCACAGTATAAAAGTAATGCTCCTGGTCTTTCAAGGTTTATTATTTAGCAAAGTCTTAAGAGGAAGTTAGAACCTGGCCTCTTGTTTGGAGAATAATCAAGACAGGACTTATCTCATTCTCACCTAGTTACAGCCATTTTAAGAGCATTTTGTCTCAGTGTTCAGGAGATTTAGTCAATATACAGACAAATGAAAAAGCAGGGGATTTTAATAACTTTTCCCTGACCTTCAAGAAGAATTTAGAATATCCAGTTGTCCCCAAAAAGTCAAATGAAGGCTCAGGGACAAATTCCAGCACAAAAGCAGGGATATGTGTTGAGATTAAACCACTGTTGTCTCAGTGATAAAAACATTAAAGCCTACATGAAAGAAAACTCCATATTTAAAAAAAAAAAGAAGTTGAGAAAAAGTTTTGGGCTGATAAAGTGACACAATTCTTCTACAGACAACTGAATCCTTAATTATTGACTTTTTCAGAGCAAAAAATCCAGAAAATATGTTTTCATTAGGCAGTTGCAACCATATACCTGCATTCCTTTATGATAGAAATCTGGTGAGCTTTAAGGCAACTTCCTTAGTGGGAGACTGGCTTCTCTCCAGGACCTCTACCTAATGGAGTATTTGTCTTCCTGTGGGGAGAGAATACCATCACTCCATTAGAAGTGAAGTCAAACAATTGATATAGGCTTGGCATTTTAGAGTGTGAGTAATCCTAATGGGTCAAGTTGCCACATGCGGGCTTTCACTAGCTTTTCCTGAGGCAGTAACCCTACTGGATATGGGAAATTCTCTAGAAATATGTTCTCCCCCTTTAATTGTAAAACAAACAGTGAATTAAACAGTTTCATGCTGTGTAGCAAAATTGTAGGAACTGTACTGTTCAATCATAAAAATCTTACTTTCAGCAGGGAGCAGGGTACAGTCATGGGCTCCTAGGAAGCTGAACTGCTGGCAGACGAAGCTGCTGATGGGGATGAGGACCTGGAAGCACAGGAGCTCTGCCTTAAGGTTTTGTTGGCAGTGTGTGGGTGCTGTCTAAGCTTTGCTGGACCCTCTTCTGTAATGACAATTTTAAAGTGGCATCATGTGCAAGCACTCCTACAGTATGAATTCTTGCTATTTTTGTGCTTAATGAGAGAGTGTGCATGTGAAGTACCTGCATGTGTTTAACCAGTAAATCTTTTTCTCCTCCACAGAGGGAAGCTCTATTTGGAGCAGAGGATATGCAATGCAATGCAAGCAATGCACCCATCCCCTATTTTATTTCCACTTCCCTTTTTTCTTTTTTTCCCTTTTTTTCTTTTCTGTAGGCCAAGGAATGGTTAAATGGCATGTACCTTAAACACAGCACATTTATAGAACAGTGACCTTAAGAGCTTTAAATGACTACATTGTTTAATGTGAAAGAAAAGAATACCACAGATCAGTGGAAATGTCAGCAGTACTTTTAATGAATCAAGTTTGTTTTAATCGATAGCCAAGCTTTCTTTCTGTTGCCCTGAGACTGTCATGCTTTGCAAAGAGATAACAGTAAATGTCATGCTCTGAAAAAGAAGTGACTTGGTTGCTATAAATCAACAGAAGTAATGTTCTGCTGGATGTTCTGCTGGATATGAGAGACAGAAGTGCTGTCTTTCCAAGAAATCACTGTTTCCATACCCTGTGTAGAAATGGGGTCTGAGGAGTATTGCTCAGAGCCTCACCACTCTGTATTCAGATGGACTCTTCAATAGCCTAGTGAAAAGTGGGGAAATGCTCACAGGACACCACTAAATCTGAGTGGAGAACTACTTGAATTACTCAAACATAGAATTCTTTTTATTTGTAGTCTGTACTGTGAATTTTGAAGTGCAGTTGAGAGTTTAGTTTGCATAAAAGCTGAGAAATAAGTTTTCTCCTTTTTTTTTATCTGGAAAAACCTCTTTGCCTTTTCAGGGGTTTTTTGTTTTTGTGGTAGTTTGGCTTTTGGTTCTTTTTTCTCCCTAGCTTTTACAAGAATGTCTGTAATTTGGTCTATATCTTGTTTGCTTGTTCATTTGCTTGTTTGTTTTATAGGTCATTCTGTCATGCTTTTTTCTGAAGTATAGTTTGGAGTAAGAGCCTGTAAATTTTATAGCCAAGCAAAGAGATATCTGTCTTCATAAACTCCATCCATCTCTGGCCCTGCCAGTGATGCAAATGAGGGAAGGGAGCTGTCCCTTAGTTCAACGCAAGCAGTGACAAGAATTCATTACTTTAATGCCCAAAACAGGCAAAAGTATGCCAAAATGTAAAATATATTATATTTATTCTGGACCTTAAGACTACAACCATTTGGATTTCACATTTACTTTCTCAACCTTGACTTTATACCTCTGAAATTTATGCAGTAGTGTGGAATTTGAACAGACAGCACCTATCTAGGTTTGTGCTCCAGAAGCTTTATCAACTTTATAAACCCTTGGAGTGTGTTCCTCCCAATGCCATAATTTCATGCTCTTTGTTTAGCACTTTACAGGTGTGTTGCTCAAGAAGTCAGGAAGTAGTAAACTGCTTGTTGGCTTTCTCCCTCTGCTCCCACTAGTCACAACAATATTTCTTTCATCTTCTTCTGCTCAGGACACTACTCCAGCAGAATTGCCCCTTATCCACCTCTTTCATGCCTGAAACCTTCTTAAGAACATTTTACCTCATGCCTTACTGTCATATTTTTCTGAAACTAGCGACTTTTCTGCCTGGCAGCTCACTCCTGAATTTACACCAGTTCTATTCAATCCAAAAAAAGAAAAAAAAAAAGCATATATATATATATATATAATCCTATCAGGACTCAAAGCTTACAAGCTTACACATGGATGGGTGGAAAAGCCCAGAGCACAGTAATGCAAAATAGTATCAGTATGCATCAGACTGCTGTTATTCCCTAGGAAACAGGCCAATTGTTCAAACTTCTTGACAACTTTTTCAAATTTGTCTGCATATGCCTTTGATTTTCCAGATTAGTCTGTACTTACACCAATACCAAAATACCCAGAGTAAGGGGAAGCCTGGGACTGAGAGAGGTTGGCTGAAAATCAGCTTCTCGTCTGTGCTGCACCAAGGTCTGAAATGTTCACTTTTAAATACAGATCTATTTGACAGCAAATTCTTTGTTGTCTTTCAAGATTAGCTTCTATTCCACTGCAGGAGGATAAAAAGTACCACAGGCAATGCAGTTCTTGCTGGCCTATTTCCTTAGGTGTAAGATTGGCATCAGTTCTGGGATGGGGAAACATTCCTTTAAAATTCTGCATATAACACCCAGACTCCACCACAGACTGCAAGTTTTGCTGCATCCTTATTTGCTAGCAGGCCAGCACTAGTGACATGGTTGGTATCTAGGAAAAGAAATTGTTGTAATGGTGGTTTTCTGATTCAAATATATATTGTACTAAATAGGAATCATTTGGGGAGGTTCATTGCATGGAAATTTATAAGACTCTAGACAGGAAAAAAAAGCACAATCATATGACTACATTGAAAGATTGAAAAACCTTAATTCCTACATGGTATAGGGAGATGGATGAATTTGAAAAGACAAAGCTTCAGTAGTTTGAATTTCATTGGAAAATGTACAGAACCTCCTGATTGAGTGAATGGGCCTTTTTTATTTGGTGTTGTGTTACAGAGGCTGTTAAGTTTCAAGGCATCTTTGAGTTATGAGAATAACTACTAAATTGTAGGCCAAATTATGACCTTTCCTTCTTCCTTGGGACAGATGTTCTGATTGACAAGCACTCTGGGGTGCTGCTGAAGGCTTAGTTCTTTGGGAGGTGGGGGTGAAGCAATCTTGTTCATAGACCTTCTTGGTCTTCATAATCCCAAAGTGGCTTATAGACTCCTTTTCCTGACAGTTCCACCACTTGGGTGAGACAGGCTTCTGCTGTCATACTTATTTTTCTTCTTTTTTTTTTTTCCCACATTTCTTATGAATTATATTTACGACATAACATAATAGAAATCTGGTTTCTCCCTGCACACTTGTGAAGAGCTGGTAGTGCACTGAAGTAAGAAAAAACTAATTACTAGTACTCCATGAAAGGATAAGCATGCTGAGGTGCCCTCTGTGATATAATTCCTTTTGGATGAACTAGATGTTTTGCTGCATGCATTTGCTCTGAGCGTGCCCTCTGAATAACTTTTTCTGTCAGCAAGTCCCATCACATTTATTGTAAACTATTAAGAGTTCTGGGAAAGCTAAGAAATGTATTTGTCTTAAAAATAACACAGAGAGACTTGCTATGGCAAAGAAAATCTAATGCTGCTACAGTATGCAAAACTGGACCACAAGATTGCAGTTGAATTATCATGCTGAAGTGAAATGGGGGACTGAAGAAGAGGAAATTTTGCTTTCTGAGCATTAGCAAATTGGCATATTTAATGAAAGGTAGGAAGCACAGGCAGTGTTAAGGGTCAGCTTCTTAGGAAGGGGGCTACATTCCTCAGGCAGTTACATACTCATCTATGTCAGTATCTTGCTGTCCAACCTGAGATGTTCTGTTCAGGCTCAGATCAAGCAAAAGAATGATTTTCTGGTTTGAATATTAAGCAGTATATAAGAAGTTTTCTGGGATGCTTTTTGGTGGACCACCAGGAAATAAATGAGTTTTCTAGAGGAGATTAGCTTCTGATGCCAGTCCACAGGGAAGTCTGGCAAACTGTCTTCAGTAGCTTTGACTCATTTTGCCTCAGTTTAAACTAGCAGGTTGACCCATTCTACGGTTAACAGCATTTATAGTTTTTCCTAACAATTTGTGGCCAAACCATGTGTTCTTCACATACCTACAGAGGCTCCTTACCTCCTTCCAGAACTTCTTGCAACTCTGCTTCAGACAAGCTTCACTGGATTATGCACAAAGCATCACTGTATTAAGAAAAGGGAAAGAACACGCTGAAATAGAGAACGTGCTGAAGTAGATTTTAGTTAAACAAGACATAGGAATCTGTCGTCCTGATTTTTCAGCCTTCTGATTATTTTTTATTTTTACTGGAGTTTTCTCACACTTGTAACAAAAACAAAGACTGATGTTTGGTAAATACATTCCTTTCCAGGGAGAAGGACAAATTGATGGACTTCTGAGTTGACTACTGGGGTCAGAGGGGTGTTCCTCTTGTTCCCCAATCCTTGACCAAATCCCAAAAACTACATAAGTTGAGATTCCCAAATAAACTTCCCTTTTCTTTTTCATCTCACATCCTGACAGGTGAGTGTAGTTCTTTTTGTGTCCTCTTGCAACACAAATCACTTAACAATACTCATTCTCCCCAAAAGACCCTTCTTGCTTTAAAGCATATTTGCATGCCTGAAAACTTGCAGTTACACACCAATTCTCAAGAAAGTGAGAAGGAAGTAGTAGGAAGAGACATGAGGATGGCATTACGTCTGGCTTTGAGATGTGGCTTCTACTGACTGACAGGGCAGTTGCTGACATTTGAATTGGGGTGGCTGAACATACCAGATCTGCAGAAGAAGTGTGTTTGCCTGAATGCCAGTTTGGATACAACTCCTGGCAGCAGCTCTAAGGTGAAACTGAGCCAGTGGAGCAGTCTAATGTTGCTAATACTGCTTAAAACTATTGAAAGAATTGGTTTTCACTATTGCTTGGTTGCTTTTATATCACTTGATTGCATCACTGAGTGCACTCACAGAAATGCAGGATGCAATCATGCAGCAGGCAGAATAAAGGACCCTCTAAATGGAGCAGATACAATGAATTGTAAAATGTACGTATAATAAACTACAAAAACATATGCAGAGATACTTAGGAAAATAATAATCTTTAAATCATCCAAATTCTATCAGTTATTAATAGTACCTAACATTAGATGCAAGTCAGAACATGTTTTTGAGGCTAGCTTCTAGTTTGCTCTCACAACATCATTATTTATCATCGCTGTCTCACCCTGTATGTCTCAGATGCTGTAGACTCCATATACAGGTCAATTAAACGTGCCCAGGAACATTTGTGGGCTGGGAGGCACAGACCTGGGAAATTTTCTGTGAGCCTGCTTCCTGTGGGAGTGTTCCATGGAGCTAACAGTATCCAAGACAGGCTTAGAATTGCTGGGAATAATGATAATGAGTTGTTAGAGGCCAAAATAGTCCAAGGAAACATTATAACATTTTTATTAATGCAAACAACTGATTTTCTGCATTTTCCTGAATACTTTGATTTACTGGTATACCTTCAGCTGCTTTTACTGGGAGGCTTAAATTTGCTTTTCATGCATCATAAATATATTTTATAATCTTTTACAGAGGCAGTTGGGTGCTATGTAATATATGAATATACTGCTCACTTCTTCATGTTAATTCAGCAATTCACCTTGAATTTAGAGATAATTTCTTCATTTTTCCAAACCCATTATTGGGTTTAGTACCTTTTTAATTATATGCCATGTTTAATGATAGAAAAAAGAATTGTAAAACAAATGTTTCTTGTGTTTTCTTCTCCACTATTCCTCTTCAGTAGCAAAACATCTTTCTTGCTTGAAAAAGAGCTTGTGCATCCCTTGTATGATAGAGATATTGAGTCTTAAGTGTACACAGATATATGCTTTTCTCTCTACTTTAAACACAACTGCAATCATCACGTGTAGAAATTTGAAGTATGACTGAAGAGGATAAAATCAGTAAGTTAATCCTGTTAGCTGATGCTGTGTCACTAGATCATGATGTATTTGCCCAAGTTAATTATCCCACTGATGATACCCTAGTGGAGAATTTCATATTCATTTTCCTGTTTGACAAACGACAAATCACAAAAATTTGTTTTATAAGGTATAAGATCACATTGTTGTGTTACCTCTCAAAATGGTGGTGTAATTTGATGTGTTATATGGGATGGAGGAGAAACAAAGAAATGGTATTATTATTTTTTGTAGGAGACAACAGCAGACCAGACTTGCCCATGTCAGAGTTATGTGGCTTCTTTGCTACCAGCAGTGCTCCAGTGGCTTCCTGATTTTTGAAACCTTGCAGGGACCTTTCCTGTGCTTCAACTCATG
Source organism: Trochalopteron elliotii (assembly GCA_024734555.1). Lineage (NCBI taxonomy): Eukaryota > Metazoa > Chordata > Aves > Passeriformes > Leiothrichidae > Trochalopteron > Trochalopteron elliotii. Next base: position 3,429,296 of record JANPWX010000699.1, on the reverse strand, counting down.
TGCAAGTACTGCTAATGGTAATCCTCAAGAAAGCAGAGGATGTATTTGCTAGTAGGATCCAAGAATAAAGCCCCTACACTCTTATTATATAAAAATATATTTTATTTATCAGAATCAGAAATGTAAAGTTGATCCAATAATGAGAGCAGTACAGGTTCACTCTGTCTATCCACTTGCCAGAGTTGTTGTCACTTCTGGTTTACTGTACCTGGGGCTTAGAGGACTGAATCTTTGCAGCCATCGAGGAATTCAGTGGGGCTCACACCTCCTTGCCCTTTGCCATACATAAAAGTTAAGAAGAACAAAAATCCCTACCAAAATAAACTTTTGAGTTTATAAGCCAAAAACTTTCACAGCAGGGGATGTCCTGATACAACTATTAACCCATCGTTTTCCAAGCATAACTGCCACCTTAAATAAGTGTTGTATAACAAATGTGCACTTAGTAATTAGTTCTATAGAATGTAGGACTAGAAATGGTTATTTGAGCTGAAAATGTACATTTCCATTATTTACAGAACCATCCTTCCAGATTAAGAGAGTCTTATCTCTAGTGTAGATTTACAGACTTTCATAGCACTATGGTTTATGTTACTTAAATATCCAGTAAAATATTTGTGCTCATAGAAAGACTTATTTGTTTGGAGCAGAACACACTATATTTCTGATATGTCACGCTTTATAAGAGTGCCTTTTGAAAGAATTAATAAACCCTATCTTCCTAAAAATGAAATACATTGAAAAGCAGCAAGGTGTTTTCCAAGCCACCTAAATACTACAGCAATATAATCAAATTTCTAAAACACATGATTCATAATGATGGGCAACAACAGTTTCATGCTGTCATGGCAACAGGAAATCTTAGGGTTGCAAATCCATAATTTAAAAACATTATTTTGAGAGAGCAAAGGGGTTTTAGGCTGCAGCTGCAGCCATAGTAGACACAATATACTGCTGCTGGCTACTTCACAAGCTATATATATCTATTTTTTAAAATTTCTCCTGTTTTTCATGGTCTTTAAGCCTCATTTTTGTGTGTGATGTTCTTTTCTTAAAGGATTTGTTTGTCTTTCATTTCACTGTGAAGTTTTTATTAATATGATTTCATGCTAGTTTATTATTTGCTTTTATGAGAAATCTGGGGGTTTGGCCACATATTTATTTTGTAATAGCAAGTTCAGTTCTTCTTTTAAGTTGCATGTTATTTTGTGTCAGGAGTATTTTTTTTCTTAATTTAATGTGTATTATCTCAGAATTATAGGTACCTAGGCAAAGTTGCCTTTAGTGAAATACCCTGTACTCCAAGCACTGCTGGTTGCCACATAGTTGTCGGTGTTGATTTGGGGTTTTTTATTCTCCAAAGACTGGTAAGAAGTTAGCAAGGAGTGACAAGAAGCAACAAGAGTTTTGGGGTTTTTTTCTGTAACAGTTACCCTGTGATTTCAGCAGCTTGACTCTCCCACTGTTTGCTTTTTTTTAATGCTGAGTAGCCATAGCATTAGTCATATGATACGTGGACTGCAATATGTTGTCTTTTTCTGTGATCAGTTACAAAATTCCTGTAATCTTCTGGGGAGCCAGGATTCTAAAGTAAAAGGATATTCTGCTCTGAGGACAGGAGGCATGAACAAATTATGTAATGTCTCTCTTGATCTGAGATGCAAGATTGCTCTGCTTAGTCACACGGAAGAGAATGTCTCCTCATCCTAAATTTATCCTCAGATAGCAATCATGGAGGAGGAACCTTATCTGAGTAGATGTACCTTGTTAGCACATTTCATAAGACTGAAGGGAATTCCTGGATACATGCCATCATAAGAAATTGTGTCATGCAGTTAATGAAGCTTTATCCTAATGCCATGTAAGTTGTTTGCCTCTTGATTACTCATACTGAAAGGCCATTCCTGTAAATATTCGTAATTTCCAACCTAAACTGAGTCATACCACATAGCCCTTTGTTCTTGTGTTAGTGCTGTTCCTTTGATTTAATAGGCCTTTTCTGCTCCTGCTGCCAGCCTCTGATGTATTTAGAGAGAAAAATCATGTCTCCTCTCAACCTTCATGTGGAGATCTGAGCTCCTTGTTTGCCCTGGTGCTTCTTTTCTGCATTTCTTTCCTTTTGAATTCAGCTGTCCTGAAAAACAGGGAGGGAAAACCACTGCATTTCACAGGATGACCTGTGCCACACTAGGTCCACATGGCAGAATTTACATAAAATCTCCAGATCCACCCTGTTCCCAAGTATATTTTTATTCTATACATTATTAAGTGGGATTGACATCCTACGTAGTTATATCTTTATCAGCTCTTAGGATTTGGCTTCTTACACTGAAGTGTCATTATGTGTAGAAATAAAAACAAATAAATCTTACCAATAACAAAACTCCTAATAGATGTGAACAGAAGTTGTGCCCCATTTTAGCCAGAAGTTACTAATGAGAAAATCCTTATACAGTGTATGCAGTGCATCACATGAGATGATAATAATATGAAATGCTCAGTTGCCTTGAAATCCCAATGTGGCGTAGTATAGACCTTAAGAAAAAAGTTAGGTTCACTGGAGGACTATTCTGACATGGTTTTCTGAAGACAAACCTCTAAATATTTAGGGACCACAGGTTATTCTAAATATGAATAAAATTCATTAGTGGCTCTCTTCAAACTGGATCACATATGCACAGAATCATAGCACCTCAAAGATCTGTTCATGTTAGGAAATAATGATTTTGTATTTCATAGAGGTAAGACTGAGTTAGAAGACTATACGTATGTTTGCAAAACTAAAAGTCTTAGCAAGGACTCACAGAAAACCAAAATAATAAATATTGCTATAAGGTGGTTACTGACTAGAGGATAGATAGGGCTTTATCTTTTTAAGTTCTTATCTAGAATAGCACATAGAGAATACAGAACAGACACGGCTTGAGTTTATCTTACTCATTTCACAGTGCTGTGAAAAGTTATAAATTCACACTTGGGACTCCAGGGCTTTTTCAGCGCTAGACTGAGGTTTGCATTAGTGCACATGTCCTGAGGCTTTGCTCCCTTGGCGTCGCTCTAGTCATAAGATCCACACAGAGCCACAAACTCATTTGGGCTGAAAATTTTGCTGGAGGTCTCCTAGACAAACTTCCTGGGTGAAGTGGGGTCAGCACTGAGTTCAGAGTTGGCTTTTTCCACAGCCCTGGGCCACTTATTCTGATGCTTATTTTTGCTGACTGAAGTTTTTATATTTCTATATTTCAAGTCAGAAGCTCCCATTTTATGACCACTGCTGTCATTCTTCCATCTTCCATCTTCTTCATACACCACAGTAAAGGATTTCTTTCCATCTTGCTGGTAACCACCTCATAGGTACCAGGGGGAAGCTGTAAGGTCCACCTGAAGCCATGTCTTCCCCAGGATGAACATGCCCCCTTCCTCACAAGGCAGATGCTCCAGTCCCCAGCCATCCCCGAAGCCCTGATAATCAGATAAAAAGATTGATAAAAATTGCTTTACTTCTGCACAAAGAGTTATTATAAGAACTACAGAGTTCCTGTGTGATCATGATTGCTGAGGAACTTGTTACTGAATAGTATTTAAAAATACTGAAAGGCATGAATGCCAAATTGATGCTGGAATGAAGGGGACTGGGGTGATTTCACTTCGTAGGCTGATTTCAGTGAATTGAACAATGCTGTCATATTGGTTAAGAAACAAGTGGTCTATCAGTGACTCACTTCTGAAACCTGTTGAGAAAAATCCAACGTGGGTACATTGCAGCAAAGTTTAAGATGCCTGTGTCTGGCTAAGTCTCCTACTGTTCACAGGAGATATCTGGTCATTCTCCCCTCTCTGAAGAGAAGCTTTGTGCAAACTTTAAGTGCAGCTGGACCAAGGAGTGGACCAAGACCCCAGATTCTGTATCTTACTCCCGGAAGAAAAGCAGGGGTGTCATATGATGTGTATGAGTGTCAGTAACACTGGTTCTGATGTCAGACTCTAGTTTCCCCTTTGCTTGTCCTTTTGCCTTTTGTGCAGTTTAGTGTTTCAAGCTGTGTGAACTCAGCTGCTTGTCTCTTCTGCTCCTTCAAAGCTCTGCTCCTGTGGCTTCTCAGTTCTGTGCTTGGAAGCAAAGCTTTGAAATCGATTCTGGTGACCACAGCATCTGAGTATTTAAAAAGAAGATATGGGAGCACTGGGGAAAAGAGAAAAGGATGGGCTGAGGAGGGAAACATTCATCTGTTTGAAATGTCAAGGCTTAAAATACTGCTCCCAAGGAATTTCAGGGAGCTTCGAGCCCAGTCAGGAGCTGCCTGCTTGTCCTGCTTCAGGCATTTTGTCATCAGAGAGCTATGGCCTGCTTAGAATGGGGACATTTTTTCCTTTTTTCTTGGTTTGAATGCTTCTTAACACTGCTCATTTGGAAATCCTGATTTAATTCTTTTAAATCATTAAAATGTTAATACAGTAGTATACAATCCTGGGTGTATATTTGTCAAGTTGAACCTAAACTTGTGTGGTCTGTTAAAGAGATAAGATGTTCACATATGGGTACACATAGACCTAAATATATTGAATAAATGTCTTTCCCACTGGCAATAACAAAGTTTTGATGCTCCGCACCCACTCCCTCCCAAATTTTCTGATGAATGTATTGTGTGTTATTCCTTATGGCTTGTAACATTGAAATTACTGCAATTTAATTAAAACAATTAATATTCATGTAGTAATAAATAGTAGGAGCGATTTTGTGAACAAAATTGGTTTGGAAGTACCTTTTGTGCATACAAATGGTTTAATTTAAATACCATAATTAATGTCATATAGCATAAATCAGGAAATGTTTTCAGAGCTCTGTGTTGTGTAACACTTTTGAAAGACAAAGCTCCAGGCACCTGCAAACATGCAAAGAAACAGGGATGAGGAGACAAACAATACAGCCACTGTACTCTTTTCTCCCTTTTAATTTTCCAAGACACATATAATCACAATTAAAAGCAGGATAGAGGAATGAAAGGAAGGTAAAGATGGAAAACTGAAAGATATAAATCACACTGCTGTGACAAAAGATTCAACTGAAATTCTTGTGAGGAGGTGCTGAGTTTGAATCCTCTCACTTGTCACCATTTCATTATATTATTTTTAGTGAGAAGCTCAATATGAAGCCTTCACTGGATGACAAAAGTCACTGTCTTCCTGCAGATCTATAATTCTAAGCTAGGCTATCAGGTGTGGAAAAACAGCTGACATGCACAAGGACATGCTGTCACTGCATCAAGGTGGGAGAGCACTTTGAATATTAGTGCTGTGTTGTTGCTTTTCCATAAAGATCATGTTGTCAATATCAAAATTATTCCCAGTTAAATAAAGCTTCATCTACAATATTTTTGTTTGAAAGCATTCCTCTTTATTAAAATTATTAGTAAGTAGCATTTGGACTTGGGGGAAGAGCAAGTGAACCTTTTTTCAAGAGCACTCCATCCTCCTTGCTTTCATTAGCGATGCTTTCTGCTGATCTGATTTCTCATTGAAGCAGAGATGCTCTGCAGAGATGATTCTCTTTGCTCTGTGCTGGTTTCCTCTACAGTAATATGACTCTTTTTTGCATGTGAGAGATATTTTTCTTAATAGCTCTCAAGATGTTCATTCCAGTTGTAGCCTATTCTCTCTCCTTCTTCCCTCTTCCCTTCCCTGCCCATTTGCTTATTTCTCCATTTCTCATGCATCATGCCTAGACTTCCAGAGTGGACTGGATTGGACCCACTCTGTATGTCCACACTGTTCCTCTAGGAGCATTGAGTCACCAGTCAAAATATAGAAGGAATATTGCAGTTTTTTTCAAGTAGACATTTCCAGTACATCAGGACAAGTCCTAAAATGTCAAAGCTAGAGTAAAGAATAAACACTGTTGTACTGCATGGATCTAGAAGGTATCCCTTTTCCCCTAGCAATCTGAAACACCCGTGCCCTGTCCAAATCCTGATTATACCCAGCAGCTTGTCCTGAGTTGCAAGCAGCACAGATGCAGAGAATTTGCTCCTACTGCTGTGTGAGTTCTCTGGTGGGCAGGGGCTGCAGAGTAGTGAGGCAGGGGAATTATCGTCCTGCGTGTTGAAACCCATAGTGAGATTGTGTTGGTCTTCAACCAAGATTGAAAATTTTATGAATCAAGATACAAACAATTAAAAGCCAGGATAATCTGTAGTCTAACAATTAGAATATTCATATTTGGAACAGGTTAGACCTCTGCTCCTTACTCTTTGGTCTTCATCTCATACTAAAAGGCTATGTTTGCTAGATAGAAGACAAATCCTGACTAGCTAGTGGTCTCTGCCTCTCTTGATAAGAGGTATAAATAAGCCTTACATCAGGGTAGACTGAGAGTGTTATGCCCAAAATTTTACATTTAGTTAGCGACTCATCAGTCCAGGAGATGGAATTTCAACAGGATGCTTTGCTGAAAGAGTCACTGAAAATGTGGCCATATCTTTATTCTGCTTTATTATTCTATTTTATTATTTAGATGGAAAATCTACTTTCCTATGTAGAAAGACAATATTTTCTAAAAATGCAACAAGTATTGTAGAAGATTTTTTCCTGCAGATGCAAAAGTAATTGTAGGATAGATACCCCCATAAAAGTGCATAGATTAAGCATAAAGCAACTAAATAATTATTGACTTACAACAAAATATATTTCAAAGGCCATTCATTCATCTTTCCAGGAGGTTTATTGACTTGAGGTCTGATTTGACTTATTAGTGATTTTTTTTGTTTAATTGTAATCTACTGGTTTTAACCCTTGTTAAAAAAACATTCTTGCCTTGTGAAACATTTTCTGTTTTTCAAGTTAGTACTCTTGTGTGATGATAAATTTGTCATGAGGATGGGGCATTTGAGGGCAATACTTCAGAGAATTGGAGTACAGACACAGAAGCAAAGTACAGAAGGCGGCAGTGGTAGCAGAAGAAAACTGTGGAGTTAGGACAGAAATGGGATTTGTTTCCTAAGAAGCTGCTCATTAGGAAGCCTCTGTGGCTTTAATGCTTGAAGAGTTTTGAAGCAATTTTTCGGTTGTGTTTCTTCCCTCAAGGCAAGGCTTATTTTTGAAACATCAATGTGATATTACTAATAGATTTCATTTAGAAGAAAGGGCAAATGAAAATATCATGTCTACATACTTCTTTCAGAAAATTCTGATGCATCTCTTCATTTGTATTTTGTCTCGTCAAGAAATTTATTGGCCCAAGGACAACTGCTAAGGTTTCATTTGTTCCACTTCTTTTTCCCTTCAGTAAAGTGGCTTAGCAAAACCCAGTAAACTGCTATCTAATTTTGTTTCTTTATCCCTTTGCAGTATGCAGTTTTCAGTTGTATTTCTGGAAAGTGTTACTTCAGGACAATAGGTTTCTGTCATGGTTGTGGTTCAGGTTTAACTGGAATTACATTGTCTCTTCAATACAAAAGGAACCTCTGTTATTGGTCTTGCACAGTATAAAGGGTGTTTAGCAAGAGAAAGAAAGTAATTTCAACTGTAATCAAACAAAAGTGCTTATGTGGATGTCCTGGAGAACTCTTTTGGCTGTTTACCAAATCAGCTTCAAAGTAGTTGCTTGATTTTTGCCCACTTCATTAGAGAAATACAAAAATCTGTTGTATACAAGCCAAAGTGAAGATCCTGCACTGGCAGAAACTGAAGCACAGGAAGTTCCCCCTGAATATGATGAAAAACTCCCTTCCTGTGTGGGTAAGTGAGCACTGGCACAGATTGCCCAGAGAGATTGTGGAGTCTTCCTCACTGGAGATATTCAAAAATCATCTGGACACAAACCTGTGCTATGTTCTCTAGAATGACCCTGCTTGAGCAGGGAGGTTGGGCCAGATGACCCACTTCTGCGTGTGACCATTTGTATGGTACAGGACTCATCTGGCTAGCAGGCAGCTCGTTCAAAACATTTCTCTGACAGAGTGGATGCAAGAAACAAATTAAAAATTGAGCCAAATACACTGACTTAGTTTTTAAGAATCTGGAGCAGAACAGGAGGGTAAAACCTGAGCAAAAATATCAGAGTGAAGAAAAGATCTGAGCACTTCAAGCAGCAAGCCAATGGTACTATTTGAGAAGACATTAACCAAAAAGGAGGAAACAGGCATCAAAGCTGTAATATACAGACAAAATTGATTGGACGCTCCTCACAGATCAGAGAAGCTCATCCCATTATCCCCATTTTTTTGTAGGAGCAGCAGTGAAGGCCCTGGCAGTGAGAATAAAGGTTAATGTTTACGTAAAGCTGTAGCACTGAACTTCCTGCTCTCCAGAAGAGGGAATTTAACGTGGCCTAATGCAATCTTGTTAACCTCTGAGGCCCAGTACAACGTATTCTAGGTCCTTGTCTCAGCTACAGCAACCTCTGCCCCAAAGCACTACCCAGGATGGTTGCAGCAGCACTACTCTTTGTTCTAACCATTTGCCTGAAGTGGCCCCTGACTTCCCTGCTCCCCACTACCCTCAAAGGAAAATTTACTAGTGATTTGGTGTCTGAGGGGCTACTCCAGATCCCATTAGAGTCAACAGTTTCTTAAACCCCTTCTTCATTCATCAACTGTGTAACGTTGTCTACTCTGCTGGGTTCACTGACACTTTTCTCCAACGTCTACTTATTGATCTTTCAGGAATTCTTGCTTTCAGGCTTTCTTTCAGTCACTTTCTGCTGCAGGAAGGAAGCACTGAAAAGGAGAAGGCTAGCCATTGATTTGTTTAAATCAATTGCTCTGGGTCTTGCAGTGCTTCTCTTTTAAAGTCTTCCTCTTTTCTTCATACCTTTCACATTTGGTGACACCAGGTTTCGAATTTCCCTGTTCTTAAATAACATTTTGTGTAGGAGTCCTTTAGTTTCCTGGTGATCATGACTTTGTCATACTTCTTTCTAAAGGGTGAAAGTCACCATCAATTTTTCCTAATTTTCTTAATTCCAGAATTTTCCATTTGCTTGAGACTCATAGTTTTACTTATTAATAATAGATACAACTGTTGTGTTAGTGATTCCAATGAAATGTTACAAGAATGGTCTAGTGAACATTGAGATTACATTATACTGAGAATGTAATAACAAAAGTTGTTGAAGCACTTAAACTAAGCACTATGAAAGTAATATAAACATTACAGATGAAGTGATTGTTTTTCTTGTTATGTTATTTTTTTTAAGCTCTACCCTTAACACTTTAATATGGTTCCTAGGATTTCAAAGAGATTATTCAAAATCTCATTTTATACAGTTACCAGCTTTTTGCATAAAGCAGCATAAATATATTGTCAATATAATTGACAATATATTTAAAATTAATTTAAAATAGTTTGACTATTGCAATTATAACCATATAATTGTGTAATGTGCTGTATAACAAACAATTACTTAACAGTGCAGAACAAGATAAGACAACTGGGTTTCTAAAAACAGAGACATTGACTTGATTTCAGTGTTAGTTAAGTATTTGATTTCTGTCTTAAAACAACAATGTTCCATTAGTTCTGTGGACTCTACTATTGTAGGAGAGTTTAAAAAAACACTTATTTTAGAAGGCTAAGGGTATATTGATTTGCAGTGGCTCTCAGAGGTTTGCATGTTATGCCCAGGTGTGAATGTTTCCTCTCTGTGGGAAGCCTCTGTATTGGCCTCTGATCCCTCTTGTGTGAAGAGAAGATTGCATGAAAACAGCCTGGGCCTGTCGAGGGGAGATTCCACCTGTGAGTGCTTTCCTACCACAGGTGTTTCACACTTGGAATCCGGTGATGGAGCAAGGGATGAGGAAGGGCATCTAGAAATGGTCTAACATGTTTTGTGTGTGTGTAGATGCTGAATCTGATAGCTGTGTTAGTAGAGTTATGCATAAAGTACCTAAGGCCAATTCCTGTCTGGTTTTGTCCTGGACATCAATCCACCAGAGCAATTTTGTTACAGTAAGGGTCATTGTGGTATCCCATGCTGTGATTCATTAAGAGAAAGATGGGGAGGAGGGAAAGAAATAAGCATATTAATTCTTACTTATCACTTTTCCAGGGACAGTGATCTCTACAATGAGGCACATGTCTTGAAATTAAGTTCTATCCCTTCTTCATCAAGCAATGTAATTTATCTCCTGGAACTCTGTGTTACTATCCAGCAAATACTAAGCATGTAAAACTATTGGCTCTTTCATAGACTCCCATTATATTAGATTGGTTTCAGATAGTCCAGTTGTGAGATATGGCAAATGAAAGTTGACTATTAGCATTACATTTGCATTTTAATTAGTGGATAATTAGTGTTCTTCAGTGTTCATATTAATACAATTTAGAAAATAACTTACAGGTGATAATTAAAGAAAATGTGTTTATTCAGTCTTTATCAAGAACTTTATTAAAAAATCAAAGGAATTTTTATAGGAAAAAGTGAAGTAGAAGGAATCATTCATATTTTTATTCTCTTCTTATCATTGTCATGTTCAATTCCATTCATTAAACAATAGGTCTTAAGCTCTATCTTTCACAGTACTTTTTCCCATTGTAAAGCTGCTTCACTCCTGTGATGGTTTGAAATCTTTTCTCATTTCATGTCTAAATGTATTCATGACTGGTTTATAATAATTTTTTCTTGTGCCAGTACTGCCTCTGAGTTAAAGAAGTTCCAGTGTCTCTGCATTTATTCTTTCTTCCCCCACCCCATGTATTATTAGATAGAAGTCTTATCCACCCTCATCATTCTTATAGTTTAGCATAGCAGGCCAAGTTCTGCTGGTCTCTTCCAACAGCTCAAGTCTTTAATCCTTTGCCAGTCCAGGAAAAGTATACTGCATCTGCTTGATCTGCAGCAGTTCCATTATGAGTCAGGTATTTTGAACATATGGAAATGAAAACATCTGGCTTGCAGATGAGGTCTTGGTAGGAAAATGTATGTGAAGCATAGAGAAAAACTGAAAACTATAGTATATCTCTCTCCTGCTGGTATGTTACCAGGATATCTTGTTTCCCGTGTCTGTGTAAATTACAGGTTGAAATTTTCTTGCATCGTTTTTCTTATATGTCTAAAGATACTGGAGGGCTCTTTGAGGACCAGCACACCATTTTGTTGGTATGTTGTGTCATGTTTGTCTTTTTTTGCCTTGTTTACAAGTCTTCATTACAGAATGATTAATTCAAGTGCCTTGCATCTACCTCAGATCTGATGCTTTCACTTCCACTCCCTCAAGGAGTCTATAACATTTTCTCCTAGGACTTTGACAAAAAATGCTTTGACAGAGGCTTCTTAATGAAATGGTTGTGACTCAAACAAAAATCTGCTTTATCTGTGTTATTCTTTATTTTAACTCATGTCTCATTGTATCATTAATGCAGGTTATATAGTGCACCTTTACCTACATTTCTTCCATTCCAAAAGGGATTGTGTCTTTTGGCTCACCTCCTTCTCTTCCACTAGGTGTTATTTACCTCTGCAACACTACTTTTTATATTCTAAATCAGTGTCTAGAGTTGCTCCTTGCAATAGTATCCTGTGAGCCTCCCAGACCCAGTTTGCTTGAAGGGCTAGCTGTAGCCACTTTATTTACACCACTGTCTCTCTGGGCACTGATCTCACCCATATGAGTACCTTCTGCTCTTTTCAGCTCCTTTCTGTTCATCTCTCATTAGAAGTCTGAATCAAAACCCAGGGCTCCTCTTTCCTTAGCTGAAGGGAGTGATAATAACAGTGACATAAAATGAGAACTAGGCACAAGCACAGATGGAAATTTGCTGTAAGAATAACCATTGTGATTAATCTGCATTTCAAAATCTGTGTCCCCCCCATCCCCTGTCATTTCCCTCCCTCCCCCCCCACTCCTGTGGCAAAATCACCAAAACGTTGCAGGTTACACACAGATGTTTTATTTTTCTACACCTTTAAACTATTGTAATAAAAAGGGTGATGAATAGCTCAGTTACAAAAGAGTTTGGAGGGGAGGAGAAGGTTTGACTGCTTGTGAGCCAGACAGCTCATCTCATGCAATGAGGCTGAACAACTTCTGTTTGATGATTGTCACGGTTGGGTGAAGTGGAGCAGGGAGGGAATAAATGTCTTTCAAATTAGGTTGCAAAACTACAGGGTGAAAATGATGCCTTGAATTTTTAACCAGCCAAAGATCTGGTTAACTAGAATTATGGCTTTATTTAATTTGATAGCTACTTCTCTAGTTTACACTTAAATTATTATGGTCCAGCCCTTTTTGAGAGGGGTCTGTTCTGAGGCTGGTTTTGCTGTTCTGAGGCTGGTTTTGCTGTTCTGAGGCTGGTTTTGTCTGCACAGCCCTCCATAGGTACCACTAAGGGCAGTTTTGCCTTTCCCCTCTGCCTCTCCCAGTTTTCAGTGAGTGCAGTTCTCTCTGTACAAGCCAGGAGCGGGAGGATGGTCTCTGGCAACATCTAAATTCATTCACAGCATCCTAAGACATCTAATTCTGAGACAGTCTCAGGGACTTGTGGTGTCAGACTCTTCAAATGGGGCAAATTCGCAGTCAGGATAGACACTGTGCCTGAACTTTGGAGGCAAGCAGGAAGGCCCTCAAAGGTCAGGCTAGATTTAACCACTGAATTTTAATGGAAAGGTTGCCTTACTGGGTTATGGATTGACAGCCCAAAGGCTTTACAAAATTTTGGTTTGTTTTAGCAAATTCTAAAAACACGCTTGAATTAATTGTTGAAGTAGGACCTCTCAGGTTCAGACAATAAAACTAAACAAGCAGACTATAAGGCAAACTTCACGAGTTTTACTTTGTGAACTAAAATGCTTCTATCCTATTTCTCAGATGGTAGCAGTCAGTTAATTTGCTTCTGCTGTTTTAACAGATGAGTTACAAATGTGTTTGCTTTTCACAGTAACTTTGGGTTATGCTGGATACATCATTTGCTTTCAATTGAGCAAAGTCGATGCCGTGTTGTCAGTCCCTCTGTTTTACATAAATCTTTTCATCAACAAAATTTATACTGTGGTCTCAATAGTCAATGGTTTACTAGTGTGATATGTGGAAATATTCTCATGGTAGAGGTCAGGCCTCTCTTCAGAGTGGCAACGAACCCTTTTGTTTAGAAGCTTAGGTGATATTGTGACTATGGTGGTTTATGCCATTTAACATGCTGGCCCTTCAGTATTAGCCCAAGGGGACAGTAAAATTCTTCAAAATAGCTTTAATTCAGAAGCAATGTTCCTGTCTTCCTGCTGCTACTCTCCAAAGGAAAGTGATTGACTTGTATTTGTTGTGATTTCTCTGTCAGGAAAAAAAACAGGTAAATGGTGCTGCCTCTGCCATCAGCAAGAGGTGTCAGGAGCAGTGTAATGGAACAACAGACAACCTGTTATAACAGTCCTGAGTACCTAGAGGAAATCAGTTCAGCTCCTACCACCTGAGAAAGATTTAGGGTAAAAGTATCCATTTACCCCACACAACTTAGGCTTCAAATGAATAAAGCTGTCCTTTCCTCATTGTAGCGGACAGGAGAAATGAGGTGTCACTAATCCTCTTGCTGCTTTCCCTGGCTGTTTGAGGAGTACAGATCTCTTTTAAAAAGGCCTCCTGCAGGCAGCCCTCTGGCAGGTGAGTCTGTCTGCAGTGTCAGTGGGGATCTGTATTGTACGCATGTAACAGGGCAGCAGTCAACTTCAAGGCCTTTAAAAGGTTAGGTTTTCATAAGGAAGTGTCCTTCCAGTTTCAGGATTAAAGTCTCTATATGCCTTGTTTAGTTGGGTTACAGCTTAAATAATAATTAACACTAGATTTGGTAGTGGGACCATGAATTCTATTCTTTTTTTTCTGCAGCTTTCATAAACTTCACAGTCTAAGAATGGCTTAATCCTTAGCTTAATTTGCTGCTTTAATGCTGTTGTTTGGGCAAAATGCCATCATGCAACTGAAAATTGCTAGGATAGCATAAGCTCAGATATTCTTACAAACAGTAGATGTAGCATGTACACCTGCAAATTCTTTCGCTGTTCAGAGTGGTTGAACCCAGTGGACTGAGGTGCACACTGAGGATAATGTGAATCCCTGCATGCAGGTCTCTGCCCTTCCTCATGCCTTGCTTCACCTTCTTCAGAAAGCTGTCTTTAAGAGGTATCTTGGCTGAACTTATTTCTGCTGGGACAGCTACAAAACAACTGAGCCACTGGGAGCAGGAGGTGGAGGGGTGATGTGCATATGAGCAGGACTGGACACTGCAGAGATAGCATCTAGCTTGTGGAGAAAAGCATTTTAACAAAGCCGTTCCAGTTCTTTCCTGCAGACTCCCACTGTGGAGCAAGATCATGACCCTTGTTCTTTTTCAAGCAGATACATTTTCAATTAAAGCTGCCTTCTTAACAAAAAAGGTATGTATTAGAAAGGGCAAGTGGGACATGTGATGGCTCCTCCAGGTATTTTCCCCTGCAGTGTAGCTGGAACAATGGTCTCAGGCAAGGCTGCTTAGTGGAATGGGGGAAAACTTTCTCTTGCTACCTTTCAAGAAAAGGCAAGGGTGGGAGGGCATTTTTTCCTCTGAGAGTTGTTTTTTGTCCCTCTATATAGATATCCCCTGCTACAGTTCAGGCAGCATTAGTGTGTCCATTACAAACGTGTTTGTATGAAACATCCCATCTATTTTATGTAGCTTCTTAAAAGAAAACCACATATAATTTATAAATAGGGGCATTTATAAATGGGAGAAACTTTTGGTTTGAAAAAAATAGCGTCCTACAAAAAGAAATAAGCAAACAGAGAAGCTTAACATATCCTTCCATGTGGTGTCCCAGTGATATTAGTTACACAGATCAGAACCCCTACTGATCCAGTTACTAGGTCACCACTTCTCTAGCCTCATCAGCTCTTGAGTCTTACTTGGCCAACAGGCTGCAGGGTTGTCTCCTTTCATGACCAAACTTTCATATTTACTGGGACAGGCCTGAAGACAACCCTCAATAATTTTTTCCTAAGAAAACACTTGAGTTTCCTTGTTTCTTAGGAACTAACCCTTCATTTCATATTTTTAATGAGTTCCATATTATCCAGAGCACTGGCATCTCTGCATTCTTTAGAGACCCACCAAGATGCTAGTAGAGAGATGCATAGAGTCATCCTCTTTTGCTCTCACTAATACAAATCTGCAGGTCTTGACGCAGCAGCAAATTACAAAAGAGCAGATGTAGAGTGTCTGGCCAAAGGCCTGTCCAACCCCATATGCTGACCCTAACATCTGTGAGATGCTAATACTTGCTGATATGCTCTTTTGTCCACTCTCCACCTATTTCCTCATCACTCCTAGGACAGCGAAAAAGTCCAACTTCCATTTTCTAGCCTCCCCTTCAGATGGATGCTTCTCCAGAGACTCTTGCTTCTCTGTGATACTTTCTGCTTCCATTTCCCAAAGTCCTTTAACAGCTCCTTTATGGCAGTTACATAAAATTACCTAAGTCCTATGGGTGTGCTTTATAGGTGCAACTGTTTATAGCTGTGACTTGGTTTCACTATTCTACAGAGAATTTTGAACCTATTCCACAGTTAGTCAGCTTCCTCAGAGAAGGTACACTATGAGCTGGATACTCCATTTAGCTCTAAAGGAATACCCTGCACATACCCCTTTCATATTTTTCCAATAAAGAAGAATTCAAAGTTCATGTAATGCAGATGAAACATAGCATCTCACCTATGATTTGCCACCTTCACTGGTCATTTTCAAAGCAAATGTGATTTGTAACAAGCATCACTTCTAAGACCCTGGAAGTCACTTTGTCTTACAAGATGCTATCTTGCCAAGATTGGTACTCAGATGCAAAAGCATAGGTGCGTGGAAGATGAACAGAACTCATAGACTATGAATGCTTTGACCACAATCAAAAATGGAAATTTTTTTAAAAAGTATATCTTTCTCATGCTGTGATTTTTGAGAGTCCAGCAATATCTTGTAAGATGGAGCAAAGGAAAGAAGAGAACAAGTTCTTTCGTATAAAACAATAAGGAAGTAGACATGTAGCAAATCCTTGAGATATAATACCTGAGACATAACTTGGATTATTCTTTATAGTGTTTATAGGGGAGCAAGAGTTGTATGGATTATGAATAACACAAGCCCTGATGTTCCCAGAGTCTGCTTCTGGTCTCCAGGAAGAAATGTCCTTCCACTCTGCAAAACTGCAGCAGCTCAAGAGCTGTGTTACCGTTGACTGTTAGCAAGCTTTCATTCCAGTTGAAGAGTCAAAATGCTGTCAAATGAAAATGAATGCTGTGATTCTCCCAGACTGAGGTAGTTAACATCTTCTTTGCCTCAGTTTTCAACAATAAGACAAGTTGACCTCAGGACAACTGGCCTGAGCTGGTAGATGGGGACAGGCAGCAGAATAACCCCACTGCAATCCAGGAGGAAGTAGTCCATGACCTGCTTGTGCCATTTAGATGTTCACAAGTCTATGGGACCAGATGGGATCCACCCTAGGGTGATGAGACAGCTGGGGGAAGAGCTCACCAAGATGCTCTCCATCATTTCTCATCAGTCCTGGCCCACCAGGGAGGTCCCAGATGACTGGAAGCTGGCCAACGTGATGCCCATCCATAAGAAGGGCTGGAAGGAGGATCCAGGAAATTGCAGCCTGACCTTGGTGCCCAGCAAGGTTATGAAACAGATCTTGAGTTGACAAGCTGGTGTAAGATCATAGGTTGGATTTGATGATCTCAAGGTCTTTTCCAAGTTAGCTGATTCTGTGATGAACAAATTTAATATCTGTGTTTAATCAAGCAGTTCTTCCAGTCCTGATTAGATCTGTGTCTGGCTGATGACTCCACCATATTTTGTGGAAAGGCTGTGTAATTTAAAGGAAAGTACATATTTGAAAACATGTTCTAATTTCCTCCTTCTCCAGATGTTTCTTTTTCAATATCCATTTTTTTCCTTTCGATTCCTTGATTCCTATAAGTCAGAGGGCACAAGCTTGATTCATCTTATCAAGTAGGTTGGTGGTTGAGCATTTTTATTTTGTTTTGGGGTTTTCCGGTTGGTTTTTTCTCATTTCTTCTCAGGTGTTAAAAGCCCTCATGACCTGTAGTCCACACATTGGTTTGTAGTCCATCCTAAAACAATTCTAGCATGGAGCTTTCACAATAAGTTGCACTCACTGAGTTGAAACAATAATATTAAAGTACCAGTGGGGGAAAAAATATGTAATTTCTTTCCATGTGGACTGCCCTCGGTAAATAATAATGGTTAGAATTGTTTTAAAGTACAAATACAAAACTCAGCCATGTATCAACCACTTCCATAGGTGCAACTGCAGAAGCAAAATAAGTTCAACAGACAGGAAGGAATTATCTCAGAGGGATTTTACAGGCCACAAAAAACCTGAAAGCTCTAAGGACTTGGATGCCCATGCTTTTAAGTTTTGCCAAGAGTAGAACAGACTATATTGAATTATATACCCATACACTTGTTTTGTTTGGGGTTTTTTTTGTAAGTCCAGTAATGCTAATTGTTCTAGTGCACATCACTGCCCTCTTTGTGAAACTCTTCACAGCAGCTTTTAACTCCCAGCTCTGTGCTTTAATAACAATACCATCTGGCTGAGTTTTTCAGACTTGCCTCTAGGGGTTGAAAGACCATTTTTTCCATTATAATTAATGAGATTTGGGTGTCCGAAACCCCTGGGCAGTTTTGAATATATCACCTGCATCTTTTGGGGTTCAGAAGTGCTTTGAAACTTTCAGACAGCAAAGCCATTAAGCTGACTTGTGATGATAGGAAGCTGTCCAGTATTAATGCTCAATACTACTTTCTGTGTAAAGTGGCCAAAGCTTGCTCTGTTGTACCTGAGAGGCAATGTTATTGGCTTAGTTAAGAATGAATAAACCTCTTGAGGACCTTATCAAGTACATTGAAGTTTTATTCTGGAAATATTGACCTGAAGCCCAGAAAGATATTTTTTTTGTTGTTCATATAAAAGAAACATTTTTAATGTCTTACATTAGAGCAAAATTAGGTACTTAAAAAAGTGCATAAAATTCTGGCAAGCATCAGTAGCAGCTGCTATCTTTGGTATGATAAGTGTGCAAAAATTTGCTTCAAAATGCTACACAGAAAGGGTGGCCAGTCTTAATGTCAGGTTCCAAAATCTTTATATGGTCGCAGTCAACAAAACCCCTTCCATATTTACAGAAGAGATGAGAAAAGAGGGCAGGCTGTTGCTCCTATTCATCTTGCGGACTAGATTTCTACTGTGAAGGCAGACCTTAACTGTCCCTTCTTCATAATTTCTGGCAGCTGAGGGCTTGGAGGCTTCCACAGCTGGAATATCTGGACCCAGTTGTGCTGGGGAGTCACATTTGAATTTAACATCACTCTGGTCACTTCATTCTTAACCAAACTGCTAAATAGATTGACAGCATAAATACTACACCAAATTATTTCTATCCTGTGAGTAAGTAAAGCCTGTCTGATGGCAGATGTATTTCATAAACATAAGTGGGTCTTCAGCATCTATTATGAAACATTTCTCCACAAAAATTGTGTAAAAATAAAGGTTTCTAAGAGAGAATTAAAAATGTTTTTTATCTACTGCAGGAGAATCCTTTCATCAGAGGTAAGATAGATGGGCTCAGTAAAATAGCAAATGATATAAAAAGAAAGTGGCTTCAAGCAGAGGGCAGTTATTTGCTGTTAAATGGCAAATAAAACATAAGTAGTGAGTCAGTTCAAATACTATTGTTTGGGGCAATCTGCTTGGGTGTGCTTATATAATCTATTTATAAGATTAGAATCTACATAAAAATTTCTGTACTCAGCCTTAACAGTCTTGTTCCATTTTATGTTGTTTTGGGCTTACAACAATGGCTCCTTCTATATGTTTTATAGCAAAAAATGGATTTTTTGAGAAAACTTACGAACTGTCCAAATTTTCATGCAGTAGTTTTCTGGACTTAAACACAATACCTCAGATATGACTCAGTTATTAGATTTGTAAACTGCATGTGGGAGGATATGGTTCTATGCTCAGTGTAAGCAGATACATTTCTTGTACCACCTCTCAAAACAGCAATTTTAACTGCAGGATCTCAATTTTCTCTTGTGCCAGTGTTCGCATAGACCAGATCTGGCTGAAGATTAACCTTCACCACAGAAAATTAAAAATAAAAAACAAGCACAAATTTGTCAGCAAGGTCAATTTGCTTGGCTGAGCCAACTCAGTGAAAGGATGGAAACACAAGGTTAAGGGCAGAGAGGGAACAGAAATCACCCTTCTGACCCCTGTATGGTTTCAGACCAGCTTATGCTTCTAATGCCATCACACTCGATATGAATACACATATACAGAAAACATACAGGCCATTCAAGACATCAGAAGCAGCTGGCTACATGCCAGCATATAACAATTCCTAAAAAATCGTGTTGCTGACTATCAGATCTAGAGGGAGTTGTGTGTTTTTGAGGTTGTAGGTTTTCTTTAAGACTGCCAGCTCTATATTCTACATGGATTTTAGGCAAGATCAGAGAAATAATTAGCTATGTAAGTATGTGCAGAAATTTCTCTCTTAGTGAAACAGAAGGAAATCCTGACAGACCTAGATGAGATGGAAGAAAGGACAGCAATTTTCCCAAGATTAAGACACATGTTTCAGAATGAATGTTGTGTGTAAAGAAAATTATACCAGTAGGATGTCAAAAGATATGGGTACGGTAATGTCTGCATTATTATTTGTTGTGAATTTCAAAGACTGCAGACTGACCTGCAAAACAGTTTATTAGCGGGGCTCAGCAGATCACTTCTTCCCTTGTTTACTGGTATAAGTGAGCAAAAAGGGAATAATACTGTAATTCAAGGAATTGCAGGGAATTCATTGCAGAGCATTTGCACCATGTAGCCAGTTGTTAAATGATACAAACATTAAAAAGGCAAGACCCCACTTATACTTGTGGAAGGGTAGAACCTTTGTATTAAAGGGAAAAATAATGTAAACCAATTTGAGAGCAATAATCCAAGAGGGGATTGTTGATTCATGTATACTGTAAGAAAATAATTTGTGAGCTACTGCAAGCTTCTGTTTATTTTTCCATGTTTCCACCACCACCCCCCTCCTGAGACAGTAACTGTGACTGAAATATTGTTTTTCCATCCCCAGATGGCAGTGCTGCCTTCCAAGATAATAACACTCGGTAGCTCTGGGAGAGAAATGCTGCTGGTCTCTGGCTGTCTACGTGCCATGTTTCTTTGTTTCAAGGGAAATATGCTGCAAATTCTCATGTAACAAGACTGGGGTAACCAGGATGGGCTTTCTCATCCAAGTCTGACACAGCAGCCATCTTCAGCTAGAAGCACTCACCAGATCACAGCCTATTGATGAGAAATCATGTCTGTGATTGTCAGTCAGAAATTCTGCTGAACTTTAACTGTGCAGTTTCTAATATCTTCTAGGTGGACTAAAGAAGAAATAAGCATGATGGCATTTTGCCTCTTAAAGGTGCTGTAGAGGAAGACTGCACAAACTAATCCTGGCTCATAATCCTTTGGCATCTGGCCTAATCCTGCTTCCACTTTCCTCAGCAGCACAATGCTTGCAGTCCTCAACAGGGCTGCATTGGGCAGCATTGTAGGTAGTACATTAGGTTGTTAAATCTCACACTGCCTTGCAGGTTGAGATACTGGCTTGGTCCCACTGTGCCTTTCTCAGCACAATTGCATGGTCCCTTCAGTTACCTGGAGCAAGAACAGAGCTGTTATTCCACCCTGGGCTGCCCTCACTGAGGTGTAACAACACACCTTTGCTGGGCATCTGTAATGTTCATTACTTTATCCTAAACATAAAATAGATGTGTATCATAATAAAAGAAACATGGTGCATAGGGATAGCTGCCAGCTCCAGAGGTGTATTAAAAAGGTGATAAGGAGCTCTTGTACCCTCTACAGAACCCAGGTGAGCCAGACCTGATCTCTTGGAAAGCGAAGTTTTTCAGCAACTGAAAATCCAACTGAATGCTCTAGTATTTGTTCTCTTCTATTTTGAAATTATGAGCAAGGTCCTTCCAGGTTAGGAGGGTATGATCTTTGAAAAAGATCTTCACTTCCCTTGCAGCTGTTTTGTGGGTAGCAGGCAGGAAGCTGAAAAACGAGTTGTTCTTTTTCTTCACTGGAGACACTTGTGTGTGTCAAGCCCTCTCTAAAAATTTCTGCTACTTCTTGAATATCCTAAATCCCATGTGGCACTAAAATACACTTCAAGGTAATTCTCTGGCCCTCTCCCCTGGCCACCCTGTTTGTGGTTTACAATTCAGCAAGGAGAGGTTTCCCCCCACCTTTCCTGATGGCATGCTCACAGAGCCAGTAAGGAAAGATTTAATACAATCAGAGCTAGGATATGCACTGCTCTTCCCCTGAAAATCCCAGGGCAGAAGAGGACAAGGGGGCTGCCTGGGTCATAGTTGAGCAGGGAGGAAGAAGGGGAGGACAGCAGTAACCACATGAAGAATCTGCCGCAGAGGCTTCATCTGGAGGTGGTGCTGCTCTGTGCTGCTCTTTAATTGGAGCAAGCAGTAAATATAACCTGGCCTTCCCAGTTAATAGGATAAGAGAAATGCAGATTTACTTCAGAGCAGCTATTGTGTTGTTAATGGTGCTTGGGTCACAGCTTCCATCCTCAAGCACTCTTATATCCTCTTTTATTCCCTTTGATTTTCTACATAGGAGAAAAGATTCTTTTTCTTCAGGAAGGAAATATTTACTGTCCTTTTCCAGGTTTCTCTGATTCATTCCCTCTCTCCTCAAATTGCTGTTATGTCCAGAGTCATGTTTTCCAACCCATCACCTCCATGCCCACCTCTTTCACAGACCTCAGAAATTAATAACTCATCCTACCTAAAATGAAGAGATATCAAACATAGATTGCACATTCTCAGCTCTACCCCAGCTGGATTTTCTCTGTTCTTCTCTGCTAGCTGTAGGGAGCTTGGAGAAAAATTGGAAAAGTTAAAACCAAAAATAAACCTTAAAATCAAACCCATAAGCAATTTTTTTTTTCTAGTGGAAGCACTCAGCCTTCTAGCCTGCTGAGAAGACCAGGACCTCCTTATCACTACGCCATACAAGTAGGCCAACAAATAAACATATCTGTAAATAAAATACAATAGACATAGCATTTGAAAAAGAGGGGAAGAAGCTATCTTTCAAAATGGAGGCAGGATTTTGTACTATATTCTCAATCAAAAGCCCTCTCCTCAAAAACATGAGCAAAGATGAAAAAGACAGTTTGTTTTAAGAGCTGTATTATCAAATCCCTAAAATATTTTTTTCCCCTTTAGTCTGCATACACAGAAAAGAGAGAAAAGGAACTCAGTAATCTCAGCCATTTAAAGACACATCTGCTCATCCCCAGAACTTGATTTCAGCTGTCACCAATTCACCTGAAATGATTATATGGGAAGCCAAGCTTATCAACTTCAGTTTCTTATTTTCAGTGATTACAGCACTTTGCAAGTCTGATGTTTTTTGCCTGCAGAATATGGCAGACTGAAATATAATATTGGTTTATTTTTTAAATAATCAGATTTCTCAGCTCAAAAGAAAACCAACACAAAATATAAACAATATTATTCTGCTGCTTCAGAATAAAGATACCTCCATTTTCTAGAATAACTTTGCTGCCAAATCAATAATTTTTCCATGACTAGAACATACTTTTCATTTAAATGTTAAATATGTAAAGCTTTCTGAAAACAGATACTTTATCTAAAATTAAAAAACCCAGAACAGTCTTCTTCCCTCTAAATAGAAGAGAAAATCTGTAACTCCTTTTCATAATTTCCTTTATATATGTGCTGAAAAATTACATTTGACACAACTTGGAAATAGAATCTGCTTTTTTTTTTCATTGTATTAAATTGGAAGACAGTAGCAAATTTTGTTGGTATGGTTGGATTCCATCACCCTGACACTAATATTACATCTCTTTCACTATTAATAAACAATGTAAAAAAAATGTAAGAACACTTGGTATCTTCTCCTTAAGACCAAGATGGTACAACACTTTCTGGGATACAGCCATTCCTGGCATACTTGCAGGGCACACGTGGATAAAGGGATATGATGAAGAGTTTCTCCTTCTTTTGCAGGGAAATATGTGTGGGAAAAAAGGCATTGAAGAGTCTATGAAGGAAAGTAATCAGAAAAAAAGTAAACATTATGGGGTTTAGGAGACAGGGCTAAATAAAAAGAGGCTGTGAATTTGCTCATACACAAATTGTTTTCTTATTTTGCGCGTGGAACCCTAGTTAGAAATACACAGGTAGCATAGAAGAGTTGTCAGTCTAATTTTAGATTTTCCTTTGAACCAAAATCCTCTGTCTAACTGCACGGGTCAAAAAGGGCAGCTGTGTTATAGAACTTAGCTGGCAGAACTTAGTTAAATGTCTGTCTTCTGACAAATCAGTGTTTTTAAAAGCAGAAGTGACTCAGAGACGTGGGACAGGAATGTTGTGCACTTCAACTGCCAGCAGCTTAACTCTCCAAATCCTCCCAGGGAAGGAAAACTTACAAGGAATAGTTCTTTTGATTCTGTGACATGTGTTGTAAATATGTATGCTATTAGGACAAAGGTCAATAGAAGATGCCCTTTACCCAATTTTCCTGGTTTGAGTAGGGAGAAATGTGTTGCAGGTCCTCTTTCATAACTTGGCATAACTGGGAATCCTCTCACTCCTGGTTTTGTCTTGCTGCAACCACCTACTATGCAGTGGAGCACGACTTTCATTCCAGGCATTTTAATTGCAGTATTCGTTAAGACTACTAATAATACGACCCACTGCAGTGGCACTTGGTGTTTCAAAGAGATCTTTCTGTGTCTTGCAAACTGACAGATTTTGTTTTCTTTACTCATGTTTAAGCACCCGATTTCAGCTGGTAAGCAACCACACTGATTTGGCCGAATGAGCCAGAGGGAACCAACCATGAGAATTCCCAAGACTGAGCCAGTTTGGCCCCCATACCAGGGAGCAGGATCACACTGAGATCTGGATTGTTTTTCAGCCAGATATTGTCAATTTGTATTCACTTTTATATTTTTATTTATTTATTCACAATCATTATCCAGGATATTCAACCTGGACCAGATTCTGACATTTTGAAGGCCTAATTACCAGTCTAGCAGGGAAGCCTGCATTAATTGTCAGTAAGACAGTGAGACTATTATTGAAGTAACTGTTGGCACCAAACCTAAATGCCTGTTATCAGCAAGGGAGAAAGCCTGCCAACTTTATACTAAAGAGAGTTTTTACACAGAGTGGGTTTTTGATTTGGGAAATGAAATCAAAATGCAGAGGGCATTTCCAAAAAGAATTATTATGAAGAGATACCAAAAAGGAAGATGAAGCCAGGAGAATGAGGAAGAAAAAGATGCTTGGGAAATTTTTCTCTGGATGCATAATTTGGTTCAAGGGAAACAGAAGATGAGGAAATGAAAAGAGGAGAAATTGTCTTTTTATGCACTAGGAGGTGGAGACAGGTTGCTGGGAGTAGCACAGGAGCACTCCTACTGCTTCTAAAATTTCTCAGGGGCTTGATTACTCTGGTTTGCTGAGGTTTAAAGAGACTGATGCCTTTGTGGGAATGAAGAAATGTTTCCATGGGGTGGACATTCAAAGCTTGCTTTACTTCTTTTTTTTTTTTTTTTGCCTAATTTCATCTGGCATTACCACAGATGGTCCAGGAATTTAACTGCACAAATTTCTTCCTGTTGCAGAGACCCTTGATCTCTTTTGCTCTGTACTTGTGACACATTGTACTAATGTGCTTTTACTGTTTAACCGTACACTTAGTGTATTCAGGGTTTATGTAGTCCCATAGACCCTTCTGAAATAATTTTTATTGTGCTTGCCTGTATCAGTTAGGGAGAAAGACCTGTTGGAGGAATGAACCACTTAATGGCCCCTGATACCATCACACAGAGAAAAATTTGCTGTGAAATCTCCTGCCAGATTGTAACCTGCTCCCTGTGAAGAACTGGACACGCCTTAGGGCAAAACTCCAGCCCCCAGGTCTTTGTACCATACAGTCTTGTCAGGTTCTTGTATCCACTCCTAAGTTTTATGAAAGTAAATAGGCTAAATCAGCTGCCATCCAGTACACTTCATTAAGAGTTAATGTTCAATCATAATTTCTCTAAGTTCCAAGGGAAAAAACCAAACCAGGATAATTAGAAAGATGATCCAAATTTGATATTGACTACCAAATATTGTGATGGGCTATGACCTACATGACAGGTGTTTCTCAAAAATTATTTAATAAATCACCACTAAACAACATGGAAAAGTAAAATACATAGATTGCTGAGGAAAGCAATCAGTCAGCTCATTTCTGTTATTATTGCAATGCTTTTTTCTGGAGTATATATCAGAGAGATCTCTTGGTGGCAATGGATATTTCCACTCATGAAGGCCAGCTCAGTTGTTTGAAGATGCTTATTCTACTGGGGAATTTATGTTGATGTACATTCTGTGATGCTTTAGCCCATTCTGGTAAGAAGATTTTAGGATAGAGTTGATAGGAGAAAGTAAAAATACTTCCCAGAGAAAGTGGCAAAACTTCTTTTTAGAAATTGATGAGTTTTACCCCTCGTACAAAAGTTTTAAAAATATAGACTGTCTTTAGAAAATTCAATTGAAAAATAATATTTCTCCATCAGATTCATGGAAGCAACTGCAGTGGGATGTAAGTGCTGAGTTTGGTGTACATGTATTGACCATGCAAGATGGTAATATTGATGTTGAACTGAAGAGCTTTTTCTTGGAATATTCTATGTGAGAATCTATACGAGCTTTGAACCTCTAGTCATACCACCAAGAATTCTTCAGTAAACCAACCCTTTTTCTCACAGAAACAAGATCATCTGAAGTATCTTAGTATTTTTCCATAATGAAGGATCTCATTTTATCTTTCCTGATTATTCAGGGTCTTGCCTGATACAAACTCAAAAGCTAGTACAACTCTGTTCTTTTCCTTGTTACTGCTTGAGTTTTCTAAAGGTAGTTTTAACTTTCTTGATTGCCTTCCCTGCTGTACAATCTAACACTGAAGTATGATAGCAACTGTTACTTGATCTATTTCTGTGCCCCTAATCTAAAAAATAATACAAATTTAATTTATGAAAGAATGTTTACTAATTTTTCTTGGCTTGCATGATTTGGATTGTGACATCAGATTTTTCTGGTGATGAAATTCACAGTATGTTTTGAGTCATGCTTTGTAATACGTTTCTTCCTTTTTCCATAATGAGTCAGTTAAATACTGTTTATTATGGCCAAGTTTCCAGAGTATTTGCTCTTTCTGTGTCTGGCGGGGCATCTTTGTTAATGCTCATTATGGGCCTGTACCAAACCCTCACAAAGTAAAAGGAAACATTCCCCTTGGAGGAATTTGACTTTGGACCAAGCTCTCAAACTCCATTTTGGTTTTAAATGGCTTCTCCTTTCCCAATCTTCCCACATCTTTGCAATGCACTGAGGGAAGGAAAAAAGCTAACAGTGTTGCAATATCCTTTGCTCATTTAAAAGCAATGCTTTTAGAAGGAAATAAATGTGATACTGTGTACTCACTTATAATAGCCATGGGTAAAATTATGCTGCATTGGTTATTGTTCTTTACATATATTACCAATTGAAAAGGAAATGAAGTTAGAATTAATGGACCCATTTGTACAAACATGATTGTTAATATTAATATGCAGGGTAAATCAGTTGGCAAGAGCAGAAATAAATTAGTGGGTGTCTTGAACAGAGTATTTCACTACAGACTAACTGCACAGATGCTGGAAATATAATGCCGTAGCTAAACCAGTGGGGAGGCTTCTCCTAGATTTCAGGAGAAATATCAAAGTGCAGATTCCTCATAGTACTCTCCTATTGTCCTAAAGTCTACAGGTGTTGGCCTTTTTTTTAAAATTTTTTGAACCCTGCTTGCCTGGGGAGTGCACAGGTTGACTTCCTCATACCTCACTGTAAGAGCAGACAACACAAGCAGAAAGACAAGTGCAGTTATTACCCTCAGATGTGCAATTGCTTAGGACAAATCCCTATCCCTAGTTAAGAGGTAAATCTCTGGAGAGCTCAGTAGGAATATTAGTAGTAGAGTAGAAGTTTTGGTAGTTGGTTAACCTTATTTATAAATGATACCTCTAAGAACATTCTATTCGTGATCTTTCATCATGATGTTGCAAGTAGTATTTTTGTGCATCAAGCCCGAATTTCTTTTAATTATTGATTACCTTCCAGGAAAATAGTTTTTTTGGGAAAAGGAAAGACACTCATCATAACCACACATCCTTATTTTGTAATCTCCTTCATTACATCTGATTCTTTAAAAAAAAGGTGTGATAATTTTGCTGGCCTATTTCAGGGCCAATTTTAAATTACATTACTGAGACAAAGCTATCAATCTCTTAATCTGAAGGAACTGCAGATCCAAAGCTTTCTTGTTTTATACAACTAGAAAGGGCAATTTTCTTAAAATCAAGGAATCCTCTTGGACATGGACTTTCTTCGTTAATGTGAAACACCCTAATATTTTTGCCTTTTATCCATTCATCAAGCTTTTCCAATGTAACAGTGGAATAACATTAAAAAAATTTGACAATCCCTCAAATGTTATATTCTGCATCTGAATGATAAGAATCCCATTAAAACTCAACATTAAAACATTGTTTTCTGGAAGAAAATTGTCATGGCTTTGACAAAGAAAAACAAAAACAACCTTGGCTTTTCCAGCTTTAATCAAGTAATTTGTGACCCAGTAAGAGCTCTGTACTGCTGAGTTATTTTCAGAGCATTTACCACAGGTGTTTCACTTGTGTTCAGCACATCCTGATTCTAATCTTAATACTCTTAACAATAGTAGGGCAGCTTTTGAGAACAAGCAGACTGGCTCTCCTGGTTATTTTGTACTGCATTCTTACACAAGCATTATTTCTTTGGGATTTGAATACCTTTTCCAACACTCATTTCACCTAAAAACTAGCTCCGTTCACATGGGGGGGGTGGTCTTCTTGCATCACTAATTTGTATGGAGAGACATTCCTGGAGAAATCTAAAATTTGGGCCAGTTCCTTCAAATCTGAGCAATGATCAGTTTGCTAGACAGCAACTACTCGAAGGAACATTCTTGTTCTGGGTGCTCACCACTTGGAGTCTTCTCATCCAGTTGACTGGTATCTAGGCTGTATTGTGGCCTTAAAACATGATGCCACATAAACAGAAGCAGAAATAACCCACAGTTTTCTAATTAGCCTCATTAATTCATTGCTTGTGAGAGCTCCTGGCTTCACTGGTCCTATGATGGATTGCGGCAAATGCAGTGTGCATCCCAAGCCAAAGGCGAGGGCATGTAAGAGCAATGTCCATGAGATAATCTTCAGATCCAGCAGTGAATATTTCTGTTTAAGTACTTAATATTTTTTTAAGTACTCCAGATCATTTTTCTTCAAATGATTATGCTTTTACTCTGTGATAAATAAGACTCTGCCTGAGGATACCACAGGGCATGCAGCACCAGAATAATATCTTTGCAACATATTTTGAGTGGTGATCACACCATTTCTAGCTCACCATATGGCTTAGTGCAGCTGTCCTAGCATTAAAATGACCTTCTTCATTACACAAAGGTCACAGATGCAGAATTCAACATTTTGTAACCCTTGGCAGGGGTACAGGCTATCCAGGAAGTACACCTGTTGTCCTGCCTGCAGTTCAGAACACCATCACCTATTAATTGATTGAAATACAGGGATTGAAATTTAGCTTGCATTGCTGTAGATACCACCTGTTAATAAACTTAGATTTTATTGAACAGTTTAATGTGCTGAGTTCAATAAATAAGAATTCTAACATGCTGGCATCAACTTCTTTATAGGTTTTTCTTTGTTATCCCTAGAAAACAGAACTGTTACATCTTTCTTTACCCAATCTGGTAATATTTTCATCTTTAAGAAAAAAGAAAATAGACGGGAAGTTAAGGCAATGACCAGGTGTTTCTGTGCATAAAACAGTTACATTTTTCTTCACTCTGGAAAGAATTGTTTTACATATTAATAGTGGAGTGGAGAGAATGCCAGTTTTAAGCAATTCCCCCTGCCTTGTCCTGCAGAAGCTGCTCGGCTAATGAAGAGCTGAACCGGATTTCCCTGCTGTTTTCCCCAAACTAGCAGAAAAACCTTGGGGTGTTCCTCAATGTGTTTCTCCTGCTGCTTCACACTGCTTCAGTCAGGCAGCATTTTGAACAAGATGAACTACTCAGCCTCTTGAGTTAATCAGGATTGTGAAAGTCAATAAAGGCCATGGATAACCACTAAAACACACTTCTTCCATAGGAGTGTTCAACAACATTGCCTTTTGACGGGTATCACTAGGAAAAAAAAAAAAAAGCTGTAGTTTGCTTGCATCTCTGAAGAACTGTTCGATAGAATGTTTTTAACAGCATATTCTAAGAAATAGAATTGAATCAAACAGAACTACTATTTCATCTGGAAGGGACCTACGACTAGTCCAGCTGCCTGACTACCTCAGGCTTACCAACAGTTAAAGCATGGTTTTAAGGGCATTGTCCAAATGCTTCCTAAATATTGATAGGTTTGGGGCATCAACCACCTCTCTAGGAACCCTTTTTCAGTGTGACTAACTACCCTTTCAATGAAGAAATGTATCCTAAGTTGGGCTTGATATTGTTCTTTGCAGCTGACTATCCAAAAATACTTTGAGGCAAACACTGCAAATTCAGTCTCCTTTTGGAGGCATTTCATCAGTACAATGCTAATACATTCAGGAATATCTCCAAATCACTTTCCCTCAGCCAGTCTCAGAGAAGCACATCACTCATACTATTTCTGCCTGCTCTGTGTGTCTTCCTTAGCAATGCCCTTTCATAAAAGCTACTGATATAGCTTGTTTAGGATATAACCAAAACATGCTCCCTGACTACTTAACTGAACTTGGAACACCTAAGGTGGGAGCATTTCATTACAAAGGAACTCCAATCATTGATCTGGGATGTGACATTTTTTCTAATAATTTATTAAAAATCCTAAGGCATTTGAAAATTTTACACAAATAACACCCCAAACCAAACAAACACCCTAAGACTGTATTTTATTCCCACAGGGAATGAACAAAAATAAGTGAAAAGGCACTAAAGGTAAAGTGCATGACACTCAGGGAGATTGGCACAGCATTATGAAGCATCTAATTTCAGCTACCAAAGGGGCTTATATTGATTTTTTTTTTTTATTCTGTGTGTGTCCTTTTATAGAGACTTCAAATAGAGTCTCCATTTTGCCCTTATGAAAACCACGTTTCTTTGAGGGCAGTGTGGGGGAGGGAAAAGAATAGCTCTTTCTGCTTGAAAAATAGCAGCCTACTTAGCAGTTACCAGAGGATTAGACACCCTAATGTTCTGAGAAGCTCCTTTTCAGGTATGTAGAGGGAAGACGGATGCCTTGGAAGTATTTAGAAATTATTTAAATCCACACAGGCTGCTGAGTGTTTTCTCATTTGTGCATTGTGAGAGACAGATCCAGATTCTAGCCATCGCTTTTGGAGCTATAAAATTTAAATTAAGGGCAAAGAACATGGAGCAATTCAGAAATACCTCCGTTTGTAGGTCATAATTGAAGTTATTGAAAAGGTTGCTATACAGAAAATATTCTCTCTTCTGGGCTGCCCCAGCAACTAGAATCTGACTCCTTGATGTTCAGACAGGGAATATGGAAAACTCCAGTCATGATCCAGGTCTGAATGATTGAAAGATCAACTCTTCATTCAGTAAATTATTTCTGACAATTTAGAAAATTCTGAATCTTCTCAGGATTGAAGGAAGCTATATTTGCAGCAATAGTACCAGATTTTATTCCGTTTTTTTAGAAAGGTTGTTATTCTTAAGTAAAAGATGCGAAAGTTCTAAGAGGCACATAATACTTGCCAACACATAAATTTTGCTTCAGCATGAGGAAGGGAGAGAACTCACCTTTCCTCACTTTTCCCTGGTTGTTTTTTGGAGAGGCTTTAACCAGAGTCCCTCCAAACTTTTGTCTCCACCACACCTTCATAACAGCTGGAGAAGAGTCACACTGTGCTGTCACACACTTGTTTACAATTGTTCCCTGCAGTCTGGTTCAGAAATTTAAAATGGCCAGAGATCCTAGCAGACTTATAGCTTGCACTGGATCCCTGACAAATTATTTGTTCTATTGCTTTTTAGGACAATGTTTAAAAAAACAAAAATGGGGTTGAAATTTCAGCAGAGGAAAAGAAAAATACTGTGAAAAATACTGTTGCTGCTTCTCGGTGTTTGACACTGTAGCAGATGAAAATATGAGCCATCCAAATGACAGTTTTAGAGAAGGGGGGGGAAGGAAGGACAGCAAAAAATTCTCAAGGCTCAAACAACTTTCCTTCCCCCCCCGGCCCACATTATGTGACAGAATTAATAATCCAGCGGGAAATTAAACCTATACACCTGACAGAGAACTGCTTAGATGTGATGTGTGATTATAGATGACTCATTCCCGTTCAGGAAGACTGGTCTCCTTTAAAGATTCTAGAAACCTCTGTTTTCTTTCTTTTTTTTTTCTTTTGCCCAACATCTTAATTTTCTAAATATGACCTATAGATAGTGTTTATTTCATACAAAATAGGAAGCATAACAGGCTTCTTTTAATTCTGTTTTCTAGATAAGTCAAGTGATTATGAATTTATACGTCAGGTCTTTAGATTAATATATTTTAATACCCCGTTTTCCAAGCCTGTGGAAAGAATTGCTTCCTAGCTGCCTGTAAACTGTATTTTTAAACGTGTGGAGATAGCTGGACGCTACTGAAAGAAAATCAATGTAATGATAACATTGCAAGCAACATAATAATATTTAACCCTTCCATGGCGGCTCTTGCACAGAAGTCTGCAGTGCCTTCAAAATTACTGAAATGATTATTTTTCATAACACCTGTAAGATGCAGAGAACAGCTGAACAATGAGCTCTCAGTTGAGGATGGAATCACCAGAGGTGATTACTTTTGGTGCAGAGAACCGCCACTAGTTGAAGTTTTCATCAATAATAAACAGTTCAAGCAGTAACTTGGTTTCTGTCCCTGAAACCACCAAGGGATTTGAGTTTTCAGCATGTTGTTCCTGAGCTGGAATTTATCCAAGATATCCAGGTTAAGAGGCAAACTGTGACTTACAGAAAAATTACTGTGAGGGTTACGTGATCAAAAAGAGGGCACATCCCAACAGTAAGCCCATCAAAGGATTAGACCTGGAACATCAGGGTGCTCTTTAATAAACCCCTATCAGAGTATTGACTCAGTACAGACTTAAAAGGAAGACTGCAGTCTAGTGAATCACCAGCACTGTTTGTGCGGACTGAGTGTAATGTCACTTCACTTGAAGGATTTGACATGATGAGAACACAGAGTGGTGAGAAGTACAGCCTACAACCACCAAGGACTTATGCTTTTAGGAGACACATTTAAAATATTGTACAAAATTTACAAGGACTATATTCAACTCACTGCTATACTGGGTAATTATTACCATGGTAAGTGGTGCACCTATAAGAAAGATACTGCACACATTACTGTGAGATCCTCTTATTAAATGCCTATAATGTTAAACAACTTGAATGTTTAAAAATCATGGGGTTTTTCTCCTCAGGTGCATCATTTGTTTGTTTTTTAAAGTTGAAGGTGTTTCCAGGGTTGATATTACTAACGAAAGAATATTTTTTCCACATTAAAAGGTAAGGTATTTGACTGAGAAACTCTCTGTTGTATCCTATTCTCCATTTGTTATTGATTTATCTCTTCCAACAATAATTAGTCCATATTTTATTCTTTTTAGTATCTTTTTTCCTCTAGTAGGGCCTTTATTATACATATAAACTTGTGCTGCCTAGAGCTGTTTAAATCTCCTGTGGACGGTCCCGGCACCACCTGGTTGTCTGACAAGAGTTTCCAAATCCTGACACGGCTCGGGGGTGATGCTTGGGTGTCCCTGAGCTCAGGAGCTCCCTGTACAGCTGGATCTAACACTCACTCCAGGATTATCGCTGTCACCATCACTGCCACCTCATGGACTACTGTTTTGAAAGATAGAGTATCTTGCTAATTTTGTAAAAATCAATTGCAGAGAGCCAAAACTACACATGCTTACATTACTGTAAGCAGTAACTTATAAATCTGATAGCAAAATTCTGACATGTTCTAGCAAATTGCCTGGACTTGACAGCCTGCCTCCTTGTCCAAGGAGCAACTTTCACCTCCTGGCCCTTCTAAATTTTGCTAGAAAACAGCTTTTTTTCTCTTCAGTGGGAAGAGGCTGGACCAAAAACACAGACGAGTGAGGAAGTGGAGGTAGGAGATGTACAGAAGAGAAGACAGAGCAGAAGAAAGTGGTGAGAGCTAGAACTGGGAACAATTAATTCGAAACAGAAAATCTGTAAGGGAAAGAAAACAACAGAGTAGAGAGTTAGTCTGAAAAGGAAGGATTAAGGAATGAAAAATAAGCCAGCTTGTGTTCAGTGGCAATAAAGAATGGGGAGCATCTTAGGCATGATGACAGAGGTAGACAGTGGAGAGAAAGGATGAAAAGAGGTAAGCAAAATTCAAGAACTGGGAAAATGAATATTAGTATAACAAAACTTCCTGAAACGGCAGCTCTTGATACAGCTCAGTAGAAATTCCTCCCTTAGATTTTAAGGGTTTTTCTCCCCCTCAAACTTGCATAAGTACGGCTTTGCTCAAAGCTTGGTAAAACAGTTAAGATATGAACTCAGATTCTAGGAAATGACAGAACCAACAGTGAGTGTTTCTGTCAGATTTTATTTGGTTTGGACATTTTTTTCCTTTGTTGCAATGAATGGCTTTTATTAAATCTGGGCAGTTATCTAGGGGGAGAGAAGTAAATCTACATCTATTAAAAAAGAAAGAGAGAAGCTGAAATAAAAAGATCAAGGGAGAAGGACATCAGCTGGAATGGGGGCAAGATTTCAGAGCCTATTCTGGACTATATCGCTGGTCACAATTGAGCCCAGTCCAATAAAGATTGAAAGTGATAGTCATCTGCCCACATATGAAACACTTCAAGTTTTGATAGAAAGTAAAGTATAATTTTCTTGTTTTGACAGGAAAAAAAAAAAAGTCTGAAAACAAATTCAATGTGTATGGAATATGAGTTTTGTTGTTGACAACTGGGACATTGTGAATGCCATATGGTAAGAGCAGAAACACACACACCACACAAAGTTTTGGCGCACTGGGAACAACTTCGAGAGGAAAAATGATGTTGCTTTCCAATGACCTCTAAGTGGAAGGCTACAGGCCACTTCCCAGACCCTTGATTGCAGTGATGAACCTGACACTACTGCTGGATAACTGCAAATCACTTGCATGCACTATTCAGAAGTTGCTGAAGTAGGATCCTTGGTTGATTTCTTTGACCAAATAAAAGGCATACACCAACCTGCTTTGCTAAAGCCCGTCTTAAATTTGCAGTAGCTTTGCTTTTAGACAGAGGAGATTTAAAGGTGTGTACAAAAACAGTATCTGACAGCAAATTCCCCTCTTTTGTATCATCACCATCACTGGGATACCTTTCAGAATCCTTAGGGAGAGCATGTCTTTCCAGTCCTTTGCTTGCTCAGCTCAGCCCTCTGATGTGGTTGGTGATTCGTCTCTTTTTGTTCTTGAAGAGCCTATCGCTTTGATGACAGTCTTTGATGTTCCATTTAAGATTCAAAGATACTGCCTTTTTCTACCATAAAAAAGGAAGTTTTAAAGCAAAGCAGGGGTCATAGTAATAAATAGAGTTCATAAAATCAAACAAAATTAATTAAGATTGTATCATCAGATTCCTCATAGTTTCTAGTGGAGTGAAAATCACTGATACTTTATGGATTTTTCTGTATATATTTTTGAATTTAGGTTTGAGGGGTTTTCTTTATGGTTTGGTTTGGGGGTTTTTTGGTACTGCTATATGTTTACACAATTTAGATAAAAATGTAAATTTTTGCAGTTTATATGAATAATTTTAGATGGTATTCACGGATTTATTACAGTCTTTATGACCATAGTTTCAGCTCTTTCAGATGTAGCTTACTTTACTGAATGACATTGTAACTGCTGTTGAGAGCATTTGTTTAGAGAGAGGAGGAGTCTCATAATAATGACATTCATCCTTTTTCTCCTTAGGAATTCCTCCAAATCATTTCCTTCTGGTTCCTGGAGGATTTGCCCACACTCTGCAGTGGCACAACAGTGACAAAATAATCATAAGTAGAATGTGTAATTTCTTTTATTGTGCAGATACTGACAGTTATGGACAAGAAAAAGTCCTTTCCTTCTAGTGCAATACATTTTCCATTGTGGCAGTGCTTTCAGACATAGGAAGGTGCTCAAGGATGGAAACGAGCTCTGCACAGAACAGTGTGTCATTCATTGCCTTGCCTATTGGGCTTATTCCCTCTCCATTATTCCTAACTGGTGTCATAGATTGTCACTTTTGAATTTTAAAGCAATGAAATATGCCATTAATATAATAGACTCCCTGACTTGCATGAGTTTGGATCATCAGAAAATTCATTCCCCGGGAGGGATTTTTAAACTGCAATGAAAAATTAAAAAAAACTTCACTGCATGTTAAGGAACCTGCCAGATTTTCCTAAACTCTTTTACTTATAAGGTATAAGGTAGGAAAGGGCAGAGAGTCCAGTTGTTAAAGGAAATTATAGAGGAGTGCTAGAACTTTGCCCAGCAGAACTGTTTGGGCTCTACATAGGCCAGTGAGCTGTAAGCAAGTTTAAAAAATGCTTGCTTGGGAAGGACTATATGTGCATTATGTCACTGTATATATTTTCCTCAGAAAGCATCAAATTAGGATTTCAGCCATTCTGACTGGTATTACAACAATTTGGACAATGAGCTGGGAGAGGATATTCATGCAATTTCCAGAACAATATGGTAGTATATAGAAATTTCGTGGTTAGAGTGACTAATAGTGAAATCAGACTAGTAATTTTTTACAGCAAAAAACACCCCAGCTCTTCCAAAAAGCATCAGAAAGTGGAAATTTCATCTCTGATGAGTCTGACACAATTGCATGAGGTGTTGAGAACATATTAGCTATAAGCCATAGTTCTATTCAGAGCCTCACTCTGTAAATGACGTTGCAACTACTTTTTGAGGAGAAAAGAAAGTGAAGACCTGTAATTTGTGCTGTAGGATTCACTGAAGAGAGTGGGATATAACAAGCAAGCCTCAGCTTGCCCATTACTTGGGGAAATGAAATATCTATTTAAGGCAAATGCTTTGAGGCATGTAAATTTTAAAGTTCAGACTAGTTCTCAAACAGTATAGATTGAATATGTATAAATAACTGGCCACTGTTACAGCATGATATTAACCCTCATAAGGCTGTTATCACAGTGATGCTTCTGCTTGTCCTCTTGCAGGATGTATCTTTGAGGATTTGGTTTGGGAATCAAGTGATGGAGAGTAAGAGACAAGTCCTGTGCCTTCCCCAGCTCAACAAGATTCTGAGGATGATCTGGGGCATTCAAGACCGGCAGAGTAGGTAAAGGGAACCATTGAGATTCAGCTGAGTCCTGGGAATTCCCCTTTTTACCTGTTCATCAGATAAATGAGGTAATAGGGGAAGTGGGAAATGGGGCAAACTGAGATCTGAGGAAGTGTCAAGGGCAGATGGTAGAACAAACAGAGGAAGAGATGGACAGGTGTCTTTTCCTCCACACATGCCTTGGCTGATGATTGGAGTGCAGCTAACACCATCCACAGCCCTGCACCCACAGGGTAAGCCCAACCCAGGG
Organism: Trochalopteron elliotii; assembly: GCA_024734555.1. Taxonomy (NCBI): domain Eukaryota; kingdom Metazoa; phylum Chordata; class Aves; order Passeriformes; family Leiothrichidae; genus Trochalopteron; species Trochalopteron elliotii. The sequence goes on along the minus strand of JANPWX010000699.1, from coordinate 3,392,446 downwards.
ACACTGGAAAAGTGCCTTTAGATGAGCCATAACCCAAAACTCACAGCTGGTAACAGCTAGTTGCAAATAACTTCATCTACAGGTATTTGTTTTGACAAATGTTCTCTGCTACATGACACAGGTAAAGAGATTAAGAAAGAATGTGGTCTGGGCAACAGAACAGGAAATGTGACCAGCAATCTAGAGATAGGCTTGGGGAGGAGGGGCCTGGGAGACAAAAGAGTGAAAAAGATATGCACTGGGCTAATACCTGTGGCCTTTCAAACCCCTCACCTCTCCCAATTGCCTTTACTGCTTGCACACATAGCTTGACAGATTCTCTAGATAAATTATCAGTGCTACTTTCCTCTAATTTTATTTATGCTTATTTTGCAGCCTGAATATGTACCTTTAAGATGGTCTCTGCAACTCCGAGAAGCACTATATGAAACAAGTTGCATGAGTACTCACCAACGTGGAGGCAATTAATTTCCTACTTCTTAGACATGGGTCTGACGAGCAGGAATAATAAAGCACAATGGGCGAAAGCAAATGAAAGAAAAGCAAATAAATTTCTAAGTAAAACTTCTTGGGGTGGCTTAGAAATACTGCTTTTAAAGTAGAACAATAATTGGAGTGTATTTTCACTTTGTTAGTTTTGTGCCAAATTCTGCAATTTTTCTGGCATTGACACAAAAAGGGAGTACCTGCATCTGCTTCAAAAATATGATTCTTGTCTTAAAAATAAATCCTTCAGACAGCAGGGCATTTCTCTATCACATGTGTTATTTTCCTTTGTCAATTTACTACCTGAATCAGGAAAGAAATTCTGGGTTTTTTGTTTGAGAATGTTTTCCTTCCATGGGGGCTTTTGGAACTTGAAGGTAGAAAATCCTTAAGTAGGGATAGATTTTATTTTTGAACAGTGAAACTGCATTCAGTTTTGACTGATGTGAGAGTTAGCTATAATAATTAATTGCCTTCAGTAATGTCTGTTGATTGGAAAGATTCTTCAGTGTGTTAAAACTAACATGTAAAATTGTTCTACAGAGGCTTGCTCACTAGCTTGATCAGCATCTCTAGCACCAGTTGCATCACCTACTGTGTCCTAAAATATCTCTGGGCTCAAAATATATATCACCAGTGCCACTGTCTTATTTTGTATGGGTCACCCCTCCCACCCCTGCTGATTGGAGAAAAATACACAGAGCTCTCTGGGATTACAGTTGGTTCCAGTCCCACTCCTGTGGTGACATGATGAGAAAAGTCATCATGGGCAGTTTCCAGACCCCTCACTTCTCAGTGTGTGGGTGTTAAATGCAGAAGTCCCAAATGACTATTTGTTGGACTCCATTCTTTTTCAGTGTCCCTTGGAACAAGAGACTTCTCCTTTATCAGCTGCTTATGAGCAGATATGCTGTGAGATGTCTGTTCTGGAGGCATACAGTCCAAACACTCCTCATGCTAAATACTGGGTTTGCTATGAAAAGGTACACCATACTTAAATTGAAAGGCCAAACTTCTGACATATAGGATGTTTCTGTAATTAGCTTGTCTGTGTAATCTTAATTTACATACAAATTTCTATGGACAGCTACAGTTCTCGAAGCTTTCACCACAGGAGCCACGTCTTGATACAAATACATTCTGCATGCAAAGGAGGCAGAGCTAAGGATTTCCAGGCAACCATGGAAAAGGTATTTTCTAACCTATTAATCTCCAAATCCTGTGGACCTGCCAGGATTCATGATGTAGATACAGAAAATCCCTAAGAAGTATAGAATAATGAGGGTAAACCTAAAGCTGCTCATCACAGGATTTCAAAAAGACTTTTGAGGGTGCTCACCCAAAAAGGTAAGACTGTTGCCAATACGAGGTCAGATCAGACATGACTGTGTGTAGCTGCATCTTGAAAACCTCAAAAAATGGATGGAGATTTCAGAGTTTACCTGCACAGCTTGACAGGGCTACACTGTAAAGGTTTTCCTCCTAATTTCCTTAATTCCCTTTTTTTATAAAAACTCATCCTCAAGTAGTTGTTGCCTGCTTCTAGACCAAGCCTAAGACTTTTCAGAAGTCTAAGGATCTCTCAGTATTTCCTTGTGGTCCAGTAGGTTGTCCAAAACTTAGTTCACTTTTTCACATGAAGCCTCCCAAGCTCCAGGCACATGGGAAAAATAACTTCCTCATCTCTTTTAGGGACTCCTTTCAACACAGGATGATCTTGCTTTTACCTTACTCACAGAGAGAGAGAGAGAGAGAGTATTCAAGTCCAACAATAATCTTCTTTTCAGCAGGATTACTACAATTCTTTAATCCCATATGAACTTATACTATTCCAAGAGCAGAAGTTTGCTTGTCTCCTTGTTGGACATCCTGGAGTTGCTGTTTTCCCAGTTCTCTAGTTTATCAAAATCCCTGTGGATTCAAGATATGACATTCATTTTGCAAGTAACTCCTTCTAGTTTAGTGTAATTCATAAATCTGCAGGTCATCACCTAGGTCATTGATTAAGATATCCAACAGTAAGAAAGACCTCTGCTCTTAGACTGCTCTGCTCACTGCTGGCCACCAAGCAGATGCTGAGCTACTCATTCATAAATTTTAAGCCCAGAAGTACTGTTAATTTTTAGTCCATCTAAGCATCATTTCTTCCAGTCCACAATTCCTCAGCTACCAGCTGGCAGAGTAGGGAGTCAAAAGCTGCCCTCATGTTGAGATACATGACATCCACAAACCTCACTTGTTGTAGGAGGCACCCAGGTTTGCTGAACATCATTTGTCTCTGGTAAATCTGGGGATTGCTGATTAAAGCTTTAAAGTTTTTGTTCTTCACATGCTTATTAATACATTCCAAAAAGACAGGCTGTGTGCTTTTTCCAAGGTCTGAGGTGAGCCTGGCTGACCTGTAAGTCCCCAGACCCTTCCTCTTGTCATTTTTAGAGATGGCACCCAGTGCCACTGTGCAAACCACCCAGGGAAATGTGTGCTTTCTCTGTGAAGGGCAGGGTATCCTGGAATGGTTTTGCCATAACAGAGGGATCTGAGCCTGGGAAAGCACCATGATCATGGCAGCATACAGTGAGCTCTTGCTGCTCCTTGAAAATTTGAAGGAGACTGTGTAAATCTCATGCCAGGCCATGCCCATATGTGCAGAGGTATTTATCCTAGCTGACTATGTAATTTGTGCGCAGTCATACCAGGTTTTGGTTTCTCACTTAGATACCTGAATTAGGACAAGTCACCACATACACAATAATTCCTCTACTAAATAATCCAGAACTCTCATTTTAATCAATATTTTAGCTCAGCTTCATTCTGTGTTTTTCCCTCTCGGGGGTATAATGATAATAAAGGAATCTGACTCAGTCCCCTGAGTTAAGAAATTGCTCCCTTAGGCAGTGTGACTTGTCCTACTGAGTTCAACTGGAAATTTATTTTGTGGCATAAAATAGAAAAATATGATTCATATACCATTAAAACTCAGCTGCATGTTTGCAATTTGAGCATTTAATGAATTTCAGTTCAACAAATTAATTGTCAGTTTAGTCTGAAAATGTTTCAGATGTCCTTGGGAATAAGAAAGAACACAATTGTGTTCCCTCTGCATGGATCAGGACATGACCTCTGCACTAAGACTGTCTTAAGAAAAACGTTTTTTCTATTTAGAATAGCAATCACCAAGCCAGAGAAACCATTCTATAAGTGAGGTCACATGCTAAGGGTGCTTTTGCTAATTATTTCTGTGCATTAATGCAAAGAAGATAATTCAAATTCCATCCAAAGTAATCAACTCTCTACTTGAAAACAGTCACAGGACCATCAAGTTTTGAAACTAATAGAGCCTTTTAAAAGGTTCTTTTCTTATTTTCTTTAGGAAAATATTTGAAGATTGATTATTTTTGAGGTAGTTGCACTTGGAAGTGCCTTAGTAATTGTGGTTTTAATTTTACATCTAGTGCATTGGGAAAAACTTTTGGCCCACCAGAGTCTTCCTGCAGTGCAGGCACTGAACTGCTCATCCTTGATCCTTTGGCTTAAGCGGCAGGATGGGGAATATCTACACGGAGAGCACAAGCAGCAGCAGCAGTCTGTGCTTTGGAAAAGCTACATTTCAAGGCTGAGAACATCTTGAAACTTGTTTGGCAGAACAAACTCGGGAATCTTCTCCCCATGGATTTAGTTGTTTCTAAGCTTCAGCTTTAAGAACTTGCTTCTGCCCTGTAGATGATACTGCTGCAAGTGATAACAAACATGAAATGCTAATAGGGATTTTTGGAGAGGGTTACTGAAAGGCCAAATGAAAGCTTTGGGAGAAGCATTTTGTGGTTTTGTACTTCCCAGGTTTGTGACTCTGGAGCCTGTAAACAGAAACTCAGGAAAAAATCCATCTCAGCATGGATGCCACTGGAATGGTGTTAATTGAGGGCATGGATCATGAAAATATTACCAGCTCTTGTCATTTGCAACAAGTTGTTGATTTATATGGGAAATGAGAGCTACAAAAGTGTGTTTGTGGATAAGTATTCATGTTTCTCTCTTGGTATAAAGGGCTGAGAATAGAGGTGAAAAAGCCAAGAAATGAGAAGAATACAAAAGATATCCACACATCTAGTGAATATTATCTTGTTCAGTAAGTGACATGCTAATTTCCTCTTTGAGCATACATACTGCGGCCCTTCTAAAGTTTATTATCAAGTAAATTAAACTGGAACCTTTGGTATCTCAGTCAGTCCAGAGAATAAATGCATTTCATTATTATTTAAAAAAAAAAACAGAAAAGAAAATTGATTTTATTTTCAAAAAAATAGTCAGATGGAGCTATGCATGCTGTCTGTGCTGTATTTTCTGTGGTTTATCATGCAATTTCCCATCTCTACATGAAGTTGCCTAGAAGCTAAAGCAAAACAGCAAAAAAAAAATTAGAAATTCCAATTTCTTTCATGCTTGTCACTTTGACTGTATATTAACTGGCTTTTTAAGTGATGGGTGAATGACAAAATATGCTAACCTTGCCCCATGTCTCTGAGCTACTCCTGAAGATAAAGTTCTGCTTTACTCACTGTCCTTATTTCAAAAGCATACAGCAATGAGTTCACAAAAGTGTGATCTAAACTCAGCTTCCATGTATGAGACTTCAGTAAAGAGTGGGAAAAAAAAGTGCCTCTAATACAAAAGACAATAGTTTGATCACTGAGAGCTCATGGTCTTCTTGCAGTAGAGTTGCATTTTTAAATACATCCTAAAGTCAGAAAGCCAAAAGACCTAGACATGATTATTCAAACCAGCAGTCATGGTTGTTCTCTTTTTTGAAGCTGGACTGCAAGGCAGGTGCGCTTGTCTTGGAAGTTTTTATCTATATTTCTCAGAGTTCCCCAAATAATTATATTTTTAGGAATTTATTTGGATTTCATTTGAAGTAGTTAGAGTAATATATGCTAGGGAAGACAGTAAAAGGTTAGGCATAGAGGAGATGTCAGTTATTTAGCTGTTGTGACACCCAGTCTTCTTTATTCTTTCTAAATTTGCCATTAGCAGATTACAACGGACTCCCTCAAGTCTATCAAATCTCAGTAATTCCTTAAAATCAAATTGTTTTGCAAACTCCTCAATAGGCTATGCAAGAGAATTTCTTTGAAAAATAAATTTAAATAGTTCTTGAAAACAGAACTCCGGATGATTAAGCCTTTGTCAGGTAGTGGCTTGGGTTTTTGTTTTGTTTTGGTTTCCTTTTTTTTCCAAAACATGTAATATTTCCTAAGAAATAAAGAAATTTTTTCTGCTGCCATTGCTGAACTGACTGATGGCTCTGTGTGGGTGTTGCTTATTGTGGTTATGCAAAAGAAATCATGAGTCACAAGCAAGTGGAAGAAAGCAGTTGCTGTAGGCACTGCCACCAACCCTGGGAGTGGCAGAGCGCTGCAAGCTTGGGGAGAGCTGCAGTTCTCTCCCATTTTGGCTCCTCATTTTTCCTGCAGTGCTGCATTTGACATGTCATTTAAATGGTGAAGAGAATGGCTGCAAAACAGAAAGAGGAGCTGGGACTGAACTAGGCTAAAATACAAGAATAAGATGGATTAGGCAAAATGAAGAATCAGAAACTGAGAAGTATACTAGTAATGATAAAAATTATAGTGAAATTTGATTAGGGACCAGTTTATTACAACCTCCAAATCTAGAGTATGATTTGCCCACCTGCAGCAGCTGTGATGAAGGATAATGTTTTCCCACCTCATTTCATTCAAGTGAGACAAACAAGATCAGCAGCAAATCTGCCTTTGGAACAAGTTTCTCATTCCACTAATCCATCAGTGTTATCTCCTGAGCTGCTTTCTTCTCCTGTGAGCCTGCAGCAGATGTAGTTGCATTGCAAAAAAAACATGGAAATCACTTTCCAAGTCATTTCAGTCAGTACCATAAGACTACTTAAGAAATGCTACACTGACCACTTGCACCTAGGTCTAAGACCCTCCGTCTGAGACCCTCCTCTGAGACCCTCCCTCTGTTCTGACTCATGATCAGTGAGGTATCAGCAACAAGAGGTGTCAGAGAAGAAAAAAAACCCAGAAAAAATTTAAAAATGACCAGCCAGATGTGTGCTGTCAAAATAAAAAGCAATTAGAAGGCAAAATAGCAACACACGAATCTTGGGGTCATAGAAAGCTGCGAGTAAAAATAAAGTGGCCAAAAAAAATCACTCTCCTAGTTGTTTAATGAAGATATAAAATTAATTAATAAATAAATACAAGTTTTCTTTGATGGAATTATCTGAGATTTTCTATTCAAATCCATCAAGGCCTCTTTATTTATTAAAAAAAAATAGCATTGGAAAATATATACAGCAAAAGTTTAGCTATGGAGGGGGAAGAAAACCTTTTTGGTGCAAAACCTTTTTGTGCAAAAATCAGTTGAATACAGTGTTGCTGCAAATAATCCCAAGACCAGGGTTTTCATTCTGCACTGCCCATGCCTAGCTCCTACTCCAGGCAGTAACTAATAGCTTGCAGTCTGGCCTTGTTTTTCTGGGATAGCAGAAGAGTGCTTAGAGCAAATTTCAACTAGAAGGAAGAGGCATTAAGACAACACTGAAGCATATCCCTGAACCTCAGGTAACAAATGCCAGCCTGTGTCTGTGAAACACATTAAAGTAGCTTCAGGGCTGCCGTCACTCATGCTGTCTGCCTGCTCCAGAAGTGCCATTAGGGTTTCTGGAGAGAAGATGAATGGAGTGACTCTTCAGCAATTTCTGGAGGCTTAGCTTTGGAGGGGTGGCATGGCACAGTAACCATGGCTCTTTTATGACATGGTGACAAGTTGGTTGCATACCAAGCCAGTAAAAATTGGAAACTGAGGCTTGTCATCTGGCTGAGAGAGTTTGAATGCACTCACTGGATTTTGGTTTAACAAAAGTGACAGTGTCCACAGACTTTTCAATTTGAATATTCCTGTAAAAAAAAGCACATGTTTTGCCTTTACCCTTCAAAGAAATGACAGACTAACTGCCAAATTTAACTCTCTTCTGTGATGAAATATGTACCACCAGCTCCTTTCTGTCACTATCATCTTCAGATTTACTAATTAGTGCCCTTCAGGGCTGGTAGCTGAAGAGCTGATGGTCAGAGTATGAATTCTTTCCACAGCATTTTGTTCAGACAGGTAGTCATGAAGATCAAACTGTGTCCTGTGTAATACTCTCCAAGAGCAACACCTGTTCAAAAAACGTTTGTCTTACAGTTTTCTGACAGCACTGCTCTTTATGAAATTATCCTCCTAACTGATGCCAAAAACAGAGGTGTGCTATTAACAGAAGGCTGGTGCAGAGCCCAAAAGGCAGGGTACTCTGCATGCTTTGGGCAGCCTCACTTAATATTCTTAAATGTTTCCTTTAATCCTCCAAACCTCTGCAAGGCCAGGTTTTTTCTTTTACTGCAAATAGACCATTTTGAGATAAATATGTGCTAGAAAATTAAAGCACTTTAATGCCCACATCCACCAAACTAATTTTTATGGCATGGCAATGCTTGACAGATAGAAAAGCTGTTGGGTTTTCCTAAGAACTTAAGAAATGAAAGGAAATAAGCTTATAACAAACCTTGTCTCTGAAACTGCAGGCTGCTTCTGAGACTGACAACACAGAGAGTGCTCTGTGCTGAAAGACACTAAATTCTGGGAAAAACAGGAATGTGAAAACCCAGTAAGGAATAAAGACAAAACTAATGCAGCATTTCAGCCTCATTTTTCAATCCATAAATGTTTCCATTTATATACTTATTTATGTAGGTGGTGATCTCCTATAGTTTTCACAAAAAGACACAAAGAACATTGCTATGCAGATGGGACAAATAACCATGAGGAGTAGCAACAGAAGTGACTAAAAACCTTAAACATTACAGGGCAAAGTATTTGCATGTATCTAGCACTACAGATATATATAGATATAGATAGAGATATATAGATATAGATGATATAGATATAGATATAGATATAGATATAGATATAGATATAGATATAGATATAGATATAGATATAGATATAGATGATATAGATATAGATATAGATATAGATATAGATATAGATATAGATATAGATATAGATATAGATAGATAGATATAGATATAGACATAGAGATATAAATATAGAGATATACATAGATACAAATACAGATACAGATATACAGATATAGATATAGATATAGATATAGATATAGAGATAGAGATAGAGATAGAGATAGAGATAGAGATAGAGATAGAGATAGAGATAGAGATAGAGATAGAGATAGAGATAGAGATAGGGATAGGGATAGAAATGATATAGATATAGATATAGATAGATGGATATAGACATGTGTGCTGTAAGTAAAGATAATCGCGTGGTAATCCAGTCTGATATAACAGTCTTTATAGCTTTGTGATTTCTGCATGCAGGTTTTGCCACACAACTTGCACTATGGTTTGTTTCTTCATCTCTTTAGGCTGTTTTTCCATCATTTCAAATGTGCAGTAGCAGATAGAGTTCCAAATCTGCCAGGTTCTTCTTTTTCTTTTCTCTATCCTCTGTGAATTAACATTCTAGGCAAGTATCTTTGTCACAAACAGAAAATGTAAGAAAAGGTAACCTGTATTTGGTGATATTCAATTCTTGTCACTTGGTCAAATAGAAAGAAAAAATTACTTTTCCGTATTGTTTTCCAATCATATTTAAAAGACAGTGATAATCCATCCACAATGGATTGCAACGTGTCTCTGTTCCCAGAATTATAAATAGGAATTTATAATTCAAAAGTTGTTACAAGGTACAGTTATCTTAGACACATGGTCCTAATCAACAACACATTAATTAGCAGTACTGAAAAATGCATCAGAAGAGATATCTTTATTTTTTTGCAAAATTTTGCTCTTAATGTCCCTGAAGTGGCTCAATATCTTCATCAATAAAGTAGACATTGACCAAAATTTCATGGATGTGCAATCTATAGTGGACATTTTTCTGAACATGAATAATTAAATATTACGTAAGCCATTAATTGTCAGGAATGTTTGGGGGCTTTTTTCCTCCATTAAAACGCCTTAGAAATCTCAGATTTCCTTCTTGAGAGTTGATATTAGTTGCTAGAAAGACTGTTTCATGGAGACCTAATATGTCTGCTGAGCAGCTATGTCCAAACCACATCCGTAACACTTATCTTGTCTGGGGAGCTGATGTCTGAACAGTACCCTTCTCCTTCAGAGGCTGAGTTTTGACATTATAAATGGTGCTTCATTTTTGCAGCCACCACCTTTCATTCTCCAGAGTTAGCAACAAACCCTTCCAGGCATATTTGTAGGGAAACAGGGCATTCAGAGTCACTCTTTGTTCATTTGAAAATGAAATTGATTAGGCAATGTGCTTTCCATGTTTGTCACAAAGGCTAGTATTATTGCTATTTAACCAATAGCTGTCATTTACTGAAACACCAAAACAGATATTTCATTTTAATGTTGCTGTCACATCTGAATTGATAAGTTAGGTATGCAAATTTGATTGCAAATGAGAAATTAAGTGGCTAATCAGCTGATCACTACACTCATAGTATGTCATTAGCATTTTTGGGTTTACGATATTATTTATCTTTGACTACTGGGTAGTTTTACTCTCACAGCATGTTATTTAATCCCACTGCCATTTTTCTTGTTATATTTAATTAAAAATTCTGAAAGAAAACAGTTACAAGGGAAATAAAATTTCTGTTTTAAAATAGCCTGGTATATATTTCACAGAGGTAGGAACAATGCTAGATAAACATGTCTGTGGATACAAGATACCACACATACACCTTCAGCACACAGGCCATTCTGCTGAACTAGAACTTTTGTCTTTTCAATAAAGTGCTAAATTTATATGAATGGGGTAGAACAAATCAAAGACAGTAACTACTTGATTTTTTTACTTTTCCAGTGTTTGTGCGTTGGATTGGCTTCCATTGTTTAGAGCATTCATCATACTGCCAAGTTACCAGATGGTCCATTGAACTGATAACAGGTTACTCCTGAAGCATGTTAGAGGAAGTTTTTCTTTTATCTGGTTTTCTAGTTTTATCTTCAAGTTCCAATCCTCAGATGACCATTCTCTGTGGAAAGCATTAGCAGATTGTTGGAATTTTTTCCCCTGTATCTTATTTTTTTGTACTGTAGATGAATTTGGAACAATGGTAAGAAGATTGTTTAAGACTCTTATATGCCACTAACCTCCTTTTTTAAAAGAGGGAGATCGGGGTAGAGAAAGTTTGGAGGGAATATACATAGTCAAAACTATCTTTTTGCCTAGAAACTCCAGTAGTCCTTGGCTTGGAGGCAAATTTTACGTTTAGTGAGGAGCAACTTCTTTATACATGAAAACCCACACACACTTGATAAGTATGTGTAGACAGATCACACATTTTGAAATTCCAGAATATAAGTACCATGAAAATGTCATTTTCTCTGAATGTGGAGTGGAAGGAGATATCTTCCTGCCATTGCAGCTCTGTGCTGCTGTGACTGTACATGGTCTACACCCCCACACTGGATGAGTTGTGTGCTTTTCCAGGTCTCTTCCTGTCCCTTGATCCAGCAGTTTGCAAAAAGTTAACTAGATATTATGCACAGGGAGCAAGGCAGAACTGAGGCAAAGACACTGGAAAGGTGCATGGCAAACAAAGTGAGAAACTTAGACTGTGAGTTGGACTGGGGGACAAAATTGGGAATTTGGCGTAGCGCATCTGTCAGAGAGTTTTAAATGTTTTCAGGCAAGACTGGGAAACCCTGAGAGTAGCCAGTGCTCTTGATCTCTTAAGCAGCTTGCACAGTGATAAAGGAACTGGTGAAATTTGAAAAAAAAAAAGAGAAATGGCTCTGAAAAGAAGCCTCAGTGCCATCAGGAAAGCAGCAACTTCTTAGGCAGTGATGATAGTGGGGAGCAAAACTGAAGGAGGTAGCTGGAACAGATACAGAGTTTAGAAGAAAACTGAATACCTAGTGAGACAAGAAAAATATAATCAAGCTACCAGAAAGGGAAAGAGAGACTAGTTAACAAGACTACTGGGTGAGAGAGAAGGCAATGTGGCAGTGAGTGGGCAGCAGTGCAGAAAAGTAGAAGAGGATTGGTTATGCAAAAGAACAGGGAGTAGGATGAGAAATTAGAATACTTCTCTGGGTCTAATAAAGTGGGAGGATGTGTCTTAGGAGCAACCAGGAGTATAAAAGAGGCATTTGAGGAGTATGGGCACACTGACTGAAGTTTGGAGAAGGTGGGGAACAAAACATCAAAGTCTGTTCCCAGTAAAGCACACTTTTCTATAGAGCCTGGCACTGGACCTGAGATCCAAAGCCTGTGACATACAATAGTATGCTATTGTTTCCAATAAAGGCCAGGTGTCCATGAATTTGGAACAGATGTCACCTGTAGCAGAGTTTTTGAAGATAGGGAATATTTGGACTGTGAGTGAATCACCTAGCCTGGGCCCCAGATGAGGGCCTGTAAGGCCTCAGTGGAGCAGGTGGAAATTCAGCTGCCAAGTCTCTGACGCAGTGAGAATTGCACCTTAAGGTGTTAACAAGGCACAGAGAGGTTTCTAATAGATAACATGTATAGCAAATAGTCTGAACACCAGTAGCTGCCTTAAGAGTTTGGTCAACAATAAGTGGTTGCATTCTTTTCTCTGCTGTATGCCAATGAAGAGCTGCTGTGGATGTAAACTATATGGAAATGTATAAAGGTAGCCATCTTAGCTAAATAAAGCAGAACGTAGCTGTTAACCATATTGGCTTGATCTGCGTTCTCTCTATACTCCGACTTCTTTTTATCTCAGGCCAGCCCTGGTAATAGTCACCCAAGCCAGTTTTCTCAATTTAGACAAGATAATAATTAGGATATAGGATTTTGATCTCCTTTGGGTGTGATTGTACCTGATCAGAGACCCAGGAAGGGCTCAATTCATACCAAGGCCTCTGACACCAGATATACATTAGGATTAAGTAAAAGCTCATGTGTTACAACACACTACAATATATAAATACACCATGGTGTGTTCCACACCAGTGTCTGCTTGATGCCCACTGCTTTTGCACTCTGTGATAGACAGTACCAGTTCTCAGGCCAAAAATCGCCATATCTATGTAAGAAGACAGAAGTTTGTCCCAGTTCTGATCTGGCTGAGAGCTCTCACATATGCAGCTGGGATTGTTGAGAGTTTAATTTCAATAAAACAGGGAACACCCCAATGATACACAAAAACATATTGCTTGTAGTAAAGCATTAGGAGAGTGTTATCCAATAGGTCTAGATGTGGTGTGACAGGTGTCAACCTCAACACCATGTTGAACTTTGCGTCTTTTCCACACCCTGATAGTGAGCCTCATCCTTAGCCCCCAGACACCCACGCCTGTGACAGTAATTTTCCTAATCTAGCCAAGTCTTGTAAATCTTGACAATGCTGAATAACTATCTATCATACAACTAAATTTTGTCAAGATTCACAAATTGCCATTCTTTCACCTATCTTTTTTTTCATTAGGTAGCTGCTTCAGAGACAATTAGATTAAGCTTTGCACACCACAGGATGTCACTGGCAAAGGCACTGTCATCAGTACTTTTCCAGAATTCCAGTCTCTAGAATATCCCCTCAGATGTGGGAAACTCAGCTGAAATAATTAAACCAGAAGCTGTACTGTAAAGACTGTATTGAATGCCACTCTTTGGCATAAAAAAACTCAGTGATTTCTGCTGACTCTTCTCTGTTCTGACTTAAACAGTTAAAACATTCAGTTGAAGTAGTATCAGAATTTGTTCCCTACATTTTGCACCTACTAACCATAAAATGCATGTCCATGAATTTGAAGTCTGAAGCTTTTTCTGCTTCTCTAGTTCAACAAATACATGTTTATTTCACACAATGGGAAATAGGTTCTACTGAGGGTTTGTGAATAAGCAAGTCTGTGAATTCTGCTCTTAGATATTGTGCAGGGAACATGAGGCTATAGAAACCTACAAATGGACTGGGTCCAGCCTATGGAGTCTAGGGTGTTGGTCTATCCAGCTTTAAATCAGTGCTTTGCTTTGCACTGATACTCAGTGCTTTCATCCCTTGGCTTCCAGAGCCTGACCTGGGACATGTGCTTTGATTTCCAGGAGTACCATATGAACTTCATTAGAACTGATGCAGTAGCAGCTACACTTTGGGTGGATATGGTAGTGCATAAGTCTGACTATTTTGAGCATTTAGGCTCTGTGGTTCAGACTGAGCATACAAACATTGTGAGGGCTCCATGCCTGGGCTCTTTGGCTGTCCAAGGGAATTGACACCACTTCTGACAATGCCCAAGGCTGCCCTGTGCATTGTGTGTGTGAAACATACAAATTGTATTTTGAGAAGCATCTTTAAGGTGAATAAACTTCAGAAGGGTTTGTTTTATGTGTAGTGCCTGAATCTGAAACCTAAAAATGAGGAGAAGGAAAACAGTCACAGTCAACTCATTGAGGTGGTGGGGGAAAAGAGTATGTAAATGCTAAATTGGATAATATATCATCTTGTAGATGTGCCTGATATTGAGTACTCTAGCATTAATTTCTTATTTTCTAAACTTTTGAGTGTTAGACATTGTGATCTGTTAATGTAGTTCTGCATTTATTTTTTATATATGACTTCTAATCTGACAGATGGTAAGCTTTTGCAATTATTATCCCTTTATTTCCTCCGAATGTGACCTAGTAGTTTTTGAAATATATGCCTAAGGGAAATATTGGTTGTTGGTTGTTTCAGTGGTTGTGTAAGTAAAAACTGTAGCATACAATATAATGCAAAGGATAATTCTATAGTGATAAGTCAGAGGACCGTACAACTTCATAGGGCTTTTTTCTATTTGTGCTTTGTGTGGTTCTGGAAAAGAGAGTTAGCTTTTCTCTGTGTTATCCTGCTGCTCTGCCTCAGGGAAAGACTGGACTTGGACAGGATAAATTAATTTTTGTTTGGGCTGTGTCTCTTTCCCTTTCTCCCAACATCACATTTGAAGTTACTGTGTTCTGTGATCAAAAGCCATGTGATGCAGAAAGTCAGTCAGCTCTGCTACCATCAGCACAACTGTGTACAATACAGATGGTACTAGGGATTATGGAGATACTATCTGACCAGTAAAGAGAAGAAAAGCATCCAGTCTTTAATAAAATGGTTGTATCTGTAGTAGAAAAAACATTTGATCAGTGTAGACAAGGTAACACTTAGTAAAAAGCTTAAGGATTAACTTCTAAACTCTAGGTGAATTGAAGAAAGGAAAAAGGACAATGTTTACCTTCTGAAATAAAACACACTTTCTTCCCAGGGTACCAAATATCCCACACAGAAAAATCTTCCTATGGCTAACATGCACTGCCTAACTTCAGAAATAGTGTCCTAAACCATGTTAGTCAGAGAAAATCAGGCTTCCCAAAATTTGACCATGCCTACTAATTGCCTTTGGAGTTAAGCAATGAAATTGAGAGCATCTCAATTTATATGATTAGGATTTTCTCCCCTTCCCTTTCCCCTTCCACTTCCCCTTCTTCTTCCCCTTTCCCTCCCTTCCATCTCTCCCTCTCTCTCCATCTTCAGATACAACACCCTTTCAGTTGCAGTCTCTCTGTATCATGTGTCTGCACCCTTTTTTCCTCTGTAAACTCAGCACATTCAGGTTTTGGTCCAGTTGTCAGGACTGCTGATACATGAACTGTTCTCACTCCTCCTGATGTGCCTGGAGCTGCCTGAAGGTAAAAAGTGTTGCTGTATGAACAGGATAACCAGCAAGGGATAATCTTGGCAAAAAAAATTTCTATTAGCATTATGAATTTTGACATGATTTCTTTGATTACCTGTTCTGGAAATAATGTGTTTTCTAACTGCAGCAATGTGTGTAATGCATACACCAGTTAAGTTTTGGAAAGCATTTATCATTCTGATCTGTTTTCAGGTGCTCATAGCTTTATGGAAGCATTCAAATTTCATTTTCAACCCTGCTTAGCTACTGACAGCTAAAGACCTTCATAATGCCTTCTGCTGCTAATCATGTAGAGAGATGTGGTATTGTGGAGAAAACAGTATTCTACAACTTGAGAAGAAAAGTAGGAGCTGTAAATTTGATCACTTTAAATTGATAGACACTAACTATTCTTGTATTTTATTAAAGAAGAAATACCCTGCATATTAGGACTAGGTGTCTACTACTTGGCTAATGACAGGTCTTGGGTCTAATTGTCCATTGTTGTGTTCTGTCTTCTTACAACAGCATAAAACTTGTCTATACAAAAGCAGTGTTACAAAGATGAACTAAATGAAGCAATAAACTCACTTTCTCTTCTAGAAAGTCTCAAGAGTCTTCAACAAAAGCTGCCTTGTGAGTTTCATTGTTCCTTCACCCCAAGGGAAACAGTTGCCCAGCCTTTGTCTTCAAACTTCTCTTTGCCATGTAGATGAATACATATATGTGCATATATATCTTTTCTTCAGCTTCCTGAAGCTGGAAGGGAGGACAGGAAACAACTTCCCCTGAATGGACCAACCAAAAATGTGTTTACCATGTAACTGGATACCACCCAGTTCTGCAGGGCTCCAAACACCATTCAGTATTGTTCTTGCAAAATCATATTTATCAAAGAATTCCACTGACAGACTGACAACTCTTTTTGAAATTGTCTATTGTGTGGCTTTGAACAGCTCACTTGTTCTTGTCAATCTAGATGAAAAACGTCTACAAACACTCTGCAAACTTACTTTAATATTGCAGCTGATAACAAACGAATCTATGCAAGAGAGAAACACACCTCCGCAATTGTTCCAAAACTGTATTCTGTTTGCCAGTCTAGTTCAGACTGCTCTATATCAAGTTATTTTGGAGGCTACCTGCTTTAACAAAACCTGAAACAGTCACTCCTTAAATGCCACCTTATTGTTTAACAAGTGCCACCCTTGGTCAAGGGAACAAGAAGTTTCTCCTGTACAAGGTAACATGAAATGAATTTGAAAAATGACCTGCCACTTGTGTTTGTGGAAAAATTTATGAGAGCTTTGTCATGGTCAGCAGGGAAGATTAATGGAAGCTGGGACTTCAGTCAATCAGTGTTGAAACACAGCAAACCAATTAAATAAATGGAAACATTTAACAGAGCCTTTACCAATAAATACAGATGAGTATTAATGCAGACCTGTAAGATTTGGAGTGGTGAGAAATAAAACAGTGCAAAGAATAGAAAATGCTTAAAGGAGAAGAGTTTCACTGCATTTCTGCTGCTGATTACCCAGAAGGATTTGGCAGTGAAAGGAAAACTGTGTTAGGAATTGTACAGATAAGCTGGAGGTGCATTATTTTTTCATAATATATCTGCTTTACCTTTCTCTCCTATTTTTCATCTGTAATCTTCACATATCTTTTGCATTTTTTGGGTTTGTGTTGTTTATCTTATTGACTCATAAAGGAAAACACACACAAATTCTTGTGTTTAACTGTGTTTGCTTTGATCATATCAAGCCAAAGTTCATGATTGGATTTTGAAATGTACAGCACCACAGGATAGTTAATATAAATATGGACATTGCCTTTTCCCTAGGTCAGTTATTTAGTAGGTGGCAATTCCTTCTTGCTGTGTATAATAAGACCATCCATGTGACTGGGGAAGTTTCTCTGGACTAGTTAATTCACAGAATTTTCCCAGAGACCCTGTTTATAACTTGAGAAGACAAGGTTGTTGATGATGACAGGGGTCTTAGGAATGCAATTAGGCAGGTCTTAAGAGATATTTAGGTTTAATGCTGTAGATGTATCTTTTAAGAGCACGAGAAACTACTGGGCAGTGCTTGAAGAGGGTCTAACTGTGACAATAAGGAATACTGTGGTGAAATACAAATACTGAGGATTAGTTACTGGATACAAAGATATTAAAATCCTTATATCAAAGAAAGTGGTGCTCAAAAACAATTTATAGCATCTGGTGTGCTGGAGGAAAGAGTATGTCATTCAGATTGGAAATTTTGGGGAACTTTGGAAAAAAATTAATGATTATAAAAATCATGGGGCATTCCTTGTCTTTGAAATGACTGAAAAGGGGAATAGACATTCAGAATAAGAAATTGATTAATTTGTGTCTTTCTCCTCCACTTCCTGGCCGCAGCATTAATAACCAAGACATCCACACACACACACACACAAGATTTTGAAAAAATACAAAATTTTCTTAAGAACTTGATTTCTGCATGGCAACCAGTCATCTTTGGGATGCAGCTTCCCTTCATAAGGAACACTGCTCAAAGAGCTCTAAACAAGCTTGCTTCTATATCACCCTAATTGAGTTCAAGTGTCCCTTGGACCTGACGTGTGTCCCTGAAAGACAGAAGAAACAAAAAAGAGCATCATGTAGTTAAATTCACCTTTCTGTATCTCAGCTTCTGTAAGTTGCTGGATGGTATGATCTCAGAGAGGTTCATCTCACTGCTAAGGGGAATTGTTCATCCGAGTGAGAGCAGACAGGAAAACAAGCAAACAAGCTACCACCAGCAACTGCAACAATGAAAATTGCTGCTTCTAATTACAGACTGAACTGAAAAGAATCAAAATCTACTCTCTGCACCTGATGTAGTTGCTTATAAAATCATATATTCTACACTAACATAATTTGGAGCAGTTTGAAATTTCATTTCTTTTTTTTTAGTTCCAAGAGGCACCTTTTTATTGCTTTATAATGACATGAACATCAAAATGTTCAATATTTTTAGAAGTTAAGTAGGAAAATAAGTTTGCTTGCTGCCTTCCTCTCTCTCCCAGGAGGGCAATGGAGCACCTGCATATAAATAAGAGCACAGCTTTGACCAGTTTTCAGAAAAGAGGGGGAAATGTCCATTACTTAGCAAAGAAATAGGTTTTAAAATTTATATCTAATGTGGAGGCAATAAGAAAACTGACTATGCAAAAAAGATTCCTACAAACACAATCACATTGTCTATTTAATTTTGATCCCCTATTTTATCCTTAGGGCTCTTGAATTGACCTATTGTAGCTTGACAACACCACAAAAATGAACATAACAATTCTTTTGGTTTTAGACACCCTTTTGTTTTCAGGCCAGGGAAGTTTTATCAAGGTAACCATTCTGATAGGATATAAATACATTCTTAATCATGTTGTGATAGGTTATAAATGTGGTCTTAATCATGTTGTGAAAATCACTGCAGAAATGTGCTGGTTGTTTGTCCCATTCTTGCTGTGCTTCACAGATCTAGTATATTGGCACAAACACTTTTATAACATCATTTTCACTAGAGTAATTCTGAAATTTCAAGCTTTCTGGCATATTCTAAACTTGCAAAATATTCTTTAAAAGGACAAGACAGCAAGAAGTCTCTCTTTACTATCTGTCCTTTGGGACAATAGATTTTTATTTTGTTTTGTAACTTGTGTGGGTAGTCGTCTCTGTGATGATTCTTGAAATGAGAAAAAGGATTAAAAGGACATCAATTTCAACTCTGAGACTAACAAAACCCCCTTCTCAGCCAGTCCTCAGGTCTGTGCATTGTATGACTACTCATAACACCAAAGAAAATCCAATTTAATTTAAGATGCTCTAATAATCTCTTGAGACTTTTCCTAATAATTGAGTAATTGCATCCATATGTAGGAATTGGAGGAATTTATAGGTAATACTCTATGCTTCATAACAGATAAGAATGGATGAGATTGTCAACTCTTTTTGTGAAAATAAGTCCCCTAAATGTCCATCAGTCAATTAAGAGAATTCCTCAGAAAGTGAAAGTGAACAACTGAAAGTATAATTGTAACATATTACAGAATTATGGAATTACTTGCTTTCGAAGGGACCTTGAAGATCATCTAATACCCTGCCATGGAGTATAGTTCCATTATAATTGTCTAATTTTATAGTTTTATGCTACAGATTTTCATTACTGATTCCGAACTGTAGACAAACTTAAGCTAGATAATTCTTAGTGCATTATTAGAGTGTCTAGATGGTGAAGGGTGGCTTGTACCAAGTGAGACTTGCAGGTCCTATTAATTTCTTTGCAGTGTTGAATTGTTTACTTAAAAGATGAAGATAAAAGCCTCTGTTCACCCTACATGATAGCACAGAATAAGTGAGGAAGTTTTTCTGTTACAGCTGAAAAGAACCCCTGTTCTGAGTGTTGTTGGGATTAATGGAGTTTTGCTGGCTCAGCATGGTGCCTCCATTTGAGAGACACTGGGATGGGAATTCCACTGAGACTATTATTAGAGCTCCTGTCTTCCCAACATCTCAAACAAAAACTGAACCAAACCAGTGGGAAAGTACATAATTTACATAAATCACATTGATAGACAAGGATTTTTAATTTTAGAGCAAGCCACAAGCCACATTTTCAAATGTCTTGTGTTTGCTCAAAGGCAACTGGGTTACCAAAATAAGATTCTTATTAGTTAAACTTTGTAACAGCTCAAGCAGACAGTTTTATCCGATCAGGATATGAGAGGAGTTTCTTCAAAGGACTCAAAAAATAAGCCCAGTGTCCTGATCCCCAATGTCATGTCCTGCAGAATAGAGGTATCCCAGTGGCTTCCTGCGGCAAGTGACGGTAAATGATTTTTCTGTTCACTACCATATTAAATGGGATAGTGCTTTACTCTCCTATTCAGAGACACTTTGCTGGATCGTTCAACATAATTAGTTAAAAACATACTATTTTAGCAGAACATAGCTGATTAATTTCCTAGCTTAGAAGACACAGGTGTGTGAGGATAAAAGCTTTTTTTGAATAAACAAAAAATGTCCCATTGCTTTTCAAATAACTTCTTTCAAAGGAATCTAGGTAAATGAAGACAAGAAGTACCTGTTCAATATTTATTCATTGAAAAGCAGAGAGATTTCTGCTCTGTCTTGTTTTTGAAACAATGTTAGAAGCTGTCCTAGAGTAATTGTATTGAGCCTAATGAATTGTCACTTGAGATGAATTTGGTCCTGGTATCTCTGTTTTCACCTGCCAGACAAAAAAATGTTTTTAATCTGACTTTACACATTAATCACTCACAGACAAGGAGACAACTCCTGGAACAATTCTGTCATCTTTATATGGACTTTCTAATTCAGCTTGTTACATAATGAGGTGAAAGGAAAGTCAAGATCACTCAATTTTTGTAATGACTTTGAATCAGTTCCACAGATTTTATCAGGTTTACCCCAAAACTCAAGAATTTCTAGCTGGATTAATCATTGTCTGAGAAAATGCTTAACTTTAAAAGTATATTTGAAGCACGGAAAAAGAAAAAGCACCTTGGAAATTTATTAGCTGACTTGTGTACAAATGGTTTCTTTAAAAGAAATTTGTACTACTTTAAAATATCTTGAATTCTCTGACTTTCAGATTGGTAGGAAAAGTGCTGTGTTCATGCCCTGCCTAGACAGGAAGGATACTCCTGCCAGCACTGAGAGAGTGGCCCTGCAGTGTCTGGGCAAAAGGCCTGGGATCGCTGGGCTGGCAGTGGCCATGAAGGTGGTCTGGAGGCAAGGCTGTGCTCTCTCCCTGCCTTCCCTCAGACCTTCACCAAACCTTCTGGCACATCCTACAGGCACCAGCTCCCTGTGCCCAGATTAGAGGGAAATATGTTGAATTTAAAAAGCAGTCTCTTCTGTCTACATTTACCATGGACTAAGAATTTTCTTGGAAAATACATAACTTTCACAGTCTCATGGCTTCCAAATTCTGTATTGATAGCATGCATCTCCTGGAGAGCTTTAATTTAAGACTAATTCTGCCAGGTAGCCTAATTCGGAAATCAGATTAAAGAGATCTTTAATCAGTAACATTTCTCTCATTAATGAAAATTTGTCTCTATCAGATGCATTGACTTGCAGACCTAGTCGAAATTATTTGTTGTTTTGGCTTGTTCTAAAAAGCCACATTATATAATACAGATTTCAAGATACTGCCATTTTGAAAGTGTTGTATTTTTGTGATTTTTCTTTTAAAAGAGAGGTTAGTTTCTCTTCCCTCACCGTGAATAATTGGTGGGCTGGAGTGAATGAGTCATGAGCTGCATACATCAGGGCTACTTAAGTCAACTTAAAGTCCTTCAAACCTCAGTTGATAATTAGAAATGAGAGTATAGGCAGGGTTCTCAAATCCTGATTAGAAGTCACTTAGAATAATTACAGAAGGAATGGATGCAATTTGAAATATTCTCACCCTGGTAGGCTAATTCTAGCTCCAAAAAATATGCTTGAATTTGATAATGTTAAATTTCAGATTATATGTTTAAAAAAAATCATTGCTCAGATATACAAGAGTAGCCCAAAGTAGATGGAGACAAATGTGAGCTGTAAGTTAGCAGTCAGATAGTGTTTAACATTGAGTGGCATGTTCTCTATTACACTATATAGAATTGCTATTATTGCATTGTCTTTAATAGTGGAAATATTACTTCGATAAACCAGCTATATTTAGGCATAACTGCCCTAACTTTTTTATCATTCATGACATTCACTTGCAAAACACCCATGTGACTCATTATGTGAGTCTATTTGCACCCTCATCTCCTTATATTTTAACCTGAATTTTCCCCCATGTATGCAATTATTTCCTCCTTTTACTTTTCCTGTTTTGATTTCTGCATTTGTGAGACACTGATTGAGAATCACAGCTGTTTGGGAATGAGGTTAAATATATCTGCTTGGGTCGACTGTAAAGCTTGAGTACTATTTTTATATTTGGAGACCCCTTGTATTTCCCCAAAATCTTCTGAATAGTAATATGCACATTCTGGAGTACTGCCGTCATCCCAAGGCAGCCTTCCATTAAGTATTGACCATTAATGCACTCTCTGTCCTACTGCATCATTCACATGATTCATCAAGAGCCAAGAAGAAGCAGTTGGATTTTTCTGGCTAGTACACAATCATCCTTAATGTATTTGCTGAGATTTAAATTCAAAACCAGGTATTGCAAGGATTTCAGATAATACAGTGTCATTAAAAGCTTTTGTATCTTCATCAAGACCTGTAGTTTAAGCCATATATATCCTATACCTTACTATTATGACTGGTTTTTAGGTTTTTTTGTTGATTCCCACTTGCTCTTGCTTAGAACTCACATTGCCTTGGGAATAGATTTGCAGCTTTGTCCTGATCTTATCACTGCGTAGATGGCAGAGGAGTACTGCAACAATATTTTACTTCCATGGTAAACCAGTTTTCACTTCTTCTCCAATTATGTGAGCTATCAGGATTTCTAAAGGAAAAAAAAAATAAGAACTGAGTAACTCTTTCTGCCGACAGAAATGAGAGCAGTAACTTACATTTATGCTCTGGCTGAATTTTGTTTTTTTAAATTATATTTAGTTAGGACAGAATGAGAAGAGAACTTCTCCTGGAAACATATCCATCCTAGTAGATAGATGTTCATGATCCTTTCCAGGAGAACTGTGTCCGTCTGATGGATCCACATGCACACCTCTTATCAAAACTGTTTCCTCTTCTGCTGTCTGCTGACCCATTTTGGGGTGTGTGTCTCTTTGGTCAGCCCGTTGCTCTGCTGGACCACCCGGCAGCTCCGACCTGCCACAACAGAACTGATTTGTGAGTTCTTGGCTCAGCAGCACCCCGACTCTCACTGTCACGGCTGTGGTATAAATGAAAGAGGGGACTCTCGGAGGTTCGGGGAACAGAGGTTTATTCAGGGTCACAGGGGAACCCCTTACCTCAGGCCCGGTGCCTCAGGAGAGACACCTCAAGAGAAACCTCAGGAGAGACCCTGGACCTGGGCTGCAGGGGGGTTTTGTCCAGGACAGGTTCAAGGGGTGGGTACAAACTATGAACCAATAAAACAAAGCAAAGCAACAAATGCCAACTGAATTACCTAACTATTAACAAATCAAGGTGATTTGGGGAGGGGTCTCGGGGGAATCTGCCAACTGCAGGCCAAATCTCTTTGAAGGTTCTGGACCTTGGAGATAGGGACTCAGTGATGGACAGAGGAAAGAAGGATACATTGGAGAGGATGGGCAGGGATCATCATGGGGAGAGGACCAATAGGAGACAGTCTCTGGGCAAAGACCAGAGAGGCATAGAAACCCTTATCAACTTATGATAAGAGAAAACTCCAAGACAAGGGGCCCATATGGGGTAACTAAAACTATACTAAACTATACTATAACTTTTTAAAAATAAAATCCTGCAACCCCACAGACCCATTTTGTTTTTGTATAACAGGAGACTAGGAAAGCATTGGCAGTATTGCATGCAGATGTCCAAAAGTTCCTTAAACATGTTGGAAGGATTTTAAAGTATGTGCATTTTGCTGAGCCAGGAACTAACAGACTCTCAGAAACCTGCAGCCTAAGGATGTCAGAGCACAGTTTTGGATCTTCCATTTTGGGGAGTATGCCTGTCCCACAGAGGGTGACTGTGAAAAGTTGTGACTTTGAACTGGTGGCACTCCTTGTATCTGTACGTTGTCCAGGAAAGTGGAGTCACCATCGCTGGATGAGAAATGACTGGACATGGCACTTAGTGTTATGGTATAGTTGACACAGTGGTTTTTCAAAGTTTGCACTTGATCATCTTGGAGGTCTTTTCCTATCTAAATGATTTTATGGTTCTGTGATGTGTGAAGCAAGAATTTCTGATCAATTAACTCACTTATGGAGAACTCTTATGAAGAGAGTCCCATGAAGGAATACATGAGAAGAAAGTGTTAATTCTTTATTTAGGGTTGTTTAAGCTTTGATAGGTTTATAACAATTTTTATAATAAAATCAAAATTACAGGAACAGAAAAAGATGCTCATTTCAAGATATTTCACCCAGCACTTCAAGCCACGCATAAACTAGTTTTAATTCGTATATCTTATTGATCTCAATAGAGGAAAAAGCAGTGCTGCAAATTTCCTTAGCTGAATGAGGAAAGGTTACTTTTTAGGGGAACAAAGTAGAAATGTGTGTGTTTAGTGGCAGACTATGCTGGTTACATATTTATGGACCTTTACATCACTTAAGTACTTTTCTTGTCCTTGAAAATATAGATGCGCAAAAATTAGAGCGTTTCATAAAAGAGAGGGGTCAAACACAAGTGATAATGCAGGTGCTGAAGCTCACAGCAATATTGATTTTATCTTTTAAAAAAGATATTTAGTTTGCAGTTAACCTCTAACTTCTTTTCTCTTTTGAGATTACTTTGAAAAAATAGGAGAAGATAAACTAAGTATCAAGTTATGACTGTTTTTTAAAATCAGGTAGAATTTTGTGAATTTGTGAGAATATTCTGACCATTTATTCTGCATGCTATCTTAGTTTGAAAATCTCAGGATGAATTATCTCTTTTTTCTTTATTTTCTAAGGCTGTCCACTTCTAGGCAATCCATGTTGATCTTGCTCATAGAAGGACGATGTAACAGAAAGTATTTTCATTCTTGATTTGTTACAGAAACAAGTTTGAATTTCTTTTTAAAGACCTATAATAAACATGCATAAAAATGCAGGTTCATTCCAAAGAAATATTGAGATCAAATTCTGAGATTTAATTTATTTTTGTCTTCCCTCAGCTTGATGGGTATAGCAAGTACTAAAGTGATCCTTCATAGAGCACAGCACCTCGATTTAATGGGCATATGGCATAAGGTCAGCTTTGGAAAATTGTCATTCTTACATTCCATCTTTGCCAAAACATTGTCATTGAATTTTATAAACACTAATTTAGAGTTTTTAATACAGAATGTCAGGAATATATCAGAGGAAGGATTGTTGATGAAGCTTTTGTATAGGATAGATTATAGCTGAGAATCCTCAAATATCACTTCTTTCAAAGCCAACTTTTAAACTAAACCCCACAGTGTTGGCTAGACTATGCAATTCCTAGTGGTGCAATAATGAGACAGAGAGGGAAAAAAATGCCTGTTCCACTCTGTGCCCAGTTTCTGCCTCTGACCCTCCATTTAGTGCCTCACATAGACTGTACCTGGCTTACTTTCAAGCCTTTACACAAACGTGTTATTTCCTGCAAAAGGCTTTGGTCTTGCTGGCTCTGCTGTAGATTCCTAACACCAATTCACACCTATACCACCCAACAAACTGGACATGATGTTTATTGGGTGACTTCAGTTGCTCCTGCCAGCCAGGAGGACACCATCAGAGTCTGGCCAGTATAACTCCACACAAAATGCATTTAAATGTCTTCACCTCCAGTCTGGGAACATATTTGGTGGTAAAGTGAGAAGGGGTAGAAGGAGACACCTAATCCTTTCTGATATCTATTCCTGTCAGGGAATTTACTCCTTCTAACAGAAACTGTTTCCACCTCACAAGGCACTTCTGGAGCTTTCTACATGACCAAGGGAAGGCACAACTGCTAAGCTGAGCTGTTCAGGTGTCACTTGACCCACAGCTGAGGCCACCTCAGCAGCCACAACTGCTAACCTCTGCAGAGCCTTTTTTGGACAAGGTGTGACACCATCTTGTGTGTGCCAGGCCAGAGCAGCTTTCCATGCACAAGAAGAGAGCTCCAGCACAGGGGTTTCAGACCTGCTGTCTCCACAGGGCTGTTTGGCCTCTGCCCTGCTGCTGGTCACTGCATCTCCCTCTGTCCACATATTGTTTTTCCACTCTGATGCCTGCAAAGGACCTCGCGAAAACGTTGTGGCTCTTTTCCTTGAGGTCTGGGTAAGTACATTTGTAGGAATCTTTCTTCCTCCATTTTTGAGTCCTGAGACCCTAGTCTACACCCGTGTCATTTCATTTCTGACTTATTTAAACATATGACCTGTATTTGTTGGCAGAAATGAAAGTTTTGATCCGAGACAAGGGGTGAACATGTTTTGAGTGTCATGTATTACCAGCAGAGATCACCACATATGAAGAGTCCTTCACAATCAAAGACATTGCAGCCCCCCATGGCAATAAATGCTCCAATAGAGGAAAGCTACATTAAAAAAACTCTGAGAAACTGAAAAGTCCTATTCTCTATGCACAAGGTTAGATTTTAATATATGCTCAAGTATCTATAAAAATTAATGAAATGTCAGTTTGAGGGCTGGAAATATATTTTTAGATAATATTTTAATATGAGCGGGTGAAGATAAAGTACATCCCATGTAGTCAGATAAATAGGAAAGTCTGATGCACTTACTTGCCAAGCATACATGCAAGTAATTGCATTGAAGAGGAGCAGTATTTAGACCAGCTGAGAATTACCACGTTTATATTTACCATGTAAATACCATGTTTAGCAGGATGCATGGAAAAATGGATACTCTGCTTCACCTGTGAGATGTATTCTTATTTCCATAAGGGCCAAAATTACTAGGAATTACTGAAAGAGATTTCAGCAACTTCTGTTAGGTACAGTGTGATGATAGTGTGCTAATGGAAATCAAACAGTATGAGTTGAAAGTAGCTGTAATCTTCATGCCCGTTAACAGTTGTAAAATCACTGACATTAACTGTAATATCATTCAGGATGGAGTTTAAGGCATTGGTAGGCAGATGGAGAAAAGGGGAATTCAATCACATTTTCTTTGAAAAACTGTAAATAATCCTTTGCTTTGTCTTTCATGCCTGCTCTCAGACTAAAAAGTAATCTCAACCTTTTTATTATGATTATTAGTCATAGTAGTAGTAGCAGTAATAGTAGTTGTAGTAGCAGCCACCAATTTCAACTAAATTTGGCAGAAAAACTGAAGCTCTCAGAATTATTTAACTTTGTCACGTCTTATGGAGCTGTGACACCGTTGCAGTAGGCCCAGTAAAGAAAGTCTAGTGTTAACGCACCAAGCAAGGCTTGGTCTCATAAACAGCCTCCATATGCTTTGGTATTTCTTGTACCTTCTAACACAGCAATCACCCACAGGGCACTGACCTGTAGGAAGACATTCAGTTTGGTGACTGCTGAACTAGTTTTTTAGTTCACTGGGGATGTAGCTTAAAAAATTAATCCTCAGCTATCAGTAGAAATATTGCATTTTTGCAATATCTTGTGAAATAGATGGATGTTGATTTGATTTGCTTTGATTTTAAATCAACAGTGTATTCATAAGTGACTGGTTGAACGATATGCACAACACTTCCATTCTTTCCTAACAGAGGATGGTGAGTTTCCACCGATTTCTTTTCTGTCTGAAGCTGTAACTTGTGGTTATAATTCTATTTCAAATACTAACATACAGAGCTATTTCCATGAAATTCAGCATTAGGAGTGACAGGGAAAGAAATGGTGAAGAATACGAGATGTTAAGCAAAACTCCTGCTAAGCAGGGTTAATCTTTAACAGTCTCCGAAATCTGGCGGTTGAACTTTAAAGGTTGTGTATGCTTCAGGAGGCAAAAGCTGTGCTTTAGCAAACCTTAGACTCTAAGTGGCACTAATGCTAAATGCACATTGCCCACTTCCATAAAAAGAGCAGCAAAAAACCCCTCAGAATCACACTTACTTAAGGATTTAGGAAAAAAAGTGACTTGTGGGTGGATGAGATTTAAGCATCGTATAAATAAGCTAAGTGTTCTGAGGAAACTTGAATCTCTTTAAGAAATGGACTTGACACAGAGGAAGCAATAAGTCTTAAACCAACAAAGGACCCCATTGCAATATCTCATTGATAAGGCATTGTGGCTTTACGACATCTTTATTTTTAGGGAATTTCTATGATGACTCAGGTACATTAACGTCAATTACTTGAGTATCATTTTCTTTTTTATGTCTCAGAGGAATTGACTCACAATGATAGTTAAATACATTTACCCAAGGAAAAAAAAATGTAGGTAAAAACACTATTATGTTCCAGGTACATTAAATATTACCCAATTTTAATCGGAATGCATTTAGCAGCACATGAACCTTATTTACTATGAAGTGTAAGAAGATCTGCAGGTACAGCATTCAGGATTCTTGACAATATCAAGCAATCGTACTTATAAAATGAAGTTATTTTTCTTCTCAGTATTCTTTACAAGAAGCACTTTTCAAGAGATGCTGCTTTGATATTTATTTAAGCAGTTTTAAAACAAAGCCTCAGGTTGTGGAACCATATGCATATCACTGGCTTTTTCTTCAAATTGACAGCCAGTGCATCTTTTCAACAAGTCTTAGATAGTTTATAGTTAGCTGGCCATGTTAAAGATTTAAACTCTCAGTTAATGTTTGCCCTTTTCAAGGGAAGATAGTTTTCTACATCTTGCTCTCCTGCAGACCCTGCGTACATCCTTTCTCCTCATAGACTGTGTACATCCTTTCTCCTGACAAATGGAGCTAGTGCTGGACTACGGTTTCAGCCCTGCTGCCCAGTACTTTATTTTCAGAAAAACAGAAGCAATTTACCTGGTGGTCAGAAAATGTGCACCATTCAGCTTTGTCAGAAGGAAGATATGACAGTCAAAAGAATTGCAGTGGCTACAGAAGTAAATGCTGTCTTTGGCCGAGTGAATTCACAAATCTCTTTTCTGTGCTTGTTTTTTGATAAATTTAGCACAGTTCAGACCCTGTATCTGATGTGGGGCCATAAGACTACCCCTGCAGTATTTAGCTGCTAGCGCTTTGTTAGAAATTCACTTACAGTTTCTGTTAGTTAGCATCTTTATTTCATGCCTATACTGCTGGAAACCCTGAAGCATAGGCCTAAGGCAAAATAATCATACTATTCTTGCTGGAATCAGAACAGTGAGAATCTCCCAAGTGAAGATAGTTTCCCCTTCCTTCCTTTTTTATCTTTAGGTTTTGTTCTTTTGTCCAACATAGTACCAAATAGGTAAACTGTGCTACATAACTATTATTCAGGTGAAACGCCTCCCTCCTTTCTGCATCATTTTTTCCTATTCTTTTGAATTCAGTTCTTCTATTCACTTTGTTTCTTTTTTTAAAATCTTCCTTAAGAGGCTTTCAGAAATCCATTTAGTTTGACTCAGTTTGAAATATAAATAGCAGGCAGATCGCTGTCCCAAATATCATCTGTGTGACTCTCTTTAGCACTTAAACAGCATCCGGTATGTGCCTGGCACCGGCGCAGAGAGGAGTCTCTGCAGACTAAGCTGATTTAGACACACGTCATGAGACCAGCATGTCAGTAATTGCCAGTTTACACACTGAAGAGGTCCTATCTGGTAGTGAAGGAGGAAATTTTGTGATAAATTACCATGGAGTAGGTCTTAATATAGGTCATGTATATTTTTACTGTGTTACAAGTTAACTCCTTAATGACTCCTGCAGTAACACATTTGTCTGACTGTACCCAAAGATCAGAATTTCCCAGAGGGAGAGGTCTGTATCACTGTTAAGGTAGCTGTGGTATCTACCACATGTAGATATCTCTTCATGCAAAGATTTTTAAGAAGAAGAAAATGGACCAATTTAATTGCTGTGTGTTTAGCACTTTTCACCTGTTTCTGTTCTAGGGCATGTCTTAATTTACCAAAAATACTGGTCCTGGAGGATAACCTGTGGACTCTTATCTCACTTATACTTCTGCATGGTTCAAGATGAGTCACCACCTGTCTTGGAGTTGTAAATCCTGGCCTTAAAACATGCAAGCTTAACCTGCATGTGTCAGTATTTCATTT
The DNA here is from genome assembly GCA_024734555.1 of Trochalopteron elliotii. Lineage (NCBI taxonomy): Eukaryota > Metazoa > Chordata > Aves > Passeriformes > Leiothrichidae > Trochalopteron > Trochalopteron elliotii. The sequence goes on along the minus strand of JANPWX010000699.1, from coordinate 3,362,412 downwards.
ATCTATGCAGATATGGAAAGATTACATGCAGGATTGATAGTATTCAGGAGGTATTTTTATCAAAAATAAATGGTTGGAAATATCACTGAAAAAATTTACAACCAGGTAAAATTTCCATCAAATGTCTGCTTTAGTGAGAGATTTAAATTTTAAGAATTCTCTAACAATGCTTTCCAACAATATAATAATGTCTTACACTTCTTTAATTTAATTATATTGCATGATCTATATAACAAAATTGCATGTGGAAAATGTTCTAATTTTTTATATCTTTGAGTAGGAGTGTCTATTTTGGTATTATGCTTCTGAGGAAAACCACCTGTCTTCAAGTCCAATTTTTGAACTGGTGAAGATATCCCCATTAATATGGTTTGATTTGATTAAACTTCAGATTAAATAAGAAAAATACATTGCTTGTTTCAAGAGAGGCTTGAAAAACATCATTTTTATGTTCCCTTGTGATGCAGCAAGCCATGTTCAGCTGCCTAAAACACTTTGTAGGAGTCAAGTTTGAGTTTTGCCCTCAGCTGTCCAGAATAAACAGACTGAAGATCCATGAGTACAGGAAGGGTGAGATAGGACATGTAGGCACGATGCTCCAAAACTGGAAGCTGTTCCCTTTCACAAGTTTGGTCCAATTAGCTCTTCCTTCTTCAGTGTAGCAGATACATTTGTTCTCAATTTTCTGATGGTCACACTAAAGTACTTTCATGAAGATTTATTATGATGGTGAAAAAAAAGGGCCACTTTCTTTCCAAAATAGATCCACAGGTAAAATGAACACCAAATTTTAAATTTTCTTTCTTTGTGTCAAGATTTGTCCTCAGAATTATGGAGGTTTTTTCATGTAGCATTTTTACCTCTCTTGGAGGATGTTATCCTTAAATGAGCCTTATCATTCCAATGATTACATCTTTAAAAAGAGGTAAAAGGAAGACATACTGCAGCACCTTTGAACTTTAGAAGTGTAGTATATGCTACAGGTCACGTCCGAAAAAATGTAAGTGTACTATCTGCTAGAAGCCATTTCAATCACATAACTTTATCAACAGTGTTCTTTTCTCTGATCATGATGCACTGCATCACAAATATAGTTTTTTATCAATATTAATGTTTGCTACAAGCAGGTGAAGCAAGAAAATATATAAATAAAGTGACATAAAATAGGATTAAGTGGAATCACTCCTCAAGGATTATCAGAGCACCTTATATCTCACAGAGCCTTATATCATCATATCATGGGGAAACAGCTTCTATTTTATGAGATTGTTTTTAATTCCTAACCCTTGCCCTCCTTCATTACAGCAGATATTTTTTGCTTAGTATTAGTATTTTAACCACTTAGTAGCTTAAGTTTAGCCATTTAGCCTTATGAGGCATTCGACTTCATACATTTTTTACATAATTTAACAATTAACTACTCCACCACTCTTTCATTTTCACATTTAAATAATATTTTCCATTTTCTTGCCAATTCATGTAAATTAGTAAAGGTCTTTAAACATGACACAGTTGTTTTTTTCTCCTTGCACTGATGTCCGTTAAAGAGCTTTTTAACAGCAAGATGTTGCAATATGTCCTGCATATTCAAGACCATAAATGCAAGAAGATACTTAGAAGATCATCTGAAAGAAGTATAAGTATCAAATATTTCTCAATGCATATACCATTTTTGATGACACAATATTTGGCCAAGATGAGTGGTTTTCATTGTTGTCTTTCTGTCTAAGCAAGAGAATATCAAACCCATTTATTTTTCTGGGCCTGTGACATTAAAAGCCAGTTGTGACTATTAAAAAAGTGTTGGGATATAGTTGATAACCTGAGCTGGTTGAGCAGAGGCTGACAAGGTAACCATCTGCCCAGCATGGTACAGAACTCTCGAACTGCATAGCCAAAGTAAATCTTAGTTTATCCAAGACTTATGACAGCTTAATTCTATATATAATGTAAATGCTCTGTGTAATGCATCATAATGGTTTATCTGTATACTCAATTGTCTAATATGCATTTGGCTGATAGTTGAAAAATAAATCAAGGCTGTATGCCTCTATGCTAGGTCACTATCCTGAGTTCCAAGTGCTCCTTTCTGATGGAAGATTCTGACCCTTAAGGAACCATCCATCTGTCCAAAGTTAAGATCAGTTGCCAACAGCATGTAATTTCTGAAAATGTCCAATGCTGACACTTCAATCACCCCCCTAAGAAATCTCTTGCATTTCTTATCACTTCTTGTAGGTAATTTCCACTGTCCTCACTCCAAATGCCCAGCCTAAGACCTTGATTTACATTTATGAGATCTTTTTTTCCTGCTATGCCTTCTCAGAGCAGTAGAGACAAGTTATGAGGACTGTCTAGAACAATTCTCATCATACCTACTTGCATTAGGAAGTTTCCACCTGGTCAAGCTCTGTCCGGCCAGGATAAACAAGGACAATTACAGTGTCAGTGTTTTCCAAGTAGCTACTTTTGCAGAAAATGGCTTTCCTTTTATCTAATAAAAGTGCAATTGAATGTAATTTTGTTCTTTTAAGTAAACGGTTCTCTAATAGAGATACAATTACAAAATCACAACTCCATTCGTAAAAAGACGATGTTCAACAGGTTCCAAGAAGTAGAGTCTGGATTATCTTTTGAGTTTTTCAAAGCAGTGTTTCAAGTGCCACTGCTTAGTAACAACTGATAGTTGCAGTCTTTGTACATAAACTTAGTCCTTTCAGACTTGCAGTATAAGATAGCCATCTTGTCTTCTTTTGCTGTTAGTGGAAAATAGAGGCACTGAATTGCCTTATGGCTTCTCCTGACTATAGATAAAACCTAGACAAAAATCTATGACTGGCCAGTACATTTTTTATCTTTCACTAAAAGAAGCTTTATAAAATCAATCCTATTTGTAAAGTTACCACCCTCTCGTGAATCTTGAGAGGATTCCAGCTGTTCCTCCAATCCCTACAAAACTCCAGAATCTCTCTGGCTGATTTCTTTCTTTTGGTGAAAGAAGACTCTTGTCCAGTCTTGTAGAGTTCATAGCCACTTCACTCTACTTGTTAGTTCCTACTCAGATCATATGAACCTTTACTAAAGGTCTACACAAGTCACTATGAATTTAATTGAAAGTTTCTCTCTGATTTCACAAAGCTCTGAACTAAGCCTTTTTGCTCGCATCGTGGCCCTATAGGATTTTTCTAGTCTTTTCTCTTTTCTAGTCAACTCTCTAAACTTGATGATCATCTTCTGATTCAAACAGCTGCCAAATATCTTGCTGGGCACTAAGTAACTGCTGCTAATTTCCCATTACATAGATAATGAAGCCTGACATACATACAACACAGCACATGAGATTCAATCTCAGCTTTTTAAACTATACTAAATGGAGACATTAGCTGTAAATTCAGTTTATTTTCTTTGATTTCTGAGTAGACAGAGCTTAAAACTACCACTAATCCTTCATGTGTATCTTTTTGATGCACACTTGATTTCTCCCATATTCCATTAATAATAAGAGCATCCAAGAGTGTTACTCTGTCGCTCACAAACACGTGCTCTGTGCCAAAATACATTTTTTACCCACGTATTATCACCTTTGTTAATGGCAGAGTATAAGAGTCTGGGGAGAAAAAGCACTTCGAGGCATAGGCTCTGCTCTTGCTAGCAGGAACAGATTAGGAGTCTCATGCAAGTGTGGAGAATTGCCCACCACAGCTTCTTTCTCACTGTGCTGCTGCTGTTTCAACTACTTGAGAGCCCAGATCTGTTTTGTGCAATGGCTCTGCCTGTCATTTCTTGGGAGGTTACAATAGGAAGCTGTCACCTGTCTTGTGAAGCTCCCAGTTCTCTGTCATGTAGCCAATGCCAGTGTTTCCCATACCAGTCTGGGCTGCTATTCCAATGCTCCTCTCCGCCGCCTTCGTGACAGATGGTGCACAGCTCTGCAGAGGCCACAGCCAAAAGTGACTCGGGGAGGTGTGATTCCACTATAAAGATTTTCCAGCATTGCTGCTCAGAAAACTCCAGTGACAGGAAGTGACAGTTAAAAATTCTATTATGTACCTAGAAGCATTTATTCACCCCTCATTGAACACAGAGATGGAGGATACCACTGTGCCTATTAGTGCCAATTTGCATTACCTGAGCATCATGAATTTCTGCTGCATCAAAGCTAACATGTTGCATTCTGACTTGCCAAGCTGCAACAGCTGTAAAGTTGTGGAGATCTTTAACAGTCATTGGAATCACACATGACTGAGAAGCTGCATGGTCAGGAAATGGGCTAACACTGTGGGCTTGTCATCTGGGGCCAGTGCACATTGCCAACATTGCACACAAAGCAGCTGCACCAAGGAAAAGAGCAAGAGCAGTGCAGCTGGGTGGGCTGTGTGAGTCTGGTGGCAGCACCTCAGTAGCACAGCCACCCGGCCTTTGCCTGCTCATGGCTGGCTCACAGCTGACTTAGGGATATGTGTGAGCAAAAGAGCCTTGTCTGATATTCAGCCTGCAAAAAGCCCAGATTTAAGGCAGTCTTGAGAAAAGACAAGAAGGTGCAGTCCAGAAACAAAAAGTATTATGTCAGTTTTTAGGAGCATAAAGAAAACTCTGTACATAGGGCAATTGATTGAAGTTAGAGAGGTTTCTTTTAAAATAGGCTACCTATTCCCCAAAGATGCTAACACTACAGGTAGTTCTACTGGGACCCTATAAAGGGCAACAACAGTTTTTAATACATGCTTCTTTATAAATAACACAAATTAGAACTTCTGGGGAAAAAATTATCATGCCTTTCACCTCAGTGATCTAATAGTGATAATGAGCATTATAAATTTACATCTACAGAGGCATATTTGTGCCTTTTTGGATACTAAAAACATTTAGGCTCCTCAGTAACAGGATCCATACTGGCAGTCATATCCTGAAAGAATGTAGGCTAGCAACCTATGGTATTTGCATTAAAACATCTTAGAGCTGAAGGCAGGTGTTGAATTTTCAGTTAAGAGAGTTATAAATTGACTTTAAATCTCTTCCTTTCTCATGCCGGCTCTAGATGGCTTCACTTCTCCACTGATGTGCTTCACTTCTATTATTTCTAAACTTGAGAGAGTATGATTGCTGTTGACAGTGAATGTACTGTATAACGTGTACCTCTAAATTGCTTTCAAGCTGATAACTCTTTCTAATAAGCTTTGAGACAGTGCTCAGCACTTTAATTTTTCTATTATTTTTCTACAGAATTAAAAACCATTGCCAAATTTTTTTTCCTTGTTTAAATCTTCTTACCCCCAATGAGCTGGAAGAGGGAGAAGACTTATGCTACAGGTGCACAATTCTGAGCACAGCTGTCTCTTCTGGCTGTGTATGAAGGCTTGTCACAGAAAACAAGACCACTGCCAACATAGCTTGTAACAGGAAAATATGTATTCACTGATTATTATTTTTGTTTGGGTTTTAATCCTCTGTAAAATAAAAATGCAGATGTAGAGCTCTATGTCTTGTTGGCACTGGTGCCCCATAGGTCTTGTCACAGTAAATGAAAAGAAAATAGATATTTGCTAATTTGTGGTTAGAAAAAATTAAAATTAAAAAAAGGCATTAAAGTGATAGTCCCTTCATAAGTCTGGCAACAACAGGGGAAAACAACTTCACAGCCTGATGTTGTTGCAGCTTGGCAGTCAAATGGGTTTGTGTAGGCTGCTGTTGGCAGCAGTTTTCATTAGCTTAGGGCCTCCTTTCTGGAAAGACAGAGCTGAGCTGCCAGACACAGATGTCCAGTCTGTGCAAGCAGGACTCACTAGTACACTGTCCTGCTGAGCAACCCCCTTGAGCATCTCCCATCTGCCTGCCTTTAAGTGCAATTCTCTTATCATTATGACATCTTCCTTAAATATCCAGGGTTTAATTTACATGTTTGCTTTAAGCTAAATTTCCTGTTATGTTAAAGTAACCATTAATAATCATGGCAGAACTTCTCAGCAAGGAGAAAGAAGTCATATTTCTGTATACTTTGAATAAATGCCACCATCACTTATAAACTGCTGATTGGTATAGGGCACTGTTCAAATTATTATTAGTATTTATGCTTCACCTAGTAAGCTAATATACAAAACTAATCTAGGATCACTGTAATGTTTACTGATTACCTTTGGTATATCCCACAAATGAGAGAGCACCTGCAGAAAAAGAAATCAGCATCACTATGGATCAGATTATTGTTATCCTCCTGGTGCATCTGGTCCCATGACTGCAATAAGATGGGAAGGATTTAGCTCTTTTTGTTTCTGACTCCCTGAAAAGAAATATGAAATTATGAATTCTTCCCTGAGAGACAAAATAGAAGGAATTAATCATGTCCTCGGGATGAGAGAATTCTTTTCAAGTAATGGCTGTTACTAGAAAATATTTTAAACCATTTTTTAGAAAAAAGTATTCTTATTGATGTTGTACTGGTTATAATTCAGCAAATACCCTCTATATGATGAAGTTTTGAAAATTATATCTTTCCAGAACTCTGGAGATGAACCTGGTGAGCATTCTGAATTTTTCAGGACTCAGAAAGGCTCCTAGATAAATAGTGCATAAGGAATAATGTGTAGCTTTAGTATCTTCCTCTTACAAAACTTTTCTCAACATCTCGGTACTAAAACAAATTTTTCAGCGCAGCTAGCATTTGGACTGGAAGGAATAAAATTTTGGAACATGAAGGGATAAACTTTCAGGATGCAGTCATATTTGCTCTGCTATTGTATATGTTCCAGCAATGTGGATTTTTTACTCTATGCGTGAGAGTTTGAGGGCTCTCCAGAAAATAAAAACTTATTTGCTATTTTATTGCCAGTCTGTCCTGAGAAGGGAGCTTTATTCAATCAACAGAAGAAAAGAACACTACCATACCTTACCCTGCTGGCAGCAATGTTTTAAGAGAACAACTACATCAAAATCTTAGGTGATAGAAATTAATTTGTGTGAGCAAGAAATTACCCCCATTGTGCAGCTAAGTAGGTGTACTCTGGGAGTTCTTTGTTTTGCTTATGAACTGTGGTGGAGTTTTTGCATGGTGGAGGATGCTGGTTGGTCATATTGGAGTCCATTATTTTGTAGCTCTGTACCTTGATGTGGTATACCCAGTCCAGTACAGCCCAGTACTTAGAGTGACACAGCTGAGGACTTTTCCTGGCATTGTCCTAAATATTTCATCTGTGGCTCTAAGCTCAATGTAGTTATGTCAAGGTTAAGACCAGGCAAACAAATATGTCATATGTCCATCTTCTGTCCCTGCATTATTCAAGTGGAATTGCAATATAGTCAAGTGAAATAGCAGTGGAATTCTGTCTCCATTTACTTCTTCTTTGGCTTAACTGGTATGTATTTAGCCCTTCTAATATTTCTGTAAGTCTGTTTTGCAAGTGAATTTACACTTTTGTTTCACCACCCTGGATTTATTTCAATCTGTCACTGTCTCTTGTGTAATGAGATGTCCAGAGCTGCAGCTGTAGTTGTAGTTATTTCCCTACATAGATGAAATACCTTCTGTAGATTGAATGCTATTGAAAAAGCTGTGGACTTCCTGCTGTCAAGTTGCATTGCAAAAGAATTTCTTGATTGCTTCAACATCATGACTAGGTCTCTTTCTGTGTGTTCAACAGTGAGATGTTAATTTATTTTTTTTTAATTAATGGAAACAACTGGAGAAACAGTCTTTTCATTCCCACAGAAGTCTGAGGCAGTTAAGCTGATTAGGTAGCTCGCCATTACTTGGCTGAGGTTAAGTAACATGTGCCCAGTATGAAATTTGCAAAAATTAAGTTACAGCCCAAGTGACATGGAAGTGAACTGAAGAGAAGGTGGACATGATTCTGTGAAAGAATGACAGTTCAGCCCATGCTCACACCTTCTCGTACATATAAATGACAAATACAAATTCCTTCTTGATTGACTCATTATGTAGAAGGCAGAACTAATGCATAGCTAACTTGTATATTAGGCATGCCTTACATAAGGGAAGCAGAGGCATCTGTCTGACATTAAAAAGTGCACATTAAAAGATCTGAAGGAGTAGTGGTCGAAAAATTGCAGTCAAGAATGTTATTTTTCTGTCAGACAATATAACATCTTTAAAATTCAGCAGTTCCCTTGATGTCTGTCAATGTGTCTGTTTGTTTTGAGGAAGAAAAAGATGAAACGTTGCTTTTTGGTAAGGTCAAAACCTTTCCTTTTCAAGCATACTTGGAATGCTTTGATTGTTTCAAGACTCACATTCTTACTTTGCAAAAAAAAAGTAAATGTGTAGATCAGCATGCTCTAAAATTGATAGCATATTTATATTTATTTATTTTAATAGACTAATCAAAAGAAAACTATTTAGGGTCGTCTAAAATATATACTTTAGTTGATGCTTGTTGTTGCTTTCTCGCGTGGGGACTGCTTACCGGCTAAAGCAGTTCCCAGACCAACTAAAACACTTCGTGGATTCCTCAGTCTAGCTGTCAGCGTGGTGAAGGCTTGGAATAAGGAGGGCTCTGGCTTGGGTTTGGGAAGGTGTTTATTCAGTGCAGCTCCATGTGCTAGAAGCGCACTTGCCAGAACAGCACTTTGGGCCCCTGTGCCCTCTTTTACCAGGTCGCAGCCTGGGAGGAGGACACTGGGCCAATGAGGGAAGGAAGGGGGTGGGGTCTAGGACAGGGTGATACCAGGTGATATTTTGGGAACAGGGGTGGAAGGGGCTTTGGAAGGAATCTACCAAATACAGGAAATTAAACAAAATACAGATACAAATTTGAAAACCTCAATCATGCACTGCAACAATGCTGCTGGCTCTATGATTAAAAAAGAAGTAATTTAGAAGTTTTTATTTCTCTTTACTATTAGAACACCATTTTGAAATAGATTAGATAAGACATTGAGCTACCTTTGAAACACTGAACATTGTGTGCAGGGTCAACATAGCAAAAAGCTAGGTTAGGTCACACACAGATGCAAGAACACAATCCCAGATACCAATATTAGTATACAAGCTGGGCTCAGCTGCTCTATTTCAAACACCAGCTCAGATAATTCAGCTTAATAGGGACATGTTTTTTAGTAACTCTTTTATTGCAATCTTCCTTCAGAGCTAGTAATATATGTAAAATCAAAGCTCCATTGAAGAGTGAGGCTCTGCCTATGACTTTAACCTGCATCTTTGTCAGAACCTTGTACAAGACCAAATGAGTCAGCAACCTCCTGTTCTTTGTGGAAAGATTCTGAGAGAGAATTTTTGAAGAATTTTCCTCTAAGGAGGTTCGTTTTCATCTAATGAGAACATATGGTTTTGGCAGCACCAGTCTCTAAGGAATGCAGTCAACTTTTCTTTTATTTTCCTCCTTTAGGAAGAATCAGCGTTAAGTACTGAGCTCACTACCAGTAAATCTCCAAGTAGCATGAAGTATTCCAAATGTAATCATAACTATCATAACTATCCTCACTTGAAGAAGGCTTGGAATGATGTGAATCATAACTGCACTTCATAACAAAGATAATATTGTGAAAATGTTCCTATTCAGAAGCAATGAGTCATGCTACAATGACCATCACTTAATCATTCCGACTAAACAGAGATCAACATTTACAACTGAATGTGTTACATTTTGAAATATTTTGGAGACAGAAATACAGCAAAGTATAAAAACTTGTAAAAGCTACCACTGTATATTAATTCATGTGACCTAACAGCTACTAGTTTTACTTGCAAAGACTGTGGTCGGTGAGGTGTGAAAGGCACTTATAATTTCAAAAATGTCTTGAAAACAATTTTTCAGTATCAGGAATAATCCACTTCAGCTTTTAACACACTGATTATGTTCCTTTCACAGGAGATTAATGCAATGATAAATGCTTGGTATAGTTGAGAATAAAAACAGCATGGATGATCACAAAAGCAGAATTTTTCTTCTTTCCTTAATGTAACTTAGTACTCAAAAGAATATTAAGTAAGTTTTCCAATGACACTAAACTAGGAGGAGATGTCAATTCCCTTGAGAGCAAAGAGGCCCTACAGAGAGACCCTGACAAATCATAAAGATGGGCAATCACCAACCATATGAACTTTAACAAGGAAAAGTGCCAGACTCTGCACCTGGGATGAGGCTACCCTGGTTGTGTGCATAGACTGGGGAATGAGAGGCCAGAGGGCAGCATTTTGGAAAGGGACCTGGGGTCTATGGTCTGTGGCAAGCTGAAAATGTGTCAGAAGTGCCCTGGCAGCCAGGAGGGCCAGCCAACCCTGTCCTGGGGGATATCAGGAACAGCATGGCCAGCCGGGCAAGGGAGGGGATTGTCCTTGTCCCCTCTGCTCTGCACTGGGGCAGCCTCACCTTGAATACTGTATGAAGTTTTGGTCACCACAATATAAGAAAGATGTTAAATTATTAGAGAGTGCCCAAAGGAGGACAACAAGGATGGTGAAGGGCTTTGAGGCAAAGCTGTATGAGGAATGGCTGAGGATACTTGATTTGTTCAGCAGGAGATTGAGGGGACACGTCATTGCACTTTTCAACATCCTCGCAGGGTAAGTGGAAGGGCAGGTACCAATCTCTTCACTCTCATGACTAGTGACAGGACTCAATGAAATGGCCTGAAGTTTCAGGTGAGGTTTAGGTTGGATAAAACGAAAAGTCTTTTCACCAAGAGGGTTTTTGAGCACTTGCAAATGTGCAAAGTGGTCACAGAACCAAGCCTGTCTGACTTCAAGAAGGATTTGGATAATACTTTTTAGGCACATGGTGTGACTCTTGGGGTGTCCTGTGCAGGGCCAGGATTTGGACTTCATGATTTTTGCAAGTACCTTCCAACTCAGCATATTCTATGATTCTATGACTTTTCTATGCTTTAACTGTTGATAAAAACCTATTATGGAGTGGCAGCTTGCTATCAAATGGCCCTTTAAAGGACTGGTTTATAATCCCATATGTAAGGACCTTGGATTCCTCTTGGTCTGGTATAGATTTAATATCTTCCCCTTGCAAACTTGTTAAAAAATAATCATTTTTCTGAAAAAAATCAAGTTTAAAAGTAAAAATCTTAAGCACATTTTTTTTTGTACTGTCAAAGATTGAGCATGAAACAGCAATGTGCCTGCACTGTAACAGCAGCTTGTGGTGTCCTGGGCTGTATTAGAAGTGTTAAGGAAGTGAGTCAAGGGAGATTATCCTTTCCCTCCACTCAGCACTGGGGAAGCTGCACTTGGAGTTCTGTGCTGATTGTTGGGCTCCCCAATACAAGTGATATTTGGACACAGTGCAAAGAGTCAAGTGCATCACCAATAAGAAGATTAATAGACTTAAACTAGACTTAAACATCTCTCATATCAGGAAAGGCTGAGAGACTATGAACCATTCAAGCTAGATAAGAGAAAACTCATAAGCATTTTCTTAATGTGTGTAAATATCTGAAGGACAGGTATACAGAAGAAGGACCCAGGCTTTTTTCAGTGGTGGCAAGGGACAGGAGCAGTCTTTGGGCACAAAGTGAAATACAAGTTTCCTTGTGAACATCAGGAAACACTTTTTATTGTGAGGGTGACCAAGTACTGGCACAGGTTGCCCAGAGATGTGGAGTCTCCATCATTGGAGGTATTCAAAAAAATTACCTGGATATGTTCTTGAGCAAAGAGTTGTTGGTGTCCCTGCTTGAGCAAGGGTGCTGGACCAGATGGCCTCCACAAGCCCTTTCAAACCTCAAACATTCTGTGATTTGTGATCTCTTCTAACTGAGTATCTGAGTATTGATGATGATCAGAATTGATAGTGCTCAAGTAAAACAAGAAGCACTGAACTCAGTTCTAAATTTATATTGGATCACTACTAACCTTCATAAACTTTGGGGAGTACCTTTGTTCTGACCTTTTTTCTGGACTCTGCTGTTCCTGTACATCTGACACAACTTTTGCACACAATGCTTTCGAACTTCTGGCTTAGTCCATGCACTTCCCCTTTGACTATGGTGAATCTTCTGCAGAGCTATTTCTGATTTACTGTCCTCCTCCAAGTGCTTTTACTGATACCATATCCATCTGGTGGTACTGTGCTGATATCATCATGTCTCCTGCTGAACAGTATTCTCTTGCTTCTTTGTAGCATCCTGTATCCATCCTTTGAGGCAGGGAACATCTGGTTTTCATACACTGATTAACCTTGAATGGAGACTCCAGGTAATACAAATAGATGATGGCAATAGCAATATGATGTGAGGCTCCAGCCTAGCATATTGATTTCACCTACATATGAATATCAAGTTTTGAAATAAAATCTGCTTCAAAATCAGTTTTTAAACTGTTAGATATTTCCCTGGAACCATTATTTTGTCTTTGCTTTTCTAGCTAACACAAAATTGAAATTCTGAATAATTTCCTGTTCAGATAGCACTGTTATTTATACCTACTCAATGGAATTAAATAATACTTTCTACAGAGAAGTGAAGCACATAAATATTTTCATAGATTATGAGAGGAAAGTTTTGTAAACATATGAATAATATGCTGATTGGAGCACAGAAACCCTGTAAGATTTTTTCTTTTTCCTTCAGAAAGAAAGAAGAACAGTGACTTTGTTTTTACACAAAGATGTCATCAAAACCATTCTATGCAATTGTGCAGGCCTTCTATCCTGGAGCAAAATATGGTGGAATGAAGTCGATAAAGGAATCAAAGTTTAAAATACGAAGAAATTAATAAGAGTGTTTAAGAGCAAAAGGGGTCATGTGCTTTTTGGAGAATCATAACTCTAGATGTCAAGGATACAACACATTTTTAATCATTATTTTTCTCACTGATTTTGTTGGGCCTTTCTTACTCTGGATGTAACAATTTAAGATCTCTAATGAAAGCAAATGGAAAAATTTGGATGATGCTAAAGGTGAGCTTGGGAAAAAACCTAAAACTGACCACAGCTGGATAAATCCTCTTCTTTAGTGTTAATTCAGACAAACAGTAGATATTATGTTTTTAAAGACAGTTTAAGAACCGCATGATGCATTCTCTTTCTAGAAAGAGGACTAGGTCATTGTTTGTATAGTAGGACTGTAATAGGGTGGTAGGAAACTTGGTTTCTGTAGCAGTTTAAGACAAATCTGGGAGGAAACCTCCTAAGAGGCAATCCCTCCCCGCCCCCCAACCGGTTTGAAAAAAGAAACCTCCTCAGAGAGAAGTGGAAAGAACCCTGTTTATTAAACAGGCAAAGCACTCCCTGGCACAATAAATTGAACAATACCCGATGATGCTGCTCTGAAGAGATGACAGATCTCAGATGACAGAAAGAAGTCCGTCCTGTAGGTGGTTGCTCTGTCTCTGATGCTCCGGTGCTGGGGAGCGTTGCTGCGCAGTTCTTGGTGGGTTCCAGATGCAAGCCCCCACGGCACTCCCCCGGGTCCTCAGTCCAGAGAGATTTTTAACAGTTCCAAGGAAAGGCGAAAAAAGGAAAAAAAACAGGAAAGAAAAAAAACAGGAAAGAAAAAAAAGAAAAAAAAACAGGAGGAGAAGGAAAAAAAGAAAGCAAAGCATCTCCCCCCTCCTGCTAGCTACACACTAACTAACTAACTACTGAAAAAACAAACTCTCCATATGTGTTGAATTCAACTCTCAAGGCCAGCCGGTGGAGGACAGTTTCTAAAAACAAACTGCGTGCCTCTCCCCTCCCCCAGCTCCCAGACTTATCAGATGATTGGGATACAAACATCATGCCACCCAAGACAGTTTCCTAACTTCAGTCTTAGTGAGACAATCTATTCAAACTTTACATTTGTACAATCTCCTGCTATCAGGGAAAAATGTAGAGCGTTAATGATGTTGAAGAACAAGATAGCTAGCACCACTGCTGGTTGCTATTTTTGCCCTGTACAAGAAAACAGTACTGTTTTCATCCTCTCATAAAATCCCTTCTGCTTGGGGTCACAGCCAGGCCCTGCAGCCAGTACACTCTCATGCATTGTACCAGCACATCTGGCTGTGCCACCACCTACTCCCACCCATCCACAGCTCCTGTCAGAACAGATCTGCATTTTCAGCAGGGCAATATGCTCTGGGACAGGTAGGCTTCCCAGTACATGGAAGAGCCAAGATGCCCCTCTGAAAACAACAGGCTGGAAACCAGCCCCTTTCAATGGGAGGTGTTCAGGCAGCTCAGCTGGATGGAATGAGCACACTGGATCTCTCTGAGAGGTTTTTACAGCCAGTTGTATATCCAGAAGTGGAAGATCTGCCTTGGATTGGAGGCTGCTAGCAGTGGAGGGTGTCTGCCTTGAAAGTAGTTTCTGCATCAGTGTGTGGTGAGTTGACTCCAGTTGGATATCAGGTGCCCACCAAAGCTTCTCTATCTCTTTCCTCCTCAGCTGGACAGGGGAGAGAAAATACAATGAAAGGCTCCTTGTCTGAGAAAAGGACAAGGAGAGATCTTTCACTTTACCATCATAGGTAAAACAGACTCAGCTTGGGGAAATTAGTTTAATCTACTACCAATCAAATCAGAGTACGGTAATGAGAAATAAAAACTAAACCTTAAACTATCCACCCCTCCCTTCCTCCCAGGTTTAACCTCAGTCCAGATTTTGTCTATCTCCTTCTCCCCAGTGGAGCAAGGTAATGAGGAATTGGGGCTATGGTCAATCCATCACACATTATCTCTGCTGTTCTTTCCTTTTCAGGGGGACAACTCACACTCTTCTCCTGTTCCAGTGTGGGGTCCCTCCAACAGGAGACAGTCCTTCACAAACTTCTCCTCCTTCTCATGGGGTGTAGCTCTTCACACGCTGCTCCAGCATGGTCCCTCCCTCAGGATGCAGTCCTTCAGGAACACACTGCTCCAGAGTGGGTCCTCCACGGGGTCACCCGTTCTGTCAGCAAACTTGCTCCCTCCATGGGGCCACAGGTCCTGCCAGGGCCCTGCTCCAGTCCAGGCTTCCCACAGGGTCACAGCCTCCTTCAGGCTTCCACCTGCTCCAGTGTGGGCTCCTCCTGAGGCTGCAGCTGGATCTCTGTTCCTCCATGGACCTCCACGGACTGGGGGGGTCCCATCCTGCCTCACCATGGGCTGCACCACGGGCTGCAGGGGAATCTCTGCTCCAGGGCCTGGAGTGCTTCCTGCCCCTCCTTCTAAGGGGAGGTGTCTGCAGAGCTGCTTCTCCCACATATTCTCACTCCTCTCTCTGGCTGCTGTTCCAGCAGTTCCCCCCCTTTCTTAAACCTATTATCCCAGAGGCACTAGCACCACTGCTGGTGGGCTCAGCCTTGGCCAGCAGCAGGTCCATCCTGGAACTGGCTGGAATTAGGTTTTTGCCCATGGGGGAATCTTCTGGCAGTTTCTCACAGAAGCCACCCCGGTAGCTCCCTCATTACCAAAACCTGGTCACGCAAGAGCTCTTGCAGCGAACACAGGGGCCAGCATTGGATGCCTGCCTGTCTCATTTGGGCTCTGCAGGCACTGTGGGGCAGGTGCTGCCACAGCTGAGAAGGCCTGAATGTCTCCCACTGCTCCTGGCAGAGTCCTGGCTGAGACCAACAGAGGCAGCCTAGGAGGAGACTGGGAACACCATCAGTAACTGATAGCAAGGTTGGACAATGGTGACTGGCACTGAAAGCAAACCAAAAACAGATGCAAACCAGCCCAGTCAAATTAGCAGGTATTTAACTCCATGCTCCTTGTGCTCTCTGAAGTGGTGGCTGTGGCTCCAACATTAGCTGGTCACCTGGAAAGTGTTTGTCTTTGCGTAGAAGATCAGTGTGCAGCATATCTATAGGAAACAAAAATTGAGAGTTATAAGTCATCAAGACAGGTGTTATTTTCTGACAGAACTATAGTGATCTAATTTATTTACAGCCAGTTATAACAGCAAAAGAGCAGAACATAAATCTTGAAAAGGGTGTCAAAAGTGGAAATACAACTGTGGAAGAACATACATGCCAGGAGAAAGAAAAATATTGGAGACTGTGATTATTTTTGCCTTATTTATCCCTACATATCATAGATACATTATTAATTAAAATGATACGAGCGTGATGGCATGTATTTTTACTCTGCAGATAGGTTGTGAGGAAATAGAAAGTCTGAACCTTCTTCGTGTAATATGCTGTAGCAAAATTTAACATATAGAAAAAAAATAATTCTGGAGAAGAGATCAGTAAGGATCACCTAGTTCAGTAGAACATGGCCCAAATTCAAACTCCTTTTAATTGTTTACATCCCTGCTTTTGTTTTGTATCTCTGCTGACTATCATCTAGGCTGTACACAATCTGAATTCACAGAGATGAAAAGACCCCTTAAAAGTCAGACTTTTCATAATATGAGTTACACATCAAAAATAGATTGAATAAAATAGAATGTCCATGAACACATCCTATCTTCCCTTCATCTAATCACAGAAGTAATGACTCATTTTTATGACACAGATGATATTGATATATCAATAAACTATTACTTCTGGTACTTAATTTTGATTCTTAATCCAATTAATTAAACTTTTTTTTTAATAGTTATACATTCTATTCATGGTTACCATGGAGAGTGAAAGTACACAGTGTAACATCACTTCTGAATCTATTAATATGAAATTATCAGTTTGGTTATGTTTCAGTTATTTCATCAATAATAACTGTGAAAGTGAAGAGAACCACAATACTTGTAAGACCATTATGTGCTGTTAACCACTAAAGGAAATGGCAGCCATGTGATTTCTTGACTTTTATTAGGAGGCTCTGTTCCCTATCATAAAGAATTTGTAACCCAAAAATGAAAAAAAACCTATGTGTATTCATAACACTCTCATCCACTATGTTAAGAATGTTTTTTGTGTCATTGCATCACATCTTTGCTCTGCAAAGAGGCCACATTGCTGCAAAAGAACTGTTCTTCACAGACAAGTGGATCCAAACTTTCAAGCCTTCACAGTGCTCAAAAGCTGCTGTTATTGGAAAGGAGATTATCCCTGCCATTTGTATGATAGATATTGTGGTATTTTTTCAAGTTGCGTCAGGTTTGAATTTCCCCTGACCTGTGAAGACCAAACAGCTACTGATGGGCTCTTGTAAATCTGAGCCACAGCTGTAAATGAATTCTTAACATTTAGATACCACATAGAATACCTATTGGCAAAGAATTTTTTGGTTTTTTTCTTGAAAAATGTGCATTTGCATTCCATCAGGTTAGTGCAAAATTTATTGAAGTGGTTTTCTTTGCTTTTGCAAAGCTATTTTTAAGATGAGTCTCTCTTTAAGAGAATCTATGACCTTGAAAGTTTTGAAATACACACAAATAAACAAAAGGGAAAATTAAAAGGGAAAAAAAAAGAAAATTAAACCCTTGCAAAAAGGAAATTGAAAAGGTTATCAAGTATCTGTCCAATTTTGAATACTAGATTTTTTTTACCAATAGTCATGAAGAAGTTACAAACAGATAAGAGACCCACTGATAGCTATTGATATTTATATACAGATTTATGAACTGATCCTTTTCAATCTGCAACTTAATGCACATTCCAGAACTTCCAACTCTAAGGAGCAATTCATCCATAGTGAAAACAGAACAAACTTCATAATGTAAAGTTGCAGTTATGGTGCATCTGTGGTTTTCTCCCTTCCCCCTTTAGACAGGAATATGCTACAGAAAGCAGCTAGGCAGGGCCAATGTGATTTCACACAGAAAAGTATTTCACATGGATGTCAAGATAACAGTTGCTATTACCAGCACTCATGAAGTGAGATCAGAGGACTCTCAGGATATACTTGCAATCTGTTTTGAATTCATATATTTTTCTAGTTTTGTCTGTTTTTCTTTTTAATGTAATAGATATAGATATAGATATAGATATAGATATAGATATAGATATAGATATAGATATAGATATAGATATAGATATATAGATATGTATGAATATATGTATATATTTATTTTTTTAATAAAAGTTTAAGTCAAGTAATCTTTATCTTATGAGGAAAAGAAGTGGCTACAGTAACATTATTTCTACATCTTTGGTTTTATTTTTTACATAATACTATTTTTAAATTTTTAATATCATAGTCTTCTTATATTGACTTGTATGTAGACACATCTCATGACTTTCGCAGCTTTTAGATTACAAAATCCCTTTACATTTTCTGCCTCTCATAGAATCAAACCTCATCTCCTAAGAAGCAGGAATGAAATTCTTCAGAGCAAAGAGTTGAATATTGCTAAAGTAGTAGCCATGAAAATTGATTCTATAATGCACTGCAAAATTACATGATCTTCTAAGTTATTGTGGGCCACCTTCAAATTTTATGCAGACAGGATAGAAAGTCACATGATGAGTGAAAAGGTTCAGTAAAATATGACAAGGAAATTGTTTAGATTTAAGTATGAGTATCACAAGAAGAGAGGGGACATGTTACATCAGTCAGTGTTTTATTTCTCAATAGATTTTAAAATGTTATCTTCTTTTCTGAAGAAGCACTAAATCCACCAAAAATCAGATTGTAGCAGAATTTCTTAGGGAAGGTGGACATGATCTGTATTTGGACTGTGATTGAATCACCCAGACTGGGCCCCAAAGTTAAGGCCTGTAGGAGTTGTGGCGCAGCTGGTATTTCAGCTGCCAAGTCTGTGGCGCAGTAAGAAATTACACCTTAAAGTGTTAACAAGGAGCAGAGGGTTCTCTAGTAGACAATTAGTATAACAATTAGTGGGGACACAGTAGCTGCCTTAAGAGTTTATTCAACAATGTGTTTGCGTTTTTCCCTGTGCTGTGTGCCAATGAAAGAATACCTGTGAATGTAAACTATGTAGAGATGTATGTAACCTGCCATCTTAGCCAGAATAAACGGAGAACGTAGCATTAACCATACTGGTCGGATCTGCGTTTGCTCTCGCCCGACTTCCCACTTATTTTTGGGGTTCCCTCTGCTTCTTCAGATTTCCTAAATGGCTTAGTAGTAATTCACAAGGAGAAATATTGTACACAATTTCCCTGGTTTGGTGGATAAACTATGGGGCTCGAAGTTAAATGATGTGAGTGAGCATCCATGGATATTCTGGTAACTTGACCGGACATCAGGTGAAATTCAAAAACAGACAGTGTTCATGAAACCCCAAATAACAGCTTCACTAACTTTCAGCCCTGAATAAAAAAGAAAAAAAAAGAAAAAAAGAAAAAAAAAAGAAAAGAAAAGAAAAGAAAAGAAAAGAAAAAGAAAAAAAACGAAGTGGGAAAACCCCACATGTTTAATTAATTTTCACATACAAAAGTAAAGACCACTTTGAGGGCACTTGAAAACTCTTCTTGAAATTCTTTTTTCCATTCCAGTACTCACATATTGGTAGAAGTAGCACAGTCTTATTTACTTCTGTCAGGTTAAAAAAACAAAACAAAACACTAAATCCCAAGTAAAGGAGAAAAAAATCTCCACAACTGTGAAAGTTAAGCAGGAAAAATGTAGTTGTTTTTTCTTGATCCAGATTGACCTTGCATACCAGTAGTTTCAACATTTTTCTGCAGTGTTTTATGAGCAACTTTCATGACGTAAGTGATAAAAAGAATTTGCGAAAGGTACTGCAAAAATGATTTCACACATGATTTTCTGCTACTTCATGGGTTACAGAATCAAATATACATAACTTTTTGTCATACCAAGGTGAAATAAGCATAATAAGCACCCAAATTGTCTCAGTTATTGACCGACCTTAAAAATAAAAAATTACTGTTTGCACTTATATATAAACAAGGACAACCACATGGAAATACAAAAAGATACTTTGATGTTTCTCAGCTTTGGGATTTTACTAGTAATTGAATATTACTAGGGCTTTAATTGTTGCCAATTATATATTTTCAATTTAAAATAAAAATCACAGTTTTACATAGTTCATCTTAATGTATGGATTGCCTAATGCCTTTGAGCCTTAATCAGTATATGTGGCCAATCTCTTTGCTGTAGTGCTTGCAGGAGTTAAAATTGGAGGCTAGCTAAACACATTGGTTTACACCACTTTATTTATGTTTCTTTATGCTTCCTATGCTTCCATGGAGCTTCACGGCATTCATCCATTTCCCATCTGCTTATCTGAAAAGCAGAAGGTTCAAAAATACCAATACGTACCAGACATACAAATCATTATTACTGGCTTTGTCTGGCAGTCTTAAAAATGGTAACGTTCAGGTGCATACAAATCATCTGTTGTTTTTACAGAGAAGTAAACTCCTGCTAAACAAAATTTTTAAAGCTTTTTTTCAAAACCAGGGCTTCAAGAAGGCATTGGGACCTTGGGAATTACCAGTTCTCCATCTGATACAATACAGAAAATGACTTTCAACACACAGACACACACAGACAAAGACACACATACAAATTAAAATACCTACTTAAAACAAGTTGTGTTAGTTACAAGGAAACACCCTAAATTACTTCAAATGTATGACACTCTGTAGAAATTCAGTAAAATAAAAAAAGATAGAGAATTGGTGGAGTGTACATACAATTCCATCATTAACCTTCAGTGCTGTGGGATTTACTTCATTCTCTAATGCACCAAAGAAATCTCAAAGTCAAAACAACAGAACCCCTATATTACTCTTGAGCCAGGAGAAACTTTGCCAAATTTAAGAAAAGATTATTGAAAATATCTCAGAACTTACACGATGCGTAGACAAAATAAATTATTAGAATTATCTCATGGCTAATGTTAACCCCATCTGATAGTGCTTGAAATTGACAGAAGGAAGAGGTATTGAAACAAATCAAAACATGTTTATGCTTATCTTAATTACAGTCTGCGTCCTCTCCCTTTTTTCTCTTGAAGCCAGGAGTAACTCAGAAAACTGATCTCAAATAAGGCTATTTCCCAAAATGACACTGACTTGACATTGGAAAAAAAATTAGTCTGATTTTTTTACCTTACTGAGATGCTGGCTGTCAGATTCATTAATTCTTCAATCATGGGATTATATGAAAAACTGCTATCTATAAATTGACTAGGTTTTGAAAGCACCTGAATCTTCTAAATCTATTTAGCTTCCTTGGGAGTCCAATAATTTCACCCTGAGGCAAGAAAGAAAATGTAATAATTTTTCCTTTCTCTGAATTTAAATTTACATAAGGCCAAAGAATCCTTTAAAAATAAGCCTTCTTCAGGGCTGAGCCTTCTTGTTTCCCCTTTGCTGTGGGTCAAGGCATTCTGTCCTACCTTGTCTAAACTGAAACTAAGTGTCACAATATTGACTGAATTAAAGGCCCTGTAAAGATACAGGCCAAAATCTACTGAGATTCACAATGTTTGTTGGAAATACTATTTCCACAACTACAGCTTAACCTAGGCTGGGGAAAAAAAATCATATTTGGGAGTGTACTGAAATCAAAGCAAAGAAAAACAAAAACCAGCTTATTGCACTTCTACCTTTCTACCTGCAAACACAGGGAAAGTTTGACAAGGAAAATTCAGCACAGGAATAGAAAGAGGGCTTCTTTATATAGGTAAACTGGCAGGTCTGTTACTCTATTCCTCCTCTTTGCATCTTGTTATCAAACCAGACACCCTTGGAAAATATTTTAGGTTGCCTCGTGATGCAGGGAGTTTCCAAATGTTTCAACTTCAGGTTTATTTGAGAAGAACGTGCTGCAATTAGGCCCTTTCTCTCTTTCTCTGTTCTTTAGTCAAGCAGACTGTTTTTCCACCTTCACAAATGAAAAAGTTCGGAAGGCTTGAGGTGTTTAGTGGTTTCATTTTACAACACCATCCTGAAATCCTCACAGGTTGGAGCACACATCTCTGGAATTATATACTTAGAGCAGTGGCATTTTTTCAATATTTTTTTTTAAAAAATCAAAACAACAAACCACAAGATCAGTTTAGGAAACAAAACACCTCTGATTTAAGAAAACTGTATACATGTATAAGCAGTATGTCTGACTTATTTTATTCAAAAGCTTTATGGAGAGCTCTCAGATTGTAAGAAAAGCAAAGTCTGAAATTAGCATGGGTGTATTTAGCTTAGCTTTATCTCCAGACTGGCAGCTAGCTGCCTGTCAAAAGGTTTTAAGTAAAGTTCTTGATTGTAGGTCAGTCCTCAGTGGATAAATCACAGAAGCAGGCACAGATAAGGTGCATGATTGGCTGTTCTCCTGCTGAGGAGAGACTGCATTAAGTTAGACTAATGAATACTGAATCATTTTCTCATCCTCAGGGTGGACACCACTGTCAGGGCTGAGTCACTGTGCAAGCAGTATGCTGAAGTGATTTAAAATGCAGCAGCCTCTATTGCTGGTGACAGTGGATATAAACTTTGGGCATGATACACACTCATTTCTAGGCCTTCACAAGCCATAAGTACAAATATATAAGAATCCAAAAGATAAACTGTGATAGAAGTCCCCCATTTGTGCACACTTGAGGAAAGTGTAAAGTGGACACTTCTTCACAGCCTTTTAAAATGACCAAAGAGGACTCTCTTCTAGGGTAGTCAAAGGTGGATACTTAATTCCAAGGTGACTTTGTTGCTTTTTTTTTCTTTCCAGAGGACTGCAGAGCCCCCTGCAATAAGCAGTGTGTTACCTCTGCATAATGAAAACGCATCTCTTACATTTTCTGCTGAAAACTTCTGATGTACTCACCACTTTACCTAGTCATTTGGAGATATTACAGAATCAAAATGCAGATATGAAAAGCTAGAGGTACATTTTGATTTAGTCACTTGCATTTTAAATAGAAAAACATGGTCTTGTATGAGAGAGAGCAGATAAAAGGGTAACTTCAGCATTACCCAAACACTCTGAAGGAAAGGATTCATCAAATGAATATTATTACACTCTGGGTGAGAAATCACACAATATTTTCCAACTTGGCTGAGAGATAATGTCTTATGGACTTGTCTTTGCCCTGTATTACGATTTCTGTTTGTACAGTCCTGGTGTTTGGCACGCACAGGTACTCGCAAGTCTTGCAAGTAGGGAATTGTGGTGAGCTCCCAGGGACCTTTCATTGCAATCAGCGACCAGCTTGGGACCAGCCCAGGAAACAGGCTAGCTCATACTGCTTGCCAGGGGGACTTTCATGAAGGTCCAACTGCTTGCTTTCAAAAGTTGCCTTCTGTCGAGCCTTTGAAAAAAACTTTGCACAACCCTGTGATTTATTTCTCTGTGGTGAACCCTCATTAGTCAAGAAGTGCAAATAATGCTGCCTTGGCACAGAGCACCCACAGAACACATCCTCTAAGGAATGCTATTCATGAAAGAAAAAAGGATAATGAAACTTCATAATATACATGCATGAATTTTTCTAGCTAGTCTGTCAAACCGTAGCCTATGGAAACCTAAATTGGAAAGCTGCTTAGGAAAGGAATCATGCGGCAAAGGGTGGCTATGAATAGTCACCAGCTATTCTGCTGTTATGAAAACAATAGCCCTAATACTTGCAAGCTCTTCTATGTCATTTAGAGAACTGCTGTTCATTGTAGAAAATGGGACTTTTAAGCTGACCTTCTGTTTTACCATTGGGGAAGCTAATGCTTGCATTGCAAGGGGAAAACTGGTTGGTTGTTTTTCATTATGGTATGTGCCACAAATGAGAATGTCAGGAAGGTCTGAAATTTCATCTCATCCAAATCGATTAGTGTTAATGTTTTCCTCATTATGATTTCATCAGGATTAATTAAAGGGATCTGTGAATAATATGCTGCACATATTTGATATGCAAAACCAAACCAACTGTACAATTTATGTTTCCTTACACCTGGTGCTTTGCATATTCAGTTAGGAATATAGACTATGGTCCACAGTGTAGATTAATACAGCTTGCTTTCCTGAGCCGTGAAGTGCCCTGGATGTCAGTGAAGCCTGTGCTAGCAGCTGACCCTGCTGGAGTCACAGCTTCTGCCCTGCACAGCCAGCCCAGAAAGCAACAGACTCATTTCCTTACCAGCTCAGGAGGTTCAATGCATGTTTAGATTATGTTGGTATAAATACGTCTTGGCTACTGCATTTAAAAATAGTTCAGGGTAAACTTAGGGAATGTCCAATATTTTTTTTCAGACTCGTCCAGTGGTCACTCATGGTGCTCTATAAATTGTCTGTCTGGCATGATTCATTAGTAAGTATGCACAGCAGACACAGGAGTGGGCTGCTTATAATTTTCAGGGAAGTGCTCATGATCAGCAGGAAGAAATTGCTGTTGATAACAATGGGAGTGTCCCATTAACCCCTCTCTACATAAATATCTGAATTTTCAGAGAAGCCATTTTTAAGTGTCTTTTTAAAAAAAAAAAATTTGGCAGATCAGATGATAAAGATTTTATGTCCTTTGTACCTTTTTTAAAACATGACAAACTATTTTACAGGCAATAAGATCTTGATGTATTGTTATATTTTGAGGCACAGAAGCAAAATAGTGCAAATCTGTCTTCTGATTTCACTGGTCTTGGCACTGGCTCCTGGATATTTACATCCTAATTTCTTCCCCTCAGATGTGGTATTTGATTTAAGTGTTTGTGAAAAGTACCAATCTGACAATCCTGCAGACTGAAGCCTTCCATTTATTCATCCATTAACTACAAAGTTCAAGTTTCCCTTTCAAATTGAAGTGCCTCTATCCGTGTTGGCCAGACCACCTGGAGGGAGGAATAATTTAGATTCCAACCACACTCTTACCCATCCTCGCTCTTGCAAATGCCAGTAAGAAGCCGATCTGTGCCAGCTGTTGCATATTTCTAATGGACACACTTGTCTATAGGGAATAATGTGATCAGGTAACTTCAAGAAGATGAAAATTTCAGGTTACTACCAGTCTGGGCTGGACTTGAAGTGATACTCCAGGAGGAAGTTATTGTCTCACATTATCAGTTCAGATACCCTTTGTATTTTCTTTGGGGCTCTAAGAAGTATCTTAATGAAAGTAGACCTATTTTAAAAATATATTTAATAACAATTCAGTGGACTATTCAAATTTCAGTCTGTATTAACTGCATTGAGCTGTGGTTTATACTTACTAGGTAAGGAAAATAGAGCATAGTATGAATACAACCTGTTGTACCTGGTACACATTTACCAAAAGAGTGTCAGGTTTTGAAACAGCTAGCATTAAATCTGAACCTGTACGGTGCAGAAAAAATCCAGAAAGAAGTTGGAGTTTGCTCAGCTAGATCTTTTTTCAGGCAGCTGAGTTTTTCAGTGACTATTTTCCCCATTTTTTCTTATTTCCATAAAGGATATAAATAAAAATAGATTGGATCTAAAGTAATAGAAGGACCAACATAGAGATGATGACCATATTCGAGTCATATGGATTACAGGAAAACATCTAAACTTTCAGGTTCTCATTTTTCCATAAAACAGCCAATTCTGACTCTTTAATATATAGGCATAGATATGCCAGAGGGGGAGCAAAGAGGAGACTCTTTCCTATCTGTTCTTGCAGCTTGATGGATTTGGTGCCACACATGCTACTTGCACTGCACTGTAGCAGCTAATGAAGAGCCCCATTGTTTTGGGGAGAAAGTAGAGAGAGATGTGGTAGATTCTCCAGAAGCTGTATTAAGCCTCCCATTTGTGCTGTTGGCACTCATTTGGGATGGAAAGGAGCTTGGTTAGGACTTCAGGATGCTGTATGTGGCACACTTGGTTCTTGGTGTAACCACAGAGGGCGCTGAGCTCACCATTCATGTTATAAAGGCATGTTTCTGGACTGTTGATTTCTCCAGTATTTTCCACCACTTCAAGTGCCCTGAAAACCCACTATATTTTTTTTTCTGGTGGAGAAAGTATGAGCACTGGTATGTGGGTTCTTGTAAGGGGTTGAGAAGGCAAGTGGGACAAATGCTCTCAGGTGCAGTGGGGCTGCATGTGCTGTAGAGCTGAGGCCTTGACAACAGCTGGAAATTGCTGCCAGCAATATGACCAGTTTGCAAGTTCAATCCAGACCACCATGTCAAACAAGAGACCTCATCCTATTGAATTTGAACTGTGAACTTGGAAAAGAACTCACAGTAGATGAGACAGAAAAGAAAAATGCCTACATGCCTTTCACTGTTTCAGCTTCCTACCTTTCTCTGCTGCCCAGGTTTATTCGCTTCTGGTGATGTTTTGTTAAGGAACCAATCAAAATCCTCCAAGTTTTACTTAGGCAGAATTTTTCTTCCACATCTTATTCCTTTTCTGTCTTTTTTCCTGTCTAGAACTATAAATTGGTGTGTCTATGGGGGTGCTTTTACTGGCCAAGCAGCCTCCCAGACCAATTTATAACCTTCTGATCCTCCAAATGTGCTCATTGGAAGCGGGGATGAGGCTTGGAAATGAAGAATGAGTCCGGCTTGGGTAGGAAAAGGTGTTTATTTCTGTGGCTCCATGTGCAGAGGAGAGCCAAGACCGGCAGCCAGAACAAGCCAGAAGTTTGGCCTCAGTTTCCCTCTTAAGTACCCCAGGGATCAGCCTGGGCAGGGAAGAAACTTCGGCCCAGTCGGGGAAAGGGAAGGGGTGTGGTTACATCAGGAGGATACCAGGTGTAAGGGTAGGGATGGGGGTGGTGAAAGGGACATACCAAGTACAGACAAATAACAAAATACAAACACAAATTCAAAACCCTAAATCATGCACTGCAACATAGAACAACAAGCCTTAAGCCCTTGAAAAAAATCTTGACAAACAACCGTGTATTCTGCTTTGCCAGCTGACTGATGAATTAGTTACAGGTACCCTTGCCTAGGCTGCCTCTTCTGCAGAGCTGCCAGCAGTGCTTCCATACAAATGAGCGATCACCAGCACTCACAGTCTTCTTCTGTTAGACCTGTATCACTTTCTACCTCTACATAGATGAAGATACCTGCATAGACAACAGCTTCAATCAATTTACAGTTTGGAGCCTGTCACATACAATGTGAGTCTGTAGTATTAAAGACAACTTACAGGAGTTGAAGCTTATGTAAGAAAAACCTAGCACTTGCTAGCCGAGTGCAAATAGCTTGTTCTGTAATGATCTGAGAAATCTAAGTCTCTCAGCTGGAATCTATCTATTTTTCCCTTGTGTTAAGGCCTTTGGGTTTATTATAGTGGTATTTTAGCCTACTAGTAGACTGAAAGCAATATGAGACATAGTCATTACATTCAGGAGGGAAATTTTGTACATTGTAATGATGCTGTGAGCTTTTTTCTTCCTAGCAAGCAGAAAGAATTAGATTTTTCAATTCCCCAATCTGCAGTGCTTTTCTTTTGAATTTCAAGGTCCAACCTTTAACAGCTCAGGTCAAAAAACTGACTAATTCCTAGCTGTATGCTAAGACTGGTCTTCAGTCTGTAGAAGGTAAATTTTCACTGTGAGAGTCTCTTTTTCTCTGAGGTAGAGGTTGCACTATAGACTAAACAGAAAAACCAGTGCCTTTTGCCCCATGCCCTTTCCTGGGAGATGCATTGGGGAGTTCAGGAGTTCAGGCAAGTTTTTAGGTTAATTTTGCTTGAAAGCCTTATGCCAGATGAGTGGCTCCTGTTATAAATGGAATCACAAAATCGGATTAATATAAAAACAATTTATTAGAAAAAAACGATCCCAATCAATAACAAAGAGAGAAACCACAATAAGGATGGACAGCGCAGTGCTGGGGGGACAGGGATCTGTAACCTAAGGTACAGATTTCCCAAATCCACACGGAGCGAACTGCTGCTTGGGGTCTTACAGGGTTTTTCGTGTCCCGAGGCAAAACAGGTGTGGGGCATAGTCCGATAAAGAGTCCAAATACAATGTTGAATGAATTTCCTGGATTCGTCGAGCCTTGTGAATAGCGATACGGGAAGGCTCTTTTCACCTGCGTATCAAGCTTATCAATTTTTGATTGCATTTGCGGGTGGGTTCCGGAGAGGAGTCTTCTCAGCCCGATGTGTCGCTGATCATTATCTTAGCTGGCCAACTTCTTTGTCCCCCTTGATGGTCCTGGTTCTGCTCTTTGTCTTGGGCTGATGAGAGGTTGTGACTTGAGCAGCCACCTGACTCGGGAAAGAATTTTTAAACAAACTACACTTTTTATATCTTTATACTAATATTAATAAAACATATATTTCTATATTTTTCTGCACGAATTTTTACCCCAATGATACATTTATTACACTCCCACACAGGAAGAGAAAAAAAACAAAAAGTAAAGAGAAGCTGGATGTGGAGAATTTCTAGTCCCTACCCCAATTTTGTCACCAGAATTCTCCAGGAGGGCAAAGATGCAGCCTAGACAGTAACTCAGCCATACCCTGTGCCAGTGATTGCATCTCTTAGTGCTGCTTTGACACTGTTTCCCTTTAGCTTTCTCCTTTTAATCTGGGAGAATCCTACAAGCTAAGGCAAATATCTTAAATGGAGAAAGAGACAATGCAGATAGAGCATGCATGCAAATAGCATACAGAACCATACAAAATATCCCAGAAACCATTATGAGGTTATGTTTAGGATAGTTGCAGCTAGACTAGACAGCCTGTTAATGGACATTAGGAGAATGTAGTTTGGAGCAGCCATTTCCAGATATTCATAAAAGATTGAGAAGCCTTGGGTGGTCAATCCAAATCGTTTTGTGGATTATGAGATCCCATTGACCAGTTTAGCATTTCTGGCTTCTATTACAGAGCATATGCTCCTTATATCCACCTACATCTACCATGACCCTCAAAGCTAGTGGCAACTCACTAAAAAGTCAGCATGCAGTATGAGACCCTTTGGTTTACAATTTATATATTTTCAGCTCAGCTTCTAATTTTGCAATATAAGGTTTCTCAGCATGCATCAGTAAGAGATTAATCTTACATCCCTCTCAAAAATTACTGCTCATAGTTTTTCTTGTTTGTCAGCAACTGTCCTTTTATTCTCAGCAAGTAATTTCCTGTTATGTGGATGATGTGCAGATGGTCATTTCACCTTTAGATCCTGTGGTGGGCAGATTTAGTAAGCACTGGTCCTTTCAACCTGCAAAGCACTCTGTCAAAGGCCATTTCAATTCTCAAAAGAAGTTAATAGCACAGTGGATTCATTTACTTAGATTCTTTGTTTAATTGTGCCCAGCCATCTTGGTGTTACAACACAAAAACCTAATGGACAGTTAAGGTTCTGCAGAGTCATCAGAAAAGGCAGCTTAAATCTTGATTTCTGCCAGACATGGGTGACTGGAGGTCAGGTACTGCAATTTTTAATTTTACAACTATTAACACTGAGTCTGAGAAAGGATAGGTAATTTATTTCTCTTTTGGTAAAGCATGGGTAAATATATTAATGTGACTAAAACATTTGCATTATTAAAATATTTGAATGAACATGAATAAATGACTAATCTGAAAAGTCTGTAATTATTTTTGCTCAGACAGAAATAAATAACTTTTTTTGCAGCATCTTTAGGCTTGGATGATCCTTTTGCCCTTGTGTATTTGTAAACTCATATACCAGTTGAGTCACCTGGATCAAAGCCACTTTTTAATAAGACATAGAAAAAATTGTGTATATTTTCTGTCAGTCTCCTCTATTGGAACTACAAAATAATTGTACTTGATTTTACTTCTTTGGGGGAAAAAAAGAACAAAACAAAACAAAACAAAAGAAACCCCCCAAAACCAAACAAAAAACAACAACAACAACAACAAAAACAAAACAAAAACCAAACACCACACTAACCCTTAATTTACTTGGAAAAAATGGTGTTAACCATCTTCACTGACCTTTCTCTTAGCTGACAGTTGGTTTGCAACAGACAAAGCTGAGTAAAAATCATCCACTTGTGGTAAAAAACAAAGACATGTACCTGGTGCAGTCTTGTACCTGATTCTGAACTATTATTTGTGATACCTGGGGATTCCTTAGGAATGCTTCAATGTTTTGAATATTTTGTCTTTCTGTCCAGACACTGAAAAAATTTTCAAGACTGTTTATTTCAAGACTGACAGAAAATATTTATTTCACTTCTAAATATACAGAGCTGGATTTAAAAGCATTCTTGTTTCCCTTTTTTCCTAGAAACTTTTCTTTTCCTTCTAGCTTTGGGAATTCCAAATATCTTCAGTGTTCAACATTTTCTCTAGAATAAGATGTAGCAGACTAACATTTGAAGGAACTGACATGAAAAAAGACTGACTCATTTTAGATGTCTTTCTTGCCAAAACAAAAAAAGAGGAGAAACACCAGCGGAAAGATGGGAAATTGTAATTAGGTGCTAGGAACAAAACTTCCATAGTGAGGCTGATCATCCCCTGGAACAGCTTGTCAAGAGAAGTTGCATGATCTCCACCCTTGGCGGTATTCAGATTTCAATAGGACATGGCCCTGAGAAAGTTGATGTAAGTTGACCTTGCTTTTGAAGAAGCAGAAGGAGCTGAATAAGGTGACCTCTGGAAGTCCCTTCCAACTTGAATTATTCTGTAGTTCAGAGTCTGAGACACAACAGCAAAGTATCATCTACAATGATTGTCAGTTCTCAGATTTTAGATTCAAGATATAATTATCTTTCCTGGTGCATAGAATGCTTTGAATTCTAGAGCAAGAAAGATTACATATATTCATATTCATGCCACCGTCTTTATAAAACAGACCTGCAATCATTTGTTCCTTGGAAAATTGTTCTTCATGTAGCAAGTTCTTGTTCAAGCAGGAACAATCCCATAAAATTTGTAAGTTATGTTTTGGTGGAATGTTAGGATTAGATTGTGCTGGCAAACAGAACATATAAATGAAATATTCTCCTTTAAGTTTACTGAATGCTTAAAGATATATATATTTCATATATTATATATATATATGTCTTACACATGAAATTAATTTAGTGATAACTATTTTGAAAATTAAGAGGTCTTTGGAAATCAAAGCAATGATAATGGAACAACTGTTCATGACTTCCTGTGACATGCAATGAAAGTATCAAAATTGGTCTGGAGGAGACCAGGTGTGCTTACCATATACATTTATGGTTTGTATATGCTGCAGGCAGTAGTGAAATGCCTCAGCAACTGAACAAACAAACATAGATGAATATCTCATTTGAAGCATACTTTTTTCCT